>VXBP01006645.1:0-133732 GCA_013400115.1 Rhinopomastus cyanomelas | reverse complement strand
AGAGAGAGACGGAGGGAGAGAGAAACGGAGGGAGAGAGGGGAAGGGGGGAAGGAAAAGGAGAAGGAGAAAAGAGAAGGAAAGAAAAGGGAAAGACGAAGAGGAGAAGCGGAGAGCACCGATGCTGTGGTGCTTCCCTGTCTTGTGTTGCTTTACACGCTGCTAATTATCAAAGCCCAAAAAATAGCAGGAACATGGTGATCAAGGAAACTTCTGTTGATGAAAGGTACAGAGAGCACTTCTGCTAAGCAGCTTTGACTGAATCATCATCATCTCTGGCAGGACTGAAGCAGCTAGAGCTTAGACATAAAGGTGAACCCAAACCTCACAAGAATGGGATGGATATGAATTCGTAGTTGGCTTAAACCCGTGTTGCAGCATCCTGGGCTAGAACTAGCAGAAGTTGTTGTTACTTGGGCTTGCCTTCTGCCTAAAGACCAACCACATGGGTTTATGTCAAATTTAGCACCATCCTCCCTGTTAAAGAGCTATTTTATGAAAAAAAAAGGAGAATATGGCAATTTTCAGCTTGTACTGCTCAGCTGAGTAAGGTGTGACAACTGTTTATCACTTTTAGAATCATAGAATCATTAGGGATTGGAAGGGACCTTGAAAGATCATCTAATCCAATCCCCCTGACACAGCAGGATCACCTAGACCAAGTCACACAGGAACACATCCAGGAGGGTCTTAAACATCTCCAGAGGAGACTCCACAACCTCCCTGGGCAGCCTGTTCCAGTGCTCTGTCACCCTCACTGGGAAGAAGTTCCTTCTCATATTTGTGTGGAACCTCCTGTGTTCCAGCTCACAACCATTTCCCCTCATCCTATCACTAGATGACACTAGATGAGCAGAGCCTGGCTCCATCCTCCTGACACCCACCCCTCACATATTTATAGACATTAATGAGGTCACCCCTCAGTCTCCTCTTCTCCAAGTCAAAGAGACCCAGCTCCCTCAGCCTCTCCTCATCAGGGAAGTGGTCAACTTCATCATCCTCGTTGCCCTACACTGGACTCCCTCCAGCAGCTCCACATCTCTCTTGAACTGAGGGGCCCAGAACTGGACTGCTACTGTCCCTGTTGTCCCCTGACCCCCAGGGAAGCTGGAGGCAGAGGACAGACTCTGGGCAATAGCCTTTAGCAGTGTGCAAAAGACCTGCCTCCTTCCTCATCAAAGTGAATTTTAACTCGCCAGTCCTAGCTGCGACAGCCAGCCTCCACCAGATCATGCCAGTCCTCGAGGGAAAGCTGCACGGGGCTGAGGACACACCAGACAGAGCTCTAAATTTCATGATTTACAACAAAAAATAAAACCAGCCCCAAAAAAATCGAAAAGATAAATTCAAGATAAATCAGAACCGCGGCATTGCCAGTGGAAACGGTCATCTCAGGACACTTGCCTCGCCTGGCCTCTTTGGAGTCTCCAAGCCATTAAAGAGATGGATTTCTGCAGACAAGTCATTAACTGCTCATCTTCTCTTTTCTGCTTTTGGGGGAACTGATTGAGAAGGGTCAGTTACACTTGATTTTGTTCCTTTACCCAGATGCAGTTGTAAGTGCCTGGGTCCTCCAGCTGCACAGGGCTCCGGGCATCTGAGGCACAGCCCTGGCTGCTTTACACAAACAAAGCAAAGAGGGGCAGGAGGATTTACAGACAGGCAAGGACACCTTCTCCAGGAAGCAGATAAAACAGGAAAAACTTCAAAAATTTCACTTTCTGCAGGTCAGGGCACATTGCTTTGTTTGTTTTGCTTCTGAAGGAGCTTGATGAGAAGGACTCTGCTTATCTGCTTCATCTGCACGTAGGCAGCTGAAGGTTTCCAGCTGATATTCAAGTATAAGCAGCTCCTCAACCAGCATGAGTCGAGGCAGCAGTGGGGAAGGGGGTTTTAATGTGTCTGCATTCATAGAACCACATTAGGGATCAGAAAGGACCTTCAAAGATCATCTAGTCCAACCCCCCTGCCAGAGCAGGATCACCCAGACCAAGTGGCACAGGAACACATCCACATCTCCAGAGAAGGAGTCTGCATGACTGAGGAACAGCAGAGCTTTGTGACTGACAAACCCCCCAGCACTGTCTCCCACCTCCCCTCCACCCTGATCTGAACCCTGCAAAGCAAAGTCAGCCCTGAGCTGCTTCCTTCCAACCCCACCACTGCGGGCTTCAGCTCCCTTTCTTGTCTCAGCTCTGGACTAATCACACGGACACCTTACTGGCCATCCCCTCTGCCCTGCACACCGGTGACCGCCAGCTGTGGGTGCTCACAGCCCAACCCATCTCCCCAGCGGTGCGGCTAGCTCCAAGGATCAATGGCTGACTGCAATACATCCTCGTGACTAATAGGCACAATTACTTCAGATGAAGGCTCACAGGTATTTAAACAAGTTAAAAGCCCTTCGGAGGGCTGATTAAAACAAGTGGGCCAAAATCCAGCTCCAATTTTCTCCCTGGCCAGCCCTGGCAGTGGTTGCAAGGCATGACTGGTTGGTATTAATTACGATGAGAGCTCCTCTAGCTCTTGAGACAGAGCACAAAGATCTCGTTACGAGCCAAACAGCCATCCCTGAAGTGATCAGAGAGCCAAGGAGCACTCATGGGAGAAGGTTTTTGTTATTTAAGCAGTTTATAGGAATAAAGAGTTGAGTTGTGCTGGGCAGGAGAGTGGTCCCCAGCTCCTCAGCACGGAGAGAGCTTTCCTGCTTTGTCTACATCAAACACTCGTAGCTGCACCTCCTACTCATTTGATCTTAATTCAGCCCAGAAGAAAGCCCCGCTTCATGTATTCCTGGGTATGACTTAGACATGAAACGTGACGCAACGGTCCTTTGATGAATAAGGAAAGATGGACTGGGAATCATCTGTGCCAGGAGGATTTGGTCTGGTTTTCGGAAGGAGCTGAATGCACAGAGATACAGGCACATACGTGGAGTTATAAATAAACCAGGGGCTGTTTGCAGGGGAGTGGGAACCAAAAGCCTCTCCCTTGGTTCAATTCACTGTCCCACTTCTCCTCTTTCATTTTATCACAGAATCATCAGGGATTGGAAGGGACCTCCAAAGAACATCTAGTCCAATCCCCCTGACACAGCAGGATCACCTAGACCAAGCCTCACAAGAACATATCCAGGTGGGGTTTCAATGTCTACAGAGAAGGAGACTCCACAACCCCCTTGGGCAGCCTGTTCAGTGCTTTGTCACCCTCACCATGAAGTTCCTTCTCATACTGATGTGGAACCTCCTCTGTTCCAGCTCACACCCACTGCCCCTTGTCCTATCACTAGATGACACTGAGCAGAGCCTGGCTCCATCCTCCTGACACCCACCCCTCACATATTTATAGACACTAATGAGGTCACGCCTCAGTCTCCTCCAAGCTCAAGAGACCCAGCTCCCTCAGCCTTTCCTCATAAGGGAGGTGCTCCACTTCCATCACCCTAAATACATCCCTGCAGCCAGCATCCTTTATGCAAGTAGCTATAGTCTCAAATAAAGCACAAGGGCATCAGAAGGTGCTGTGGCAAAACCATGGGGATGAAACTGGACTCTCCTCTTGCTCCCAAGTAGTGGCTGCTTGGTGGCACCATAGGGAGCTCAGAGCCACCCACACCCCATGGTCCTTCAGCAGCCACAGCTTCCCAAGGAGAGACTGCAGAAAACCTGTCCCATGAGACACATTAAACAGTTTGTCTTTGGAGACTTCTCAGCCACTCAAGAGTGCCTGAATGGAATTAAAGTTGTTTCCAGCACTATCTGAAAGGCAGTGGGGTAGGAGTAGGGCACTGAGGACAGCCCCAAGTTCAGCGTCCAGTGCTACCAGAGAAGACAGCTATGGGTTTGTAGCAGTTAGACCATGCCTACCAGCTGGACCAGCTGTAGAGCCCCATGTACACAGCAGGAGGAGAGAGTCTATAATTCTATGATCCTATGATTATTCAGAAGAGAAGATACACCAAGAAATACAGAGCCTCCTAGGACATGGATTTAAGAGCAAAAAATGCTCCAGAGGGGTGAAGAAAACTCTTCCACTGGCAAGGAAAACGTCCTCAAAGCACAGAGGGTCCACTGCCAACAGGCCTTTCTCTTCCAGCCAAAAGCAACCAGCATCAGCTTGTCCCATGAAGCTGAAGAAGCCCACGGGGCTCTGCTTGGCACCATTTGGTTGGTGTTTGTTCAGAAGACATCTCAGCAAGGCTTGCAAAGCAAACCTGCTTCTTAAACAGAGCAACTGAGAAGAGACCAGCTTCATCCTCCTGACACCCACCCTTCATATATTTATAGAAATTAATGAGGTCACCCCTCAGTCTCCTCTTCTCCAAGCTCAAGAGACCCAGCTCCCTCAGCCCCCCCTCATTAGGGAGGTGCTCCACCTCCTTCATCATCCTCACTGCCCTATGCTGGACTCCCTCCAGCAGCTCCACATCCCTCTTGAACTGAGAAGCCCAGAACTGGACACAACACTCCACATTGGTCTCACCAGGGCAGAGTAGAGGGGGAGAAGAACCTCTCTTGATCTGCTAACCACCCCCTTCCGATTCTACAGCATCAACAGCCCCGAGCCCCAGACACAGCAGAAGAGAACAAGCTGGGGGGACTTCGTGAAGGTGAGGAAATGAAGAGGCTGTTTGCCTGCACTTCACCTGGCACCGACGGCACGCCGACACTCATCACCTTTAACGGGTGTCCCAGGGCTAAATCCTCACTCACCGTGCTGAAAACCTCGGGGCGAGCTTGCAACACGCTTCAATAATAGAAGCAGCCATTTGTACAAGGATGTGAAATATTTAGGCTCCAAAGTGCTTCATTTCACTTAATTTAATGTCTCTTAACACTCAGAAAACTTCTGCTCGCAAAATCAGTAGAGACTTAGATCCCTGCTGGGTCCTGAATGTATCTGGAGAAAGAAACGGGTCCATTTTCTGTGCAACAAATGCTCAGCTGCGGATTTGCTGGGTAATAAAACCTCCAGCCTGGCTATTTAATTATTCAGTCGACTGGTGGAAGGATAGGAAGTTACAGGAATCCAAAGGCTGGAAGCTCTGGAGTAAGTGATAACAAATGTTTGCTTTAGAAAGGCAGCGACTAAGTCATGCAGAAGCTCACGAGATAACGACCGTTTAATAATGATGCAAGAAAGTGCCGTCTTTGCTCTCCTCATGTGGCCAAAGCTGTTGGCTTTCTCAGAGCTGCGTCAAATAGGAGGGTTCTTCACACCAGGCTTTTCAGCCAAGACCTTAACACCATAGCAGGAGGTGCATGGGCAGAGCAGTGGGTTCCCACATGAACATAAGCCTCCTGCGCTGAAAACACCCAGGTCACACTACTAGGTGCACCCTCCAGTTACTTGGCTCCTTCCCCTTCTGCCCCAAGCAGCTCCAGGAACCCACCTGGATGTGTTCCTGTGCAACTTGCGCTGGGTGATCCTGCTGTGGCAGGGGGATTGGACTGGATGGTCTTTCGAGGTCCCTTCCAATCCCCTAATGATTCAAAGGTCACAAGAGCATCTCCACCTCTTGCTGCAGAAATGCAGAAGAGCCTGAATGCACCATGGATAAATGCTCATGGGTTTTAAAGCTTAAATCATAGATTCATAGAATCATCAGGGATTGGAAGGGGACCCCAAAAGATCATCTAGTCCAATCCCCCTGCCACGGAAGGATCATCTACACCAAGTTGCACAGGTTTTTAAACATCTTCAGTGAAGGAGACTCCACGACCCCACTGAGCAGCTCGTTCCAGTGCTCTGTCATCCTCACCATGAAGATGTTCCTTCTGATATCTTTATGGAACCTCCTCTGTTCCAGCTGACACCCATTGCCCCTTGTCCTATCACTAGATAACACTGCTCAGAGCCTCCTGACACCCACCCTTCACATATTTATAGACATAAATGCACCCCCCTCCTCCACTTTCTCCCCAACTGCAGAGAGCTGTGATCTAAAGGAGGGAAGAGGGAAAGGAGGATGATGGCAGCGTGCCATGCAGCTGGGATTTCAAGGAGACAAAGCAAGAAACAAGGAGAGTGTTGTGATGTTAGAGAGCAGCAGGAGTCACACCACCAGCCAGGGTTTCCTTCCAGAGGAGGGTCCACCAGGATGTGAGTGTCTGATCTGCTGGTGGAGCCAAGCAAGCAGCCAGCACAGGATCCAGGGCCAGAGCTGGGATCCAGATATGTTCTCACGGCACATGCTGCTCTCAGCCACTTCTGGCATCAGGCAGTTTATAAGGATGTTACATCACCAGTTGAGTGCATTTAGGTTGGAAGGGACCTCCAAAGGTCATCTAGTCCAATCTGGCTACAAAAGCAGGGGGATCTCTAACTAGAACAGATTGCCCAGAGCCCCATCTCTCCTGACCTTGAATGGGTCCTGGGATGGGGATTCCTCTACCTCTCAAGGCAGCCTGTTCCAGGGAATCACCAGCCTCAGACTCAAGAACTTTTTCCTCATGTCCAGCCTAAATCTACCCTTTTCCAGCTTAAAACCATGACCTCTCATCCTGCCATCCCCTGCACTTGTGAACAGTCTTACTAGCCCCTTTCAGGGATTGGAAAGTTGCTATAAGATCCCCCACAGTCTCTTCTCCTCTTCAGGCTGAACAACCCCAACTGTCTCACATCCCCCCAGCTCTCTGGCAGCAGTGAACCTTCACAGTGTGGCTTCGGGAACAGGTTCACTGTCTCTCCTCCACCACAGGTTAACCACAGCTGGGCTAGTAGATACCCTGTGCTGGGTCTGTTCCTCTGCACCACCTGTGTGAGTTGGGAGATGTTCCCCATCCCTCAGACACCTTCCTGAGAAACAATTCAGAAGACTCAGCTGGTTTTGCAGACTGCTTTGTCCTTGGAGGACACGGGATATTAAACTGTACCTCATCTTCTCCTACCCTAAAACTGTACCTCCTCTTCTCCCACCCTACCTTCCCAACAGTTCATACTTTTGGTGGCTCTCTCTCATCACACACTTGACACCCAAGCAGCTCATGGAGCAGCTCCCACTTGCACATCTCCAGCCATTGAGATAGGTCCCTCCTGCCTTGCTAGGACAAACCCAACCAGTTGGCCACTCCTGGCTGATCTTAAATGCTTGACTGTCCATCTTTGCAGAAAGAAAGGCAGCAGGAAGATTGTTCTGCCAGAATAAAGAGCAAATGCCCCAGTATGATCCCATTAAGGCTAATCTCATGGCTTCACATTTGCAGAAGAGTCAGCAAATGAACTAGAGCAGAGAAGGGAGGTGATGGCCAGGAACTGTGTCTCAGAGGGGTGCAAGGGGTGGCAGGCTCAGGCTGTGACCCAGGACTTGTCCCAGAGCCCTGCTCTCTGCCCTCGCCACGATGAGGCCAGGTTTCCCGGCACAGACCCTTTGATCCCAGAAGTCCCAGAGCAAAGGTTTCTCCGGGTTCTCCTGTAACGCTGACAGTGACACCAACAGATTTTGCAACGTGTTTGACATCCGCTGCGGGAAAATGCCGCTGAGTTAATATTTAACTCTGATAACTGCTCTAACCCAGCCTCTCCAGGCTCCAATACGATGAGGTTCCTGGTCAAGCAAAGGCCAACTGAGGAGACACCAGATTTGCAGAGCACTTCCCCTTCCTGTGCACTGATCTTTCCAGACTTGACGCAGCTTCACCCCCTGCATCAGTTGCCTTCCCAGAAGTTCCCTCTGGAGTTGCAGTATTGACCGAGTTTGCTCCAACACAACTTGCTTGCGGCAGCACCACGGCAAATCAGCAATTCCTTGGGGCTACTGGGTGTCAGTGTGGACAATGCCAGTGGGAGGAGAAGAAACCACCAAAATCTGGGAGACCACACCCCAAAACACAAGTTCTCAGCCCCCTATGGCCGGCTCCCCCAGCAGGATGCCATCTCCTCCCACCCCAGCACCATGTCCCCACTACACCGGGTGATGGCACAAGCCATCTCGGGGAAGATTTTGCCCTCTCAGGTGGGAAAGCCCAGTGCAGACTTTGTATGCTTTACAGAGTCCAGGATTTAACCTCTCTTGGCAACTTGTCTTCTGTTGTGTGGATTTCATAGAATCATAAGGGATTGGAAGGGACCTCAAAAGATCATCTAGTCCAATCCCCCTGCCACAGCAGGACCACCTAGCCCAAGTCGCCCAGGAACACATCCAGGGATGCGAGTCCCATATGGAAGCTGTGGGGTTTTTTAGCAAAACACCATTCAAAAGACTTCAAGTGGCCTCTTGCTGGCAGGGACACGTCCCTCCAAAAGTTTCCACTGACTCAGATTTCACTTAGACACTGAGGCCAGGCTCCTCAAAGCTGGGGGACAGAGAGATACTTCCCTGGGTGTGGGTTCCTCAGCAGTGCTGAGCATCCAGGATGCTGAACTCAACGCACAAAGGGACAGAGAGTGAGGGAATCACAAATTATTTTCCTAATAACAAGACCAACCTTTTCCTAGTTGTTTTCACCACAACTCCAGCAGAATAATCTTGGTTGCTCCTGCCAGGTTCCTGCTATTGGTCTGTTCCCTTCCCACAGCTGCCGTCATTCCAGCTAGTCCTTGTCTGCTCAGGAAATTCATGGCATGTATATTTTTGTGCAGGATGCTCTTGAGATGCCTGAGAAATGATCCTGTGGCCCAAGCACTGATGCACTGCCCTCTGGAAAAGATAAATCCGTGTCTGCTTCCCCCATCCCTCGCTTAGGATACAGTGTGAATAGGGGTCTGTTCGGAAAGGTGACACACCTTTCCCTTCTTAGATATTTATTAACAGCCATTTCACGCTGAAAATCCATGGTTTCAATATTTAAACAGCCTTGTCTGTCAAAGATGTCCTGCAGTTGGCTAGTGCTAGCTTTGCCTTTAGGTTTTTACTGTCTGATTTTTCATAACTAAAATGGGAGAAAATAGTCTTTGGTGGTTCCAGTTGCTTTGATTAGTTGGTTGCTCTGCAAACCCCTACCCTCCTCCTGCTCTGCAAACCCCTACTCTCCTCCTGCTCTGCAATCCCCTACTCTCCTCCTGCTCCCAGCTCCAGATTCCAGCAGCAGCTCTGCACAAGGACAGACACAGCTGGTTTCTGTCCCCTACAAGGGGGCTGTTTGCTGTGGGATGGCTATAGGGGAGCAGGCAGCTGGTGCAGAGACCACACCCCCAGATGGCCAAGGTCCTAGGGATGGTGACCAGCAGCCAGCCTGCACGGCTGAGGAGATGAGGAATAGCAGCAGCGAGAGGGGAGAGCTGGGACCCCCACATTGCCCTCCCTGCAGCCAAGCACCAATCTAAGCCTTGGGCCCATTAAACTGATGGAAAAAGCTGCTCAGTGGGGCTCTGGGGCCAGCCAAAAATGATGAATGAAAATTGTTTAGTGATCATATAGCCAGAGGACTGGCTCTGCCCTCGTTCCCAGCTACATAAATCCTGACAATATGAACCCACTGGGCTCAACAGGCTCTGCAGTTGCAGCCTCATCCCTTCATGTGCTGGGACCATGATGATGGCTGTGGGGCATGAGGACTGAACACCACCCCCTCCTCCCACTGTCTCCCTAGAGAGGAGAAAAGCCAGCCCAGCCTCTTCCAAAAGCACTGCTACAGGGGTCTTTTGATGCTACTGAAGTTACCCTAAGAGAAACTGGTAGGTGCTGAGCTGAAAATTACCAACCCCTTCCTTGTTCCAGATCTTTAAGTCCAAGATGGGATTCATCACCCAAGAACAAGAGCAGAGCAACAACCAGAGCGATGGAGAATGATTTGAAATAATAAACATACATCTGGTTTTGTGGCAATCAAAGCATTTTACAAGCCTGGTTCCCACTCCTGCACCTTCAGCCTTGGTGGTCTGAGGGACAGGCTGCTCCTGGGCTGGGGTTGTACCTTATTTCTCCTGGCTATTTCAGTTCTGAGCAACCACCTCTAGCCTCTGCAAGCAAGTCTTGTGCTGCAGCTGGAGGAGGGATGACTCCTGTTTTTATAGTCCCCAACTCCTGCTGCCAGTCCTCGCAGAACCTGGTCATGGTGCCATGGGTAGGTCCATGAGGAGCACCACAGGGTGCTCCCTGGGGTTCCCCCCCTATTTCTCTGCAAGCTGTCTGGAAAAATACTTCTTAATCATGAAACTAGGCAAAAAGATCAGAAATGCAGGAGTGCTGTCTGTAAGGAGGTTGGGGAGGAAATAAAAATACAGGACTGCTTTCAAGATAAACTCAACATATTTTCCAGGACAGCAAACCCACAGGAAACTCTTCCATCAGTTTGTTGGCAGCTCCCGAGCTGCATGCCAGTAATCTGGTAGTGAAGACCTGGCATCCGACACACCACAGGCTTAGAAGTTCACCAGTTTCACCCCCCCTCTTCATAGCTGCTTGCACCAACCTCATTACTCATTTCAGACATTACTCATGGTTCTAACAAAGATTTACCTTCAGGCTTGTTTTGCACCCAGAGCAGTGCCCCACTTCCTCCCACCTCACTCCTGACTGCAGAGCAGTTCATAAAATCATTAGGGTTTGGAAGGGACCTCAAAAGATCATCTGGTCCAATCCCCCTGACACAGCAGGATCACCCAGACCAAGTCACACAGGAACACGTCCAGGTGGGTTTTAAACATCTCCAGTGGAGACGGCTCCACAACCTCCCTGGGCAGCCCCTTCCAGTGCTGTCACCCTCACTGGGAAGAAGTTCCTTCTCATATTTATGTGGAACCTCCTGTGTTCCAGCTCACACCCATTGCCCCCCATCCTATCACCAGATGACACTGAGAAGAGCAGCATTAACGTTAACCAAGAGGAACCAGAGGAGACAAAAAACCACATTGAGCTGGAAACCAGCAGCACGTTGTAGGCTGCATTCAAATCCTCCCAACGGTCGTTCATCTTACTCAGGCAATTTTCAATAAATACACATTTCAACAGCCTACACACACCTCAGACTGCTTTTGGAGATAATGACAAGAAAAACAAGGAGTTCCCTTAGTGATGCTGTGCCCACGTTAACAGAGATACCGTGTCAAGGGAAGAGTGAAAAAAAAACAGGCACAGAAACTAAACCTGTAGCTTGGCTCATGGACACATCTCTCATTCAGGGACACTCAGTTCCAGAAGGATATAGAGATGCTGGAGAGAGGCCATGAAGATGATGATGGAGTGGAGCATCTCCCTGATGAGGAAAGGCTGAGGGAGCTGGGTCTCTTGAGCTTGGAGAAAAGGAGACTGAGGGGTGACCTCATTAATGTCTATAAATATTTGAAGGGTGGGTGTCAGGAGGATGGAGCCAGGCTCTGCTCAGTGGCACCCAGTGATAGGACAAGGAGCAACAGGTGTGAGGTGGAACATAGGAGGTTCCACATAAACATAAGAAGGAACTTCTCTGTGGTGAAGGTGACAGAGCATTGGAATGGGCTGCCCTGGAGGGTTGTAGAGTCTCATTCATTAGAGATTGGGGGAGACCTTGAAAGTTCATCTAGTCCAAATCTTTTGAGGTCCCTTCCAATCTCTAATGTTCTGTGATTCTGGTCCCATTTAGGGAAAATTCCCCTATAACAGCAGCAGATGAGACTCTTGGCTGATCAACAGTGAGTGAGGAGAGAAGGATTTGGACTCAGCAAACCCCCTTCTCACTCCACAGCATTTTGTTCCTGAGCACAGTGCAGCGCAAGGCATGAAACCACCTCCATTCTCTCACCTACCCTGGTGCTGAGTTTCCAGTTAAAAAGAGCTAACAGAAGCAAAATGAGCAGCAAACTATCTGCATTGTTGTGAGCTGCCAGGCTGCACCAACTGTGAAGTCCCCAGGATAATTCACCACCTTTCAAGTGTCACATAACATTGTCACGGTCTAGGGGGGGGGGATGCTGCTTGCCATTGTTTATGTGACACCAGCATCACCTTCTCATCCTACTGGGGACCATCAAATGCATCAAATGTGGATTAAATTTGGCAGATCACATTATATGTGGGGAAGTGAGACATATTGCTGCATCACAATTGATTTTCCCAAAGGCACTGGCCAACCTCTGCTGCTGTGATACTGAGGCGATAAATAGTTTTCTGCTGGTAATTTCCATCTTCAGAAAGCTGAGAACTTTGTCTGAATATGCAGATGAGGTTTATTTAAAGCACCATTTAATGTTGCTTATGAGTCCATACAACTCCTTGGGTGGCTGCACAAGGAGTTTGGTCTTGGGTGGTGCTGGATGGGCAGGGAGGGTGCGGAAGCTGGAGGGCATCTACATGGGTAGATGTGGTGTCTCTGGAGAAGGTCTCTTTGTGGTCAGAGGTTGTAGGGTGGACAGTTGGATTTGGTAATCTTGAAAGTCTTTTCCAACCTTGATGATTCTGTGATTCTCAATCCTTCATGCAGCATAGGTGGCTGAATATGAGCCAGCAGTGTGCCCAAGAATGCCAATGGCTTCCTGGCCTGGATTAGAAACTGTGTGTCCAGCAGGATTTGGGAGGTGATTTTCTCCCTGTACTCAGCACTTTTGAGGCACACCTTGAGTACTAGGTCCAGTTTTGGACACCTCAGTACAAGTGAGACATCAAGGTGCTGGAGCGAGTGCAGAGGAGAGCAATGAAGCTGGTGAAGGGCCTGGAGACTCAATCTGATGAGGAGAGATTGAGAGAGTTGGGGCTGTTGAGTTTGAGGAAGAGGAGGCTAAGGGGAGACCTCATCACTCTCTACAACTCTCTGAAAGGACATTGTAGAGATGCTGGCATCTTCTCACAGGTAATTAGTGACCAAACCAGAGGGAAGGCCTTCAAGCTTCAACAGGGGAGGGTTAGACTGGACCTCAGGAAAAAAGTCTTCCTGGAGAGAGTGGTCAGACACTGGACTGGGCTGCCCAGGGTGGAGGCTGAGTCCCTATCTCTGGATGAGTTTAAAAGTGGTGTTGGGGGATCTGGTTTAGGGGTGACCTTGTAGAGTAGGGCTGATGGTTGGCCATGATTGTTCCAAGCGTCTTTTCCAAACTGAATGATTCTATAGACTCTCCTTCAAGCCAGGTTTGCTCACTGGGCTCATCACAGCTGGACAGGAGATGCATTCAGGTAGGAGCAACTGTCTGATCAGTTTTTGCCTCTAACTCCACAATGACTTGGCTGTGAATACTTGGGCAGGTACTGAAAGCAGCAGGTCATGCCAAGCTGCAAAGCCAACCCTGACTGATGGAGGAAAATTCTCAAGCACCTGAAGAGACTGTGTTTGGGTTGGGTCTGAAATTTCCCCATTTCTTATTTACTTTGACAACAGAAACAACAAGCAAGCAACAGTCTAGTGAGATTGTAGTCAAATGCAATAAGAGGATCAAAGCAATGCCCAGAAACTGAACCACAAACATGACAGGGGACTTCTTCACAGAATCACAGAACATCAGGGATTAGAAGGGAACTTGTAAGATCATCCAGTCCAATCCCTCTGTCAGAGCAGGATCCCCTAGATCAAGCCACACAGGAACATGTCAGATGGATTTTAAACATCTCCACACAACAGAGACACAAACTCCCTGGTAAGCCTGTTCCAGGGCTCTGTCACCCTCACCGTAGAGAAATTCCTTCTCATATTGATGTGGAACCTCCTCTGTTCCAGCTCACACCCATTGCCCCTTGTCCTATCACTAGATGCCACTGACCAGAGCCTGGCTCCATCCTCCTGACACCCCACCCTTTGCATATTTACCAACATTAATGGTCATCATTGGATGACACTGAGAACCACCTTGACCGAGCTGCACTAAAAAGAGACAGTTAGCACCAGCTTCAGTAGAACCTTCATTTACTTCATGATACCAAGGCTGAGTAGACAAAGATTATGATGGTAGTTCCCCAGTCCACCTTCTCTGCACGCCAGGTACAGCTGCATTGGCTTCAGC
This sequence comes from Rhinopomastus cyanomelas, assembly GCA_013400115.1. NCBI lineage: Eukaryota > Metazoa > Chordata > Aves > Bucerotiformes > Rhinopomastidae > Rhinopomastus > Rhinopomastus cyanomelas. The sequence continues at coordinate 119,889 of VXBP01006645.1, read as the reverse complement.
TAAACCTTGGAAGAGGGCTTTGCACAGATCAACAGGTCCCATCCTCCTACATCATTTGGTTGAAACCCTCTGAGATGTTTTGATGGGCAAGATGGGAGACAGAGCAAGCAGCAGTCGAGACACAGGGCTGGAAGAGCTGTGAACAACACGGATCGAACAAGCTGAAGCGTGTGCAACCTCTCCCATCCCAGGGCACAGAAGAGCCCACACACAGAGCTTCTAGGATGCCCTGCACAAGCCTCAGAGGACAAATCAGCAGAGAATAAAAGTCTTTCCTCCAAACAGCTCCATCTCATCTCACTTGCAGGAGCAAACAGCCTCCAGTAGCACAGCAGTGGGGAGGATGCAGGAGATGCCCTCCCCCTGGAACCAGCCTGCCCACAGCTCCCAGCCTGCCTGTGGAACATGCAGCCCCAGTTGCTCCCTCTTGGCTCTCAGCTCCCTCTTTTCCTGGCTCGCCGCTCGCTCGCGCTCTCCCGGGATGACAAGGTTTGTTGTTCTGAGTCATCCCCACCGCGGCTGCTCCACTGCAGGCCCCGCTGGGAGCACTGCTAAAGCGCCTGTTTCCAGTCCGCCCGCCACGTGAGGGCAGCTGGAAGGAAACCCGGTCCCACAGAGAGAGCCAGCACTAGGCTGGTGCCTCTCACAAACCCCTCGTTGCCGAGTTGTACCCAGCCTTTGCCCACATTTGCAACCCTTGTAATGTCTTTATGGAGGTGCTGCCCTTGCCCAGGCAGCCTCATGTTGCTCTTCCAGTGGAGGTGCCTGCAGGCATTGGAGAGCAGCCCATGGTTTAATCACACTAGCACAGGTATCACAGGAGACAGGTTGGAAGGGACCCCAAGAATCATCCAGCCCAATCCTTTAAGCTGAAGAATTACACCTTAAGTGAGCTGGTCCAGCACCCTGTCAAGTTGAGCCTTAAAACTGTTGAGAAATCCACCCCTTCCCTGGGAAGACAATTCCAGTATCTAATGACTCTCACAGTGAAAAGGTTTCCTCTGGAGTCCAATCAGAATCTCCCCAGGAGCAACCTGCATCCATTACCCCTTGTCTTTTCTATGGGACTCCTTGAGAAAAGGGAGTTGCCATCTTGGTAGCCACACTTCATGTACTGGTATGTGGTGATAGAGCCTCCCTTATGAAGGTCTCCCTTAGAAGCTGAACTCAGCTTTCTCAGCCTTTTCTCATACAGCAGTCTTCCAGTCCTCCAACCACTGCTGTGGAGCTTCTCCAGCCTGTCCACCAGCTGATGCTGGGCCTCTCCAAAGATCCTACACGCTGCCATATTGTGGCACCACCTTTAAATTTGCTTCCTAAGGCTCCATTTCCAAGTGTCTTTATTTAACTCGTGTTACTCGCTTCCTTCTGCCTCTCTCCAGCAGGCAGTGGGACATCTTAGAGCCTGGTTAAGAATCTCTGCTGACATAGATGGGTGCATAATTATAGTTTGGGTGCTGTTCCTCTCACTTAGAGGAACTAACCTAAATTCTCCTGAAGTTAAGAAAACTGAGTCCAGAAAGTTTAAAATACCCCTGTAGGGAGACTTGTTCTGCTTTTTAAAAGAGGCCAATGAGCTCACCCCCTTTAATGAGCAGTGGTTCATAAACCAGAGACCCCCAAAGTTTCAATGCACTAACATAAAACCCCACAGTCATTTGCACTTCAGCTGCTGTGAGCTGGAAGGATGGGGGATCTGTGCCGAATCAGCCTTATGGGCTGGTGTGGAACAGCAGAGCAATCAAGAACCAGCCTACGCAGCTCATCATCCCTCCTACACATTGGTCAAATGATCCTTCATCAAAGATGCCTGAAAGCTTAATGCCCATCTTGAATCCTTTTATAGGTTCACTCAAGGCCAGGCTGGATGGGGCTCTGGGCAATCTGGTCTAATGAGTGCTGGCCCTGCTTGTTGCAGGGACATTAGACTCAATGACCTTTTGAGGTCCCTTCCAACATTATGATAGGAAATTACATTCTTGAGTCAACTGCCTTCCAAGAAGTAGGTCTCTTAGAATCCTGGAGTCATTAGGGGTTGGAAGGGACCTAGAAAGATCATCTAGTCCAATCCCCCTGACACAGCAGCATCACCTAGACCAAGTCACACAAGAACACATCCAGGTGGGTTTTAAACATCTCCAGTGAAGGAGACTCCACAACCCCCCTGGGCAGCCCCTTCTAGTGCTCCATCACTCACGGGGAAGAAGTTCCTTCTGATATTTATGTGGAACCTCCTATGTTCCAGCTCACACTCACTGCCCCTTGTCCTATCACTAGATGACACTGAGAAGAGCCTGGGCAGTTTTCTTCAGTGACTGTAAGGATCAGGGTGGGAGAAGCCAGTGCTGCATGGGGAGCATCTCCTACCCAAATGGCTGTGAGCAGCATCACCCCCCTTCACACAATTCTGACTGTCAGTCTCTGTACATCAATTCCATGCTCAGCCCCTCTGGTGCCTGGACTAGCAGCCTGATATAAAGCTTGCCACTCACTTGTCCTCAGGAGGAAACTTGGGAGCAACAGAGCAGCCCAGGACACGAAGCCTGTCCTCCTCCCAGCGAGCTCAGCCTCCCCCAGAACTTCAGCGCAAAGGAAAAGACAGCAGAGGCTGAGTCACTCCCAAGTTTCTCTTCCTTGAGGCTGTTACAGATATGATAAACCATTTCTTTTTCCCCTTCAGAAGTGCTGCCTGGAGTTTAATAAATGCTCACATGTATTATTAATCCGCAATATTAACCCCAAACATCACAATAAAATGACTCGAGTGTTTCAGACCATCGCGGAGCCCTTACCCGTCACTAATTAAACCACCCTGGAACAACCACGTGGTGAATTTTTACAGTCAGGTTTCATTTTCTCTTTAGAGAGGGCAGACTACAAATTTATGCAACATAAAATGGAAGCTAATGAATTTGGAGCACGTTCAGCGCGGAGCGTGCGTCTAACAAGGGGGGATAATGACATTAACAGCGCTTTGAGATAATGGACTATTTAGATCCTTATTTCTGGAAGTCTCAGACTAATATGCAGTGATCTGCACTTCAGATGCTGTTTGCTGGAGGGAACAGTCCTGCATATGCAGCAGTATGAAACCTCACGCTGTTCTCACCCAACAAAGAGAGGCCCCCCCAGCGAGCAGATTGTGCTGGAGGCACCACATGAATCTCCAGGTTGGCCTCATGCTAGAGGAGATATCCACAGCTTGGTCTCCTTAGTGCTTAGGGTTGCCCTTACTCTGGTTAAACAGGAAATAACAGCTTATATTCTGCTTGGAAAAGACCCTCGAGATCATCAAGTCCAACCAATAACCCTACTCTGTCAAGGTCACCGCTAGGCCCTATTGCTAAGCACCATATCTAAATCATCTTTAACACCTCCAGGGATGGCAACAAAAACCCTTCCCTGAGCAGCCTGTTCCAATCTCTGATCATTCTTTCAGTGAAAAAGCATTTCCCAGCCTAACCTTCCCCTGGAGCAACTTGAGGTTGGTCATAGAACAATAAGGGATTGGAAGTGACCTCGAAAGATCATCTAGTCTAGTCCCCCTGCCACAGCAGGACCACCTAGACCAAGTCACACAGGAACACATCCAGGTGGGCTTTAAACATCTCCAGTCCCTCTCATTCTATCCCCATGAGAAGAGACCAGCCCCAATGTCTCCACAAAGTCCCTCCAGGGAGTTGTAGAGAACAAGGTCTCCCCTCAGCCTTCTCTTCTTCGGGCTAAGTAGACCCAGCTCCCTCAGCCACTCCTCAGACTTGTTGTCTAGACCCTTCACCAGCTTCATTGCCCTGTCTGCCCCTGCTCCAGCACCTCCACGTCCTTCTTGAATTGAGGTGCCCAGAACTGACCCCAGTACTCAAGGTGGGAAAATCCTGTAGAAGTCTTTGGAGGCATCCAACTTAGACTGTGCCCAGTACTCGAGGTGTGGCCTCAGCAAGTGCGCAGTGAGTGCTGGGGGACAATCACTCCCCTACTGCTGGCCACACTGTTGCTGATAGAAGCCAGGATGCTGTGTCTGGGTGAAAACATCACCCTGGCGAGGGTCAGTACCCAGACCGGGTTACCCAGACCAGAACTGCCAGTATAAGGAAACATTTAGAACTACATGAAGAAACATATTCAGGACACATCTGACACTTCAGGGCTTTATGCAGACAGGTCAGACTATGCTGAGGACTCATCAGTGGTCACAGCAACCCTGGGCTGTCTGAGAGGAATCCAGCCCCTCTTACTGCCACAACTGGAAGATGAGTTTCATAAGGATAAATGCTGCCTCTAGGAGGGCTCAAGTTCTGGTGCCCAATCAATTCTTAAAGCCTAATAAAGCCTCTTGTTTTCCCCTATGGATGCTGAACCAGTCCTGGCACGTGATGAAAACAGAGGAACCCTACTCTGACCCAGCCGACGCAAATCGTTTCCTTCGTGGTCTGCTGACAGCTGCCTTCTCGCTTTCTCTCACCAGACCTGGAGCTGAACAAAATTTGGATGGATGCAGTTATAGCTGCACAACACCACATCCTGGCTTTTGATCTCCAGCACTGGCGTAAACCAGGCCCTCAGGGACCAGAAGTCCCTTGGGGTGGGGTTTGTGTGGGCCACATCAAACGCTGCTGGGAAGCGCAGATCCAGCCTTTAGTATTTGGATCATGTTTTCCCTTGTCTGCAGCGTTACGACAGCAAAGATTTGCTGGAGGGAGTCCAGCGTAGGGCAGCGAGAATGATGAAGGGAGTGGAGCACCTCCCTGATGAGGAGAGGCTGAGGGAACTGGGTCTCTTGAGCTTGGAGAAAAGGAGACTGAGGGGTGACCTCATTAATGTCTATAAATATATGAAGGGTGGATGTCAGGAGGATGGAAACAGGCTCTGCTCAAAGTCATCTAGTGATAGGACAAGGGGCAATGAGTGTGAGCTGGAACAGAGGACGTTCCACATCAATATGAGAAGGAACTTTTTCCCAGTGAGGGTGACAGAGCACTGGAAGGGGCTGCCCAGGGTAGTTGTGGAGTCTCCTTCACTGGAGATGCTTAAGATCTGTCTGGATGTGTTCCTGTGTGATGCTGCTGTGTCAGGGGGATTGGACTAGATGATCTTTCAAGGTCCCTTCCAATCCCTAATGATTCTCTTTATCCATTTATTTATTTCACCCTTTGTACACTCGTGAAGCAGAGGGCAAGCAAGATGTGATCATGCTGTAGCTACACGGCTACGGGCTTTGGGAAGCACCACCAAGCCTTCAAGATCACCCATATGAGCACCAGCACCACTCCTTGGGTCCACAGGACACGTCCAAAGTTGGTGTAGGGCAAAAAAGGGAGAGCAGCATCCCCCAAGGGTTGGACAGAAGTGGGAAAAGAAAGAGAGATTCAGCCAAGAAAAAGATGAAAGCACCATAATCCTCTCTGTGATGAAATTCAGGATTTCCCTGGGACTTTCTCAGTGGACTGATGAGAAGTGTTCAGACACGTAAGAAGTCTTGCAATGCTCGTGCCCCTTGGACTGCAATGACTACTCTTCATTAGTTTAATGAGATTAGCCTGGCACAGGCATCTTTTCACCCTATTGACAGCAAAATGACCCTTCTGACTTGGGCTAGGTGGTCCTCCTGTGGCAGTGGGGTTGGACTGGGTGATCTTTCAAGGTTCCTTCCAATCCTTAATGATTCTAGACTGTAGCAGAAAGAGACTTAATGGACATCAGGATTTCTTGCTCAGAAATCTTCCCTGAGGAGCCCTCAACCAAGAAGCCAGGAGCGTGATGCTGTCCCTTCTCCAGCCTCTGCCTCCCTCTGGGACCACAGCCAAGGACCTGTGGGATGCTCCTCCATCCCCACTGAACATACAGTTGCTCAGGGGGCTGATATTCAGACTTGACCCCGAGCAACATGCTTGCACTGGAGAGAGCTGCTGAAGCTAAGAACATGTCTAGAAGTTGTCACCAGCACAGGTTGTGATGAGAGCTGGGGCTCAACACTCAATTCATAACAGCTGTTCACAGCAAAGGAGAGTACAAAACATCTAGCAGAGGCTTTGGGGTATCTCAGAGCCCTGAGTAGTCTGAGGTCTGCAACACAAGTTTCTGCACAGACCTGCCAGAGGCTTTGGGGTATCTCAGAGCCCTGAGGTCTGCAGCACAAGCAGCCATGCTGTACCTGACCCACAGCATATGCTCCACAACACCCCACATCAGCACCACAACTCGCTCGACGCCGATGCCCTTCAAGATGCTGCTCACATAACCTCTAATTTTTTGCAGATGATGGAAAGCTTCTCCCTACATCCAGAGGGATCCAGCAGTGTCAGGCAGCTTAGCAAAGCTCCCCAGCATGACAGAGGAGAGTCGGGCAGCTCTAACCTCATGCATCCCCTCTGGAAAAACACCAGGCAGAGTCTTGTGCTTGCAGTAACCCTCACGCTGGCTGCTTACACAAACACAGAACAAAACAACCCAGAGCTCCTCAAAGTTACAGTTTTAAATTAAATTCCTCAGGAAGACCTGACTCATCTCACTTATTCTTTTGTCTTGCATTAATTCTAACTCGGTTCTGTGATTATTTTTTTTCATAACCAAGAGCTGCAGCCCTCACACATTTCCTCCTCGGCTTCCAGGAGGTCACCTGCTTTGCTCTGGCATCTTTGCTGGTGTTTAGCAGTGACTAAACTTTCTCTGTGCTCCTCTCTTCCTGCTCCCCAGCCTGGCTGCTGCAGATGTCAAACCTTACTGGGTCACACATGGGTGAGAGAGGAACGAGCATGGACCGTGGGTTGGAGCTGGATCAAGCACAGTATCCGGCCTTGGAGTGGAGCCAGGGACAAAGGTTAATGCTGTGGTAGCAGCAGCAAGTCTGGAGGATGGAGCCAGGCTCTTATCAGTGTCATCCAGTGATAGGATGAGGGGCAATGGGTGTCAGCTGGAACACAGGAGGTCCCACATCAATATTAAAAGGAACTAATTCCCAGTGAGGGTTCACTGGAAGGGGCTGCCCAGGGGGGTTGTGGAGTCTCCTTCACTGGAGACGTTTAAGACCCACCTGGATGTGTTCCTGTGTGACTTGATCTAGGGGATCCTGCTGTGTCAGGGGGATTGGACTGGATGATCTTTCGAGGTCCCTTCCAATCCATAATGATTCTATGATTCTACAAAATCAGAATGCAAATGGGATCCACTGAATTCTACAAGATTTCCTGCTAATTCTGAGAATGAGACAGTAAAGCTTGGCCAGGGAGAGGTGGTCTTTACCTGAGGCAGGAAACCTGCTAGAACAGAGACCCCTCACACACTTGATTAAACACTCACCAAGGCAACTTCCAGAACCATGCCCAAGACCTGGCAGTGCTGGTGATCAATCAGCAGTGTTATTGTCATGGTGCAATGATCTCCTTCATTAGTTTTCTTCCTAAAGTGCAGGTGGGGAGACGAGGTATGTTAGGCAGCGCACGAGCAAGGACAAGGAGCAGAGGTGCTGCTCGTACATGGAGCACGTCCCACCAAGTACAAACATCTCTGAGCAGATGTGGTGATGGACACAGCCCCTGCACTGCAACCAGTTGCTTCATCACTAAGAAGAAAAACAAAGCTACACATCCTAGTGATGTAAAGAGGAGAACAAGACCATTAATGGTACATTCTCCCCCCTTCCCTGGGTGCAGCTCAGCACCGTCTGCCAGTACCAACCTCACACATCCTCAGTCAGCCCTTCCCTGGCAGCACCACCCTCTGACTTGAGCTTTCAGAGGCTGCTTTCACCGGTGACTGGAGAGCTGGAAAGCCTTTGTGCTTTTCCTCTCCCTCCAGAAGGTCTGAAGAATGCAAGTAATGAGCTCGGAAAAGGGGCTCTCCAAGCTACTCAACACACTGGTCACACTGGGCAGCCAGAACAACAGAAGGGCCAAACCAATTTCTAATGATTTCTCCAAAACCTGGAGGATGCTGGGCAGCATTTTCCCCACAGCATGTCCTGCACTGGACATGACCCCAGTGGCAGCTGCAGCAGGGCACTGAACACAGTGCAGAGACCACTTCTATCTGCTCTGGGTTAATGGCAGCAGAACTGGATCATCACAACATTCACAGCTGGAGTGAAAAGCACCAGCACCCAGTCCAGAGCATTTAACTGCTGGAATCTGGGGGCAAAACCCTGACACTGATGACAGGCTGATGGATGAAGATCTGGAAGCTTGCCCTAGCTCCCAAGAAAGCAATGAATCAACAGTGCAGGAAAACCCCAAGCCCCTGAGTGCTTTAAAAGTCAATAGTAAAATTTAAAATCAATGGGAAGGCTGGCGGGAAGGCAGCGCCGGGGCGGGCGTGCGGGCGGAAGGGATGTGCAGCTATTGTTGAGCTGGGGTAAGCTGCCAGCAAACTGGATCCTATAAGCCAATTTTACTTAATAATCCCACTAATGTGGAATGACACTGGTTGTAATCCTTCAGTGATTACAGCGTGGACCAGTGCCTCAGCATCTCTGCGAGGATTTAAGGGACAGTAGAGCGTCTGGAAAGCTACAGCCAGACTTCTCCTATCGACTCGAAGGGATGAGGATACCAAGGCACAGACAAGCAGAAGCTGCTGCCTGCTCATCCTTGTTGGAATAGCTGGAAATAAAACAAGAGAGCCAAGCTAGGGTTTCTCTCTGTGGTCTGTCCCAAGTACCCCTGCAAAGCAGAGCAGAAAGGGGGTTAAGCAAACAGGACTCCACGAGCAGAAAATATGGCAAAGCAGGGGGAGAAGCATTTGAATGAAACCCAGCCCAGGAAATCAAAGATGACCTCTGGGGTCTGGTAAATAGCAAAGAGAAAGGAGACAGTATTTATAGCCAGGGGGACTGAGAACAGAGCACTTGAACCCTCTCTGCTTGCGCAAAGTCACAGCAGAAAGAGCTGCTGGTGAGCAAAAGGAAGCCAGTGAAAGAGAGCCAGGACATCTTGATCTGTCCTGTCTCCCTGGGAACACGATCATAGAAGCATTTGCGTTGGAAGGGACCTTTAAAGCTCCTCTAGTCCAACCCCCTGCAGTGAGCGGGGACATCCGCAGGTTGCTCAGAGCCCCAAGGTCTAAGCAGGTCTGTAACGCTGTCAGAGATGGAGCTTCTACCACTTCTCCAAGCAACCTGGGCCAGGGTCTCACCACTACCAGCATCAACAATCTCTTCCTTCTATGTAGCCTGAATCTTCCTCTTGTAGTATAAAATCATCATCCCTTGTCCTCTCACAGCAGCTCATGATAAAGCATCCATCTCCCTCTCTTATCGGCCCCTTTAAGCCCTGAAAGGCTGCACTAAGATCTCTTCTCCAGGCTGAACAATCCCGAAGACCAAGGACACCTTAAGGACCATTTCAGGGTCTCTTGCCCACACTGCAAGGTTTTCCTCACCACCAGTGCTTCACTGAAGATGACCTTCAGAAAACTGAAGGCTGAGCTCAGAGACATCCACATCCTGACACGCAAGAAGGCGCCAGGCGAGCTCCGCCTCATCTGCAAATTCCTGCTGCTGAAGTTGCTGCTCATTTATTGCAAGTGTCACTTGCACAGCATTTTTTGTGACTATCACCAGGCTGGGAAGTGAGAAACCAGCTTGGAGAGGAGGTTTCAGAGGCTAGTGAATCACTGGGGCTGCTGCTCAATTATCAGCTGTACACTGAGAACAGCTGGAACAGCTCCAAGAGCTGAGGACAGATGCAAGATCGTTGGAAAGATTGATTCAACATCATCAGCAGCAGCCTTCTGTGAGCAGTGCAGGCCAGGAGGCCTGAAGAACAGTTGGCCAGAGTGGACTCACTGAATTACTGTGATGAAATTAGATAAACACAGAGGAAATGATTGCAGCCCCTTATGGGGAGGCGAGAGGCTTTCCATGATGGAACAGCTGGAGGCCTCAGAGAGACTGTTGTCCCCCGACAGTAATCAGTAAGTTAGTCAAATTCAGCCAGGGAAGATGCTTCATTATGAACAGAGGGAAGTTTGGGGTTTAAACTCTCTGCTTTGCATGAGAGCATTCAAGGCATCCCTCTGGTTCAGTGGAGATGCTCATGGGAGCATCCTGGATGGCACCAATCCCTTCACTGGAGATGTTTAAGACCTGCCTGGATTGTCCCTGTGTGACTTGATCTAGGGGATCCTGCTGTGGTGTGGAGATTGGACTGGATGATCTCTTGAGGTCCCTTCCAATCCCTAATGTTCTGTGAGTCTATGAATCTGGCCACAGCTGGAAGTACTTCAAAGCTCAGGGCAGCTCCAGAACCCAGGAGGGACAAAAGCAAGACAGGCTCTTTACATCACCCCCAGTACAAGTACCTACATTGCTTTTCTCAGATGAGATGCCCCCAGCACTTCCCTAGCAGTGGTTCACAGAACATTAGGGATTGGAAGAGACCTCCAAAGACCATCTAATCCAATCCCCCTGCCAGGGTAGGACCACCTAGACCAAGTTGCACAGGAACATGGCCAGGCAGGTCTTAAACACCTCCAGAGAAGGAGACTCCACAATCCCCCTGGGCAGCCTGTTCCAGTGATCTGTCACCCTCACTGTGAAGAAGTCCTTCTGATATTGATGTGGAACCTCCTCTGTTCCAGCTCACACCCACTGCCCCTTGTCCTATCACTAGATGACACTGAGAAGAGCCTGGAAACAGCAGCCCTATAGATCAAAATAGGTGAAAATCAAGGAAAAAATACATCCCACACCCCCAATAATTAGAGGATGTTGCACAGTTTAAACAGCAAAGAGTTTACGTTTACATCACAGTCTGGCTTTAAGGAGCCTTGTTACTGCTCCCTCATTTTCTGAAAATTACCTTGCACTTGGCATTAGGTGCCTCTTGGGCTGGACAAATAATTTCCAGATGTGGTTGTGTGTGGTGCCTCTGAAGGCAACCAAGGCTGCAGAAGCAGCGATGCAGACCGTGAGAGTGGTGAGAGCCTGGAATTTGCCCAGGGAGGTGGTTGGGGCCCCATCCCTGGACGTGTTTAAGGCCAGGCTGGATGGGGCTCTGGCCAGCCTGGTCTAGGGTGGGGTGTCCCTGCCTGTGCTGGGGAGGGTTGGAACTGGATGATGGTTCCTTCCAACCCTGAGTGACTCTGATTCCTTGGCTTCTCCAGTGAGGTGAGTCTGCTCTGGCAGGGGGGTTGGACTAGATGATCTTTTGAGGTCCCTTCCAATCCCTGATGATTCTATGCTCTGGAGCAGCAGCTGACCAGCTGGTAGGATGTTGTTCTGAGCCTAAAACAAACCCAGAGATGCCAGTTTACTGGTGATCTCATACTGCCCCTTACGAAAACCACTCGAGATTCCCTCCCTTCCAGGACACGAACTTGCACACGGCAGTACCGAGGCATCTCATCTCCTACGACCTCATTCTCCACGTTCTTCAAGTTGTGAGCTGTCCCTCGTCATCCAGAGCTTGTCCTAATATAGACTCTCCTCCCCCATCACCAGTACGCTGGGATGAATCACAAGTCACATCTGCGATTGAGAACCCACATGCCAGCCTACATCTGGAGGGATGACTCTCTCCAATGGCCTTACATCTGCAGCTGTCTTTGTCAGCCTGAAGCTTCACAGGTTGTTTTTCCTATCCCAGAACAAAGAAGCTTTGAAGAGCCTGTGGTGCTCAGGAGATGCCTTCTCGCTCCGTTTCTTTGGTGCAGGCAGGTTCTGTGAACTCTGCTCATCCTCGTGTCGTATTAACGAGGAGACCGGGAGCGACTGAGCGGTAATGGCTTCATGAGCTTCCTGCAACTGGGTTGGAATTAGCTCAGAAAACCATCTGAAAGGGAAACTTCTGTAGGCAGGACAGAGGAAACTAAAATACAGCAACCACAGGTTGGCTCTCTTAGCCCATCTGACCAGAACCACACATGATGAGGCGTTCTGGAAATGCTCTTGGTCTGTGGTAGACCCATGTCTTCGCAGTTCAGAGAGTTGAAGAAAAACCCCTGTTTGAGCCTAACCAAAGAATTTACATAGCTTGGACCTCACCGGAGAAAGAGCAGCTCAGAAACCACCTCCTACCCCACTAAGTAGTCAGCTAAACCCCAGATGAATTTGAAGAGCACCCAGAGATGGCAGACGTCACAGCTATGAGGTAACCAGGACACTGTGACCACGTTTTCGTTAATGACCATCTTCTATTTAACTGAATTGCAGTCGTCTAGAGCTAAAAGCAGAAGTCATGGTGAGGCCAGCGTCCACGAGCTGCAATGGCCGCACCGAGAGGGAAACACGCCGTAACTAACAGACTGCTAATTTTAACCCTCCCTAAACCCACCGGTTAATGTTTGCAAATGGGAGCGTTAACGGCAGCGTCGCTGCGACTCGCAGCGCGCCGGCCCCCGTGTTGCTCAAGCTGCCTCTCTCGGTTTATTTAATTCCCTTTCCCCCAACTGGCTGAGAAAGGGAAATGATTTGCACGGAGAAATTAGTCTTCTGCTCTTCTGGGGGGTAACCTTAGACCTGCACCAGCATCCTCTGCTAAATCAGTTGGTGTAAGCGTGTGCAGAGAGATACAAACCCTGGGCAACACTGCTGCAAGAATAAGCGAGTCGAGCAGCAGTGCAGAGCCTGGCTGGGAAAAGCAGAAGGAGGCTCTGGTGAACCCTTTGCCCCAGAAATGGGAGCCTGGAGGAGCTGCCACGTTTCAGGCCTGTATCTGGCAAATCTGCATCTGTTTTTGTTGATTGAAACAGCTTTAAAGCCCTTGGTTTTCGTGGTGGACTTGGTAGAATAGGGTTCATGGTTGGGCTTGATGATCACAGAATGTTACAGGTTGGAAGGGACCTCGAAAGATCATCTAAGTCCAACACCCCCTTCTGGAGCAGGGTACTGTCTCAAGATGTTCCACATGGGGCTCAAACCCATGACCCCACGAATTCAGTCCCATGATCTACCAACTGAGCCAACCAGGTGTCCATCTCAAGGGCCTTTTCCAACCAGGATGATTCTGTGATAGCAAACCCCTGGATGTTGAGGACAAAACATGGGAAGACACTGACTGCAATGGAAAGATGCTTGTGGCCCATGAGCCACCCCATGAGTTTTAAACTGAAGGTGGTGAGATACTGATCCAGGTTGCCCAGACAGCTGGGAGAAGTGCCATCCCTTGATGGGGCTGGACCTTGGGGCTCTGAACTACCTGCTCTAGTTGCAGCTGTCCCCCTGCAGGGGTTGAACCAGTGACCTCTAAAGGTCCCTTCCAAGCCAGCCCTTGATGGGGCTGGACCTTGGGGCTCTGAACTACCTGCTCTAGTTGCAGCTGTGTCCCTGCTCACAGCAGGGGGTTGAACCAGTGACCTCTAAAGGTCCCTTCCAACCCAGCCCGTTGTGCGATCCCGCGATACGGACGTTCAGACGCTAATTTCAATCATCTCAAAAGACATCTCACGCACACGCATCGCATCCTCTGTGTTCTTTCTGCCACTTGAGCATTCTCCTAGACTGCTTCTAAACAATGAATCTGGCACCTTCCCTCCCCGGAGAGGATGTGCTTTTCTACCCAAAAACACTGAAGTGGGGTTTCTGACTCGGCGCCTTTGTTCGCGCTGTTAAGCCGATCAAGCTATCGCACTTTGGAGAAAAGGAGAAGAGAAACAAGGTTGTTTTGTCTGCTAACATGATTGATAGACAAGTTTCAATTATTCTATCTTCAGCTGACTGGGAAGCACTTAAAAAGAGACAGGTTGCTGAAGGATGGGTTCCTTCCCAGCGCCGGGCTGTCTCCACAGAAAAAGGGTCCAAGGATGCTCTCTGCTGGTAGCTGCAAGGCAGGGCTCTGCAGTTTGCTCTCTGGACAATGATGGTGTTGAACCTTGTTATTAAAATAGTATTAAATAGAAATTAATTTTGGTTCTAAATCACTAATTCACTTGATTTGTTTGGCTTTAGAAAAATACCCTCTGAGGAAGTGCTTTTGTGGTTCTCTTGGAGTATTCCCAGTGCACTGGTTTGTTTTCACAGCTTCTAAAGAAACTCTGTGCTTCAGCCTTGCTGGGGATGGGGTTGGTCTAGGTGATCCTGCTGTGGCAGGGGGATTGGACTAGATGGTCTTTCGAGGTTCCTTCCAATCCCTAATGATTCTATGTGATGGGCTGCCAGCACACCCCGTTTTAGTGTTGCCAGGGCAGGGATCTGTGTGGTGCCTCTGTCCTGATCTCCAGCACAGAGCCACAAAGATGGTGAAGGGAGTGGAACCTCTCCTTGAGGAAGAAAGGCTGAGGGAGATGGGTCTCCTCAGCTTGAAAGAAAGAAGGGGTGACCCCACAAGTGTTGGTAAATATTTGAAGGGTGGGTGTCAGGAGGATGGAGCCAGGCTCTGCTCAGTGGCATTTAATGCTAGAACAAGGGGCAATGGGTGTGAGCTGGAACAGAGGAGATTCTACATCAATATGAGAAGGAACTTCTTCCTAGTGAGGGTGCCAGAGCCCTGGAAGGAGCTGCCTGGGGTGGGGGGGTTGTGGAGTCTTCTCCTCTGGAGACATTTAAAACCCACCTGGCCCTGTTCCTGTGTGGCTCAATCTAGGTGATCCTGCTGTGGCAGGGGGGGATTGGACTGGATGCTCTTTCAAGGTCCAGTCCAATCCCTAACGTCTTGTGATTCTATGATCCCCTCAAACCAGTCATCTCCCCACACCCAGCCATGATGGGGTTTGCACTGAATGACCCCCCAGCCCTGCAAATGCCTCAGTTTGGACTCCCCAAATTCACCTGATTCTCCAGCCATTTTCCACACACGAACTAACCCCATCCCAAGAGCATCACGCAGCACAGTCCTCCCCAGTGGGGTCTCCTGCCCTGGGGCCAGATTAGGATCCTGCTCTTGCTCAGTCCTAACCAAATACCAAACCTGAGCCAGTCACTCTCACCCTTTGGAAACGTTCACAGTCTTTCTGTTTAATCACATTTCAGCAATTTGTGGCAGCCCCTGCACCCTGTCACTGCCCAGTGGCGGGAGTGATCTTTGTGACTGCTTAAGGCTCTGAAACAAACCCAATTCATGCCTGAAAATGGAGATCAGTGGTGGAAATGGGAGCAGAGAAGGGCTGGCACGTCTGATGCTTGCTCTGAGAGCAGAGCTGAAAACACAAGCATGAATTGATGGCACTGGGTGCAAACACGCTTGGGAGGCTGTTTCAGTGCTGCCCTCAGCAGTGCATTTTCTCTTGATTCCCCTGAGCATCCTCCACATCAGCCCTTTCTCTTGGCTGACTAGGTGAGGATCTCCTCTGCACATGGTGGTCCCTGGGGAGATGCACCTCCAGAGCTCGGGAAGCGCCCAGGTAACAACCTCCACTAGGCAAAGGCTGGCCTTGGCTAAACCTCTTCCCCTTCCCTCACTATCCCAACAGCTGACCTCTCTAGATCAAGATGTGGTGTCTGATGCCTACAGAAGCAGAACTGCAGGACCCTCCAGGCCAACACACCTGTCCTTCACCTGCAGGCAGCCTCCCACAGGCATGAACTGGAGTCAGAAAGCATCTTAATCATCCCCCCTGCTGCAAAGACATTCACCGAGCTCTAATTGATTAACAGGCAGCCCTTGCCAGCAAATGAGTGGCTGGCTCCAGGGAGCTCTTGCTTGCTTGTTTTTAAACAGTGCAAAGTGGGAAAATGGGAGGAATAAGCAGTGAAAGCTCTAGGGACCGCAAAACAGGGAGGGCTGGTGGAAGGGAGGCAGCTCTGCTCTGTCTGCTGACCTTACTGCTGCAGGGAAACGGAGGTCAAGTGGCAGCAAAGCAAAACCCCGTGGGGAACAGGGAGGAAATGAACAGCTTCAGACCCCAAACAGCAAGCTCAGCTTCAAGCCGTGGGGGCCAACAGTACTAACAGTCTGTGAAGCTTTGGAACAAGTATTTCTGAAGCTGACTGCAGCCCACTGTGGGTTCATCTCTGGTGGCACAGCAGAAACTAGTGCTATCCCATGCCAGCCAGGCACAGCTTTCCAGATCCCTTACCAGCACCACTTCCACCTGGATGGATATGCAGGTAGGAAGAGAGAGAGCAGGGCTCTCCCAGGGGGGCTTCCATGGCCACCTAGCAGCTTCTCATCTCTCTTCTTCCACCCATCATCAGTCCAGGAGGGCTGGTCTGATTTTAACAACCAGAGAAAGGCAGAGCTCACAGGGCAAATGGCTGTGGTAGCCTGACCACTGACGGCAGGTACCGCCGGCACTAGATAGAGCCCACTGATGGACCCTGGCTCTCCTGAAGGATCCTAACAATCACGATAGAAGCTGCTGAGGGAAAAGGACTGTCCATCCCCAACCAAAGCTGTTTTGCTTTGTCCTCTCCGAGTCAGGAGAGAATAATTTCCTAACCAGTCCAACACCAGTTCACGAGCGCTGGCTGATTGACAGCATCCCTGGGTTACAGCTGCCAGCTCTCCCTGTGCCCAGCTCCTCCGGGTGCTGCAAGGGGGGCTTTGCACCCACAGCTGCAGCAGAGACACTCGCAGGCCTCACTACACCCAGCAAATCCCTATAATTAAATTTATGCAATTAAAACTTGGCACAAAACCTGAGTGTATTACTGGTGGCATGGGCAGGCAGCTGGGTACGTGCCCTCGCCACGCTCTGCCTGGGGCAGGCTTTATTGCACAGTCATCACCCCACTACACCCCAGGGACCCCACCAAGCTGTTCCCGAGCAGCTCCAGGAGAGGACAGCCTCTCTCTGCAGCCAGCATCGCCGCCGCCTTCCAGCTCTGCAGAAAGCACCAGCTTACACGAACCATTAAGCTTGTGCAAACCGTCAATCCCGGTTTTAGCAGGGGAAGGGAAGCAGTTTAACAAGGTGGCTGCAGCTGACAGCATCCAGCTGCTGGCGTGTGGAAATGCACCTGAACGCCAGTGTGCACACTGCTCTTTCCTCCTCACCAGTGCACACCACCTCCTCTTCCTCCCAGTGCCCATCAGCTCACCTGGGATGGGCTCAGCTACACCTTCCTCTCTCCAGACTGTCCTTCCAGGTCTTGAGCTCAGACCCTCCTTGAACAAGCTGTGAGAGAGCCAGCGTGTTCTACCACCTCCAGACCTCTCTGCTCTAAAGCATCACACTCCTGGAAACCTCTCCAGTACAAACCCAGCGTTGGGCAATGCTCCTGCCAGAGAGCAGCTCTGATCTGAGAAGGGCAGAGCTTTTGAGGCCAGAAAAAAGGCCACTGGATGCAATCACTGGCTGCTTTTCTAAGTCAGATGGAACAGGAATACTGTGCTCACTATATTTTCTTGCAATCTTGAAATCTAGTTTATAGCAGAAGATGAGAGAAGTCGCCCATCTGGGTACAAAATCCGCACCATCAGGCTCAGAAGCTCATTTACTCCACGCAGCCCGAGCAGGAGATGCAATATGCTGCAGCACTAGGAATCTGGGGCAGTATCCAATAGTAGGAAGACTCACATCAGATTCCCAAACGCCGTGAACCTCAGCCAAATCAAATTACCCTGACTGCTGAATATATCATTTTCCACCTTAAGCGGAACAGCCTCCCTGCCCTGCACCCGCTGCAGCCTCGTAGCAGCGCGGCGCCGAGCGTGCTAATAGAGATGTCTTTCGCAGGGCTGTCACGGCCGCCCACCCGCTGCTTGATGGCTTTACACACGTGTGACAGGTAGTAATGTCACTGACAGCCTCTCCCTGGCACCCAGCTCTTATTCATACCAACACCCTGTCTGTCTTCGGCGTTGCAGGGAAGCGCCGCGCTCGCTGCCGAGCCGGAGCTCCCTTCCCCGCGCTTATCTCCGCTGAGAAATTGAACTTAATTTCCTTGCTGCTCCATCACGCCAGTCTGCACATCAGCCACGGAGGCTAAGACCCACATGGTGACAGGGCAGGATCATAACACGCTGGCAGGAGGAGAGACACACACACGGTGTCAAACCCCTCGCAGGAGCACCGGCAGTCTCCCGACGGAGGATGTATCAGATATTAAACTCGTACTACACTCGCTCCGAGCCAAAAGGCCAGAGACAAGCAATCCCAGAGGGGAACACAACATCCTGAACTTCTGCCCAGCCACTTCCTCGCTCAGCTGGTTTCGACTCGGATTCTCTTTAAGTATTAATGCTGTGAGGACTGACTCTGTCCCTACAGCTGTGCTGCTGCTCCAGCTCTCTGCTGCACCAGGGTGCAGTTGAGACCCCTCCTCCTTCTTGCTTAGAGCAGTCTAGGGAGATGGGCATCAGTGCATGGAGGGGAAAGCTAGGAAGGCTTCCACTGCAAGTGTGAAGGGAGCGGAGTGTTCCCTCACCATCAGGGAGATCTTCCCTCTAATGCTTTTTGCTCACACTCAACATGCAGTTAGGGGCTCTGTTAAAATGGGTGTCTTCTGCGATGCTGTTTCAAAAGGCTAATAATAGGGGTTATTGGACTGCAGAGACGATCGCTAAGGAGGGTTGGGCAGGAGAAGCACTATGGAAATAAAAGCAGGCAGCAGTCCAGCAGTACGAAAAGCCACGGCACTTAACGAAGAATAATTAGCTGTGAAAATACAAGATGAGTGCTCAGGCAGCGGCCCCTGCAGAACAGGACCTGGGAGAGGCAGAAATAGCTGGGTTTTGAAACAAAAAGACATTGACAAAGTTAAAATCCCTACAGGAGCTGCTGCCAGGGGTGATGCCAGTGGAGCTTTGCAGTGCCCAAGGTGGGAAGGAGCAGCAGGAGCTGAAGCAGAGGGCAACAAGGAGCAGGAGCACAGCGCTCACCCCATGAGGGTGTGCAGAAGCAACGGCTGAACTCATTTTAGAGAGAGGAAAAGCCTGGAGGAAGAGACGGCAAAAGAGCCCAGATCCGTAAAAGGCTGCTTCAGAAAGGGATGGTGATCTTTACCCCTACTGCTGGGAAGGTGGTAGGGCTTGGACAGCAGCAGAGGATGAGTATTTTAAGGCACTTGAGGGGCAAAACCCCAACCTCACTGTCTTTCAAAGGCTGATCGAACTCCATCCTTCCCGAACAGGCCACGCAAAGCACAGGGGAGAGCTGGGACCAGTAAGCCTTTCCACTTTGGGTTAGCTCTGCCTTCCCCCTGCTTGGGGCTAGCTGGTGAAAGCAAGCAGAGTTCACAGCAGCAGCACAGCCAAGCCCTGGGCCCCAGTGCACGGAGATAATTAAGCGAGTGTTTAGACGTCTAAGCAGTCCTGCTGGCTACTGCCCCAGCCTTGCGGGAAGTGAAGTCATCGCTTTGCTTCCCACCAACTTCCCCCATAACCATGAGACCTGGGAAACGGGGACCTGGAGGTGAAACTCTCCCATTGCCGGCCCCGCGAGCCCGTCGAGGGGCTTTCTCAGCTCTTGCGGCTTGTAGCCAGCGCTAGGCGACGTGAAATACGACCAAGAGCCACTCGCTTTTTTGAAGGCACGATGATGTTAATTAGTGTTCAAATTAAGCAGTAAGGTAGAAGTGGGCATATAATGGACCGCTAATAAACGCCTTGAGTACGTTGAGAGACGCGGGTCTGAGGGAAGAACGGTTTTAATCGCCAGGAGGATATTAATGATGGCCCATAGACTCCCTTATTGCTGTTCCAACACGCTGGAATGCTGCGCTTCCCCATTAAAGCCCCCATTAGCCTTGAGCCCACTAAAAACCTATCAGTGAAGCCATGTTCTCCTCATATCTGCTCTACGTGGGATCTAATTAACACCACTGCAGGGGCTCAAAACAGCTCCAAACACCAGTCCAAGCTCAGAATGGCATAGTGGTGGTTTTAGAGGGGTGATTGGGGTCATTCGGGTACCTACCACAACACTGAGACGTCCAGCATCACAAGCATCGAGTCTTGCATCTGGGCAAGAACAACCCCAGCTACCAGTGTAGGTCAGGGAATGACCTGTTGGGGAGCAGCGTAGGAGAAAGGGACCTGGGGGTCCTGGTGGCCAGCAGGATGACCATGAGCCAGCAGTGTGCTGTCGTGGCCAAGAGGGCCAACGGCATCCTGGGGCGGATCAGAAGGGGGGTGGTTAGCAGATGGAGAGAGGTTCTTCTCCCCCTCTACTCTGCACTGGTGAGACCACATCTGGAGTATTGTGTCTGGTTCTGGGCTCCTCAGTTCCAGAAGGACACAGAGCTGCTGGAGAGAGTCCAGCACAGAACCATGAAGATGCTGAAGGGAGAGGAACATCTCCCTGATGAGGAAAGGCTGAGGGAGCTGTGTCTCTTGAGCTTTGAAAAAAGACTGAGGGGTGACCCCATGAATGTTGATAAATATGTGAAGGGCAGGTGTCAGAAGGACAGAGCCAGGCTCTGCTCAGGGGCATCTAATGATAGGATGAGGGGCATTGGGTGGCTCAAACAGTATTCCACATAAGTATCAGAAGGAACTTCTTCCCAGTGAGGGTGACAGAACACTGGAAGGGGCTGCCCAGAGGGCATGTGGAGTCTCCTTCTCTGGAGATATTTAAAACCTACCTGGACATGTTCCTGTGTGACTTGATCTAGGGACTCCTGCTGTAGCAGGGGGATTGGACTGGATCTTTCCAGGCCCCTTCCAATCCCTAACATTCTGTAGTTGTGTGTAACCCACAGCCAGAACACCCGGCACATCCCCGCGTGCGTGGGGAGCGCACGGAGAGCCCAAGTGCCGCTCTGGGGTGTTACTGATGATAGGACAGGACCAGTTAAAATAATTGTACTTTCATCTCCACACAGACAAACTCCTTCTCCCCAAAGGCATTTGTGCTGAAGGCTAATCAACTGCAAAGACATTGATGAACTCCATGCAAACAGGTGAAGCCTTTAGTTAAAGCAGGAGCGCAGATGCGGCATCTCGGCGCACAGACAACACACGGCACCAGCCACTTAAGGGGCTGAGTCTATTTTCATCTACCCTGGCACAGATCAGGAGGGAGGCTCGGTTCAGCAGAGCACTTAGCACATGTTGGAGTCCATCACGTTCAGCCAAGAATTCAAGCGTGAGCCGCATCGCGACAAAGGATGTGGTGGAAAAATGATGGTGCCTGTTGAAAGGACGTGGCTTGGGTTGATCAGAGGACTTCTTTAGCCATCAAAACACTGTGTCTTGATGGCTCTACAGGCAAGGCTCACAAAACCCAGCGGGGTAATGGTCAACCCACCAAAGAAGGCTTCATTAAAAAGCTGAGGGAGGCTGAGCTACCAGAAGGAATTAGCTGGCTGGCAAATCATGGAGCTGGTTGTCTCACAGTGAGGGTTTTCAAGGCACCCTGGTGTTGCACCATGAGCAGGGTGCTCACCTGCACCAGGGTTCAGCACCCTCTAACACCCTACCTGAAAGCATGTGGCTGGGTCAGCTGCCTGCACAGACTGGTATCAGGGTAAAAAGGGTTTTGGCTCTGTAGCATCTGATATCCAGGAGCTGCTGCTCCAAAGCCAAGGTGATGGAACCCTCATGCTGTGACTCTGACACAGGAGCTAAAGGGATCTCAACCAACACAGCTACCACTTCATCTAGGAACCAATTGGGTGCCAAGATCCATATGGGCCAAGGCATGCTGGTGGCTCCTTCCTGTATTGGGAGAGGTGCCCCAACTCACAGGGGACTTTGATACAGTGGCTCTCACAGAAGACAGCTCAGCCTCAGGATTTCCTTTCTAATTTCTGCTTCTACCACTAGAACAAACCCAGCCTGGCATTATCCAAGTTAACTGATGGCAGAAAGAAGCTCTGAGAAGCTGGCTTCCTTGCTTTTCTCCAAGCTTTGCATCAGGTTGTGCCCAGGGTGCTGCAGTTTGGTGCTCCCAGGAGCAGCCAACCCTTCTTGAGCCTTTGAAGGAGGGAGTGGTTCCCTCAGCAGTGGAGCAGCTCACCCTGCAAGGCTGGGCCATGGATAAGAGAGATTGTGGATTCCATCAAGCACTTGCCACACCAAGCATGACTGGGAGAGGCTCTAACACGAAGTGCAAGAGGAGAAACAGCCATGGAACAACTTCTACTGGGCTGACCGGAGATCACAGAATCACAGAACATTAGGGATTGGAAAGGACCTTGAAAGATCATCCCGTCCAACCCCCCCACCACAGCAGGATCACCTAGACCAAGTCACACAGGAACATGTCCAGGTAGGTTTTAAACCTCTCCAGAGGAGGAGACTCCACAACCTCCCCGGGCAACCTCTTCCAGTGCTCTGTCACCCTCACTGTGAAGAGCCACCCATTGACCCTCGTGCTATCACTAGATGCCACTGAACAGAGCCTGGCTCCATCCTCCTGACACCCACCCTTCACATATTGATCAACATTCATGAGGTCAGCCCTCAGTCTCCTCCAAGCTCAAGAGACCCAGCTCCCTCAGCCTTTCCTCATCAAGGAGATGCTCCACTCCCTCCAGCATCTTTGTGGCTCTGTGCTGGACTCTTTCCAGCAGCTCTGTGTCCTTCTGGAACTGTTGAGCCCAGAACTGGACAAGATGATATCAAGACAAGAACTACAGCAGCTGTTGACAAGGAAAATCAGAAGCTACTCAGTTCCTCTCCAAAAGCATCATTATTATTATTGCTTTGCGATGGTTTTCCTCGAGAAGGATGGCTTTTGTTCCCGTATGGCTGCACGACACAGACAGCAGCGTGATGCATCAGGACAGGTCATCAGCTAATGAAATATCTTAAGGCTTTTTTTTCCTCTCCACGTCAGGTTACGCCAATTTCCTTCTGATTATTGTATTTTTAAAACCCATTAGTGGCGGCTGCAACTCAACACCAATTAAACACGCCGTCGCGATTTCCAGAGTGAAGTGCTTCAGTGAAGCAGTTTGACACTCTGAATAAAATAAGCATCAATTATATCAATTAATGGAGCAAACCTAGAAAGAATGATGATATGGGGCTGACAAAAGCGTCTTCTCCTGCCCTGAGCAGATGGAAGTAGTTTCAGAGCAGATACCAGGGGTGTGGGTCGTTACTCTGGCTGTTGGAAGACTCCTGACAGTGCTACGGGGAGCAGGACAAGAGGGCTCTAGTTTACTGGAAAGTCATAGAATCATTAGGGATTGGAAGGGAACTCAAAAGATCGTCTAGACCAAACCCCCTGCCAGAGCAGGACCAGCTAGACCAAGTCATAGAGTCACCAATATCTCCAGCTTTTTGCCTCAATGATCCCTCAGTGCCCTATAGCTGACATTAACTGGTGCAGCTCTGCTCTGGATTCCCAGAGGGCAGCTTTAGGAACAGGGGGAAGAAGAGGCAAATAAAAGCATAGATAGAATTGAAGAGTCTTCCTTCTCCTTCCCTGACACGGAGAAAGGTCTCTCAAGAGCTCTAATTGCCCCTTCCTTTCTGCTATTGCATTATTTTGGTCCAAGCCCAGCTGCACCAGGCAGGTGTGATCTGAGACCAAAGAACCACATGTGCACAGTGACCAAAGGTTCTGGGATTGTTGCAGGGAGAGGGGTCAGCACCTCTGAGCAAGAGCAACACCAGTGAGTGCTGCAGCAGAGCTCACTTGAGCAGCCCTTTGCTGCTCCTTGGTGCAGGCTGTGCTGCAGAGAACATGCACCCGAGTACACTTGGAGAATCCTAATAGTAGCTTCATAAAGGAAGGTGTTCAAAAAACATGCAGATGTGGCACTGGGGGACCTGAGTACACCTGGAGAATGCTAATAGTAACTTAATAGAATCATAAGGGATTGGAAGGGACCTTGACAGATCATCCAGTCCAATCCCTTGACACAGCAGGATCACCTAGACCAAGCCACACAGGAACACATCCAGGTGGGTCTTAAACTTCTCCAGAGAAGGAGACTCCACAACCTCCCTGAGCAGCCCCTTCCAGTGCTCCGTCACCCTCACTGGGAAGAAGTTCCTTTTCATATTGATGTAGAACCTCCTCTGTTCCAGCTCACACCCGTTACCCCTTGTCCTATCACTAGATGACACTGAGCAGAGCCTGGCTCCATCCTCCTGACACCCACCCTTCACATATTTATAGACATGAATGAGGTCACCCCTCAGTCTCCTCCAAGCTCAAGAGACCCAGCTCCCTCAGCCTTTCCTCATAAGGGAGGTGTTCTACTCCCTTCATCATCCTCATTTCTCTGTGCTGGACTCTCTCCAGCAGCTCCATAGCCTTCTTGAGCTGAGGGGCCCACAACTGGACACAAGATTCCAGATGTGGTCTCAGTGCAGAGTAGAGAGGGAGAAAGGAAGGTGTTCAAAACACACACAGATGTGGCACTGGGGGGCACAGTTTAGTGGGCATGGTGGTGTTGAGTGGAAGGCTGGACTTGGTGCTCTTGGAGGTCTCTTACAACCTCAAAGATTCTGTGATTCTAAGGAATTGTATGTTTTCTAATGTCAATTTTCCACTGAGCCTCTTGCTACTGACCTTGACAACCAGGTTCCTGTGCCTTTGCCACATTAACTAGCACATCTCTGCCCAAGTACCCACACAACTGGGTACCACCACAACCTGTACCGGAGCAGAGCAGAGCCCTTGCAGTCACTCCTGACCAACCTTGATCTTCTGCTGAGCTGTAAGCTGCCTGCAGACCTGACCTTGCCTGAGAGCAACGCGAGTGCAGCAAAAGAGCACCACGGCACAGGCAGCCTCCCTGCCTGTGGGATCATCCTCTTCACCTTTTATGAACGAGGAGCGATTTGCTGGCTACGACCTGGAAACCCAAGCGCGAGCGACAGCGCTCAGCGAGGGCTGCGGGGCTTCCTCTGGGGCGACCGACACACAGCTCCGGCAGACCCGCCTCCCCGCAACCGTCTTTTTCCTAATGAGATTTGACAGGCAGAGTTTACCCGCTGACAGGAAATTAGAACAGACAGATTTTCCCTGTGAACACAGAAAGCCTCACGAGCAGATCAAATGCAGCATCAAAGCCTGTCTCCGGTGTTTTCCGGCGACTGTCCCTTGCCCGCGGTAGCTTGGTGAAGAACGGAAGACAGGCACAGTGCTCCCAGCAGGCTGGTGCCTCAGGGCACGAGCAGAGACTGTGGCTTGGAGGGAGGGCAAGCAAACACTCCTATCTCAGTCCTACTGATTTAAATTCTATTTTAGACTCTTTATTTAAAGCCACCTGTGAAAGAGCTGGACATCTCTCAGTGAAGCATCCTTGAAGGGGATGCTGCTCCCCTCGCAGGTAAATGGGGCTCTGGCCAGCCTGGTCTAGGGTGGGGTGTCCCTGCCTGTGCTGGGGGAGTTGGAACTGGATGATGGTTCCTTCCAGCCCCAAGTGATTGTGATTCCATGGCTTCTCCAGTGAGGTGAGCCTGCTGTGGCAGGGAGATTGGACTAGATGGTCTTTTGAGGTCCCTTCCAATCCCTGATGAGCCTGTGATTCTGTGAAATAGGCTGCAGCAGAGGTGACATTGCATAGAAGCATTTAATGAGCTTATTCCTCACATCTTTAATCAACACCATCTTCTTTACGAACACAGACCACCTGAATCTTAGAGATTAGAGCTCTCCTACCAAAGGCCAGCAGCAGCCGCAAACACAAAGCCCAGCTTAGATGCAGACTGCAGCCCAGCAGTGTCCTTTGTAATTTGTTTGTGTTCAGACACTCCTTGAGTCAATCAGTCTAATTAACTGTAGCCTGGGATACTTTTATGGGGTCACTTGCAGATGGAGGAGCAGTGCTACTCGACTCCCTCCCACATCCAGTTTCACTTGCACTCTCACCCGTCGGCTTTATTATTCTTCACTCCCAGCTCAGAGATGTTCAGGTCCACCCAAGAGGTGGCTGCACATCATTTGCCACCCAATTGCCTATGAAAGCCCATGTAAACTAACAGGCTTCTGTGAGCCTTCAGAGCTGTAAAACACAACGATGTGTATCCTTCCTGAGCACGTCCACCATCCGATGGAGGCTTCAGCAGGAGAGGACGGGATCAGCCAGCAATCCCAAAGCCATAGGAAGAGCTGGAGGAAGGGGCTGGGCTGTTGCATGTCCTGGCAGTCCAGCACCCCATTGCTGCAGGGCACCACTGCCTGTGCTGCATCAGTCCTGTTTGAACAGCCTTCAGCAGCAGAGACTTCCCAGCTGCTGGGTTTGATGCAGAGCAGTGGGGGTGACTCGCAGGGAGACGACGGGTGCCAGCTGGCACCAGCTTCAGACATGCCTCCATCTCTGTAGGTCACAGGACCACACGTGAGCAGCAGACTGGTCTGTTACCTCCAAACACAGTGAGGACACCTGCACTGACACCTCAGCCCTGCCATCCCTCCTGGCACAGCGAGGTCGATGGATCCGCTGTCTGGGAACGGAGCCTCTCGCATCAGTGGGAGTAGTTACCATGGAAATAAAGAAGGGTTTCTCAGCCCAACTCCACCAAAACACTGATTTGCCTCCCTGTGTTTCACGGGCCGTTTGTTAATAGCAGCAACAACAGCAGCAAAGCCAGAGGGACACCGGGGCAAGACTGACAAGTTGGATTTGGAAAGAAGCACCAGGGATCATCTGCTGGAGGAGCCACTGATGTGCAGGATGAGCCCGAGAACCACCCGAGGATCGCAGCTCCTGTCTTGCACACAGACTCAAAGTTGTGCCTGGCTATTCAAAGCCTGGAGCAGATTTGTTCAGTGAGATCCCAATGTGGCTGCCTTCTCCCCCTGGTCTGTGAGGGTCCAGAGAACTTCAAGGTAAAAGGGAGCTGCTACGTTCTCCTGCTGCCTGGGGTGCTGCTCTGCTTTTGATCCTAAGGATGCATCCATCTCCATCCCAGGTGCCAGCCACGGTACCCACCTGTCTGGGGCAGAGTGGGAAGAAATCCTCACAGCTGAACCCTTCCAGCTTGTAGCCCAGCAGGGACCACATCAGCAATTTAAATCGCATCCTCTGAGCTAGGTGAGGATAGAGATGTTGTTTATAAACAAACCACTCCTGAAATTAGTGAGAAACGAGGGAGCAGCCATAGCTAGGAGGATGATGGAGGCTGGTTGTTCCTAAGAGGCACCAAGGCTGCACAAAGCTCTCAGCGCAGCATCAGCTCCAGCCCTTCCCAGACTGAGCACCTGCCTCTGCCTGCACCACTCTCTACCTCTCCCTTCAGCAGCTTGGAACAAGCCTCAGGTTAACACATCAGAGAAATCCTTCAGGCTTAGCAGACAGCAGCAGGAGCAAGCAACTACCAGCAGAACAGATGCTGAGGTCCACAAAGCCTCTGTGGCACTGGCAGGAGCCATGTGAGGGGTGCAGGTAGCGTGGAGACCACGTAGCGCACAGAAATTAATTGCACTTCCAAGAATTAGCTACTGTGTGGTCTGTTTTCCCCTAATGAAAGTGTTGAGGGTCAGAAACACAGACCCAGATCTAGTCCAGAACACTCAGGCCCCAAAATATCCTCAGAGATCTGGGCTCTGGTCCATGACACATGATTGGAAACAGACTGAACCGAAGCACTTTTACTGGGATACTGAGCAAAGCCTTTCCTGGAGAGGAAACATCAAAGGTGCTGATCTGGCCCTCATTTCTTACACCCTGCCTGCTGCCCTATTCTGTCTGTCCCTGGGGGAGACTCTTGCTTACACCAGGTCCCACACACTGCTCATCACTCACCTGGGGCCACCGTGGAGCTGGGTCTGGCAGCCAGACTATCACTAGCAGCCACATCTGGGGTGGCTCTGCCTCATCAGAGCTGGCTAGGACACATTTTAGCACATAGAGTCAGAGCATCATTAGATTGGAAGGGACCTCCAAAGATGATTAGTCTAATCCCCCTACCATCAGAGACTAGAACTGAAGATGCTTGCACAGAAGTGCACATGGGTATCAACACAAGGAGGAAACACTTGGAGCTTGCAGCAAACTGACCGGCCACACTGATCTTCTCAAAGGATCATTCAGATTGGAAAGGAACCTTAAGATCTTCAAGTCCAACCAATAACCAGATTCTACCAAGGTCACCACTAGAACAGATCTCAAAGCACCACATCCAAGTGATCTTTAAGCACTTCCAGGGATGATGACTCAACCCCCTCCCTGGGCAGCCTGTCCCAACCCCTGACTGCTCTTTCAACAAAAAGATTTCTCCTGATGTCCAGGCTAACCCTCCCCTGGGGCAGCTTGAGGCCAGTCCCTCTTGTTCTGTCACTAATCGTGTGTGAGAAGAGACCAGCACCCACCGCTCCAGTGTGTCCTTTCAGGTAGTTGTAGAGAGTGATGAGGTCTCACCTCAGCCTCCTCTTCTTCAAGCTAAGCAGCCCCAGCTCCTTCAATCACTCTTCATAAGACTTGTTCTCCAGGTCCTTCACCAGCTCGATGTCCCTCTTGTATTGAGCTACCCAAAACTGACCCCAGAGCCTGAGTGGGGAGGAGCCTGCAGAAGTCCTTGAGGGAACCCAGTTTACTCAGGGCCCACGGAAGGGGATGCGGTTACGGCATGAAGTCACACCAGCGATGAGGAACGAGCTGTTTGGGACTTGCCAGACTTGGTCCCAAGCGCAGTCTGTCACAAGTGAGGCTGCAGCAAGTCCAGGGCTGTTGTCAGTTATTTCTTGGCTCTCAGCAAAGCCAGCTCTGCTCAGCAGTGATTGTCCCCAGAATCACTGTGTGTAAATCAGGCACCGGGGGCTGGGGCCACCCCGCAGCCAGCTGAAAGCTCAGCCAAAATGAAAGAGGTGCAAGCAAAACCAGATGGGAGCAGGGGACCCCCCCCCCGTGCTCCCCCCTGCCCAAGTACTAACAACAACTCAGCCTGCAGAGCTTGATGGGGGGAAGAGAGCGGCTGAGCTGTAAGTGGAGGTAAATGAATCCTTCAGGGAACCAGTCCAACAGCTCCAAGGGGCCAGAAGGCAGCCTGAGAGGGTGGCAGCTCCAGCGCTCGCTCCCAGCACACGTGCTCCTTCAGCCCCAGAGAAATCCTAATTTGCTGCAAGTGCTTCAACAGCTCCAAAGCCCCAGCAAAGCTGTTAGACACCGAGATCAGGCAGCGTGGAGCAGAAATCTCTGCGGCTGCAGAGGAGCCCCTTGGCTCTCACAGGGTCACAGAGCATCAGGGACTGGAAGGGACCTCAAAAGATCATCCAGTCTAATCCCCACCGCAGCAGGATCACCCAGACCAAATCACACAGGAACACATCCACGTGGGTTTTAAACATCTCTAGAGACAGAGATTCCACAACCTCCCTGGGCAGCCTGTTCCAGTGCTCTGTCACCCTCACTGGGAAGAAGTTCCTTCTCATATTGATGTGGAACCTCCTGTGCTCCAGCTCACACCCACTGCCCCTTGTCCTATCATTAGATGCCACTGAGCAGAGCCTGGCTCCATCCTCCTGACACCCTTCACATATTTATCAACATTCATGGAGTCACCCTTCAGTCTCCTTTTTTCCAAGTTCAAGAGACCCAGCTCCCTCAGCCTTTCCTCATCAAGCAGACACTTGACACATCTTTGTGGCTGTGTGCTGGACTCTCTCCAGCAGCTCTGTGCCCTTCTGGACCTGAGGGGCACAGAACTGGACACAAGAGTCCAGATGTGGTCTCCCCAGAGCAGAGGAGAACCTCTCTCCATCTGCTAACCACCCTCTTCTGATCCACCTCAGAATGCCATTGGCCTTCTTGGCCACAAAGGCACATTGCTGGCTCCTGGCCACCCTGTTCACCACCAGGACCCCCAGGTCTCTCTCCTATGCTGCTCCCTAACAGGTCAGTCCTCAGCCTATACTGGTATCTGGGGTTGCTCTTGCCCAGATACCAGACTCTACCCTTGCCCTTGACTTCAGTAAAGCTCTGATCAGGTACCACAACTAGCCCAGGCACTCAGGACTAGGCAAAGAAAGCCTCTGTGTTCAACAGGGGGACACAACACTAGTGGAGCTGCAGCAACTCCACCAAACATCTTGGAGTGTCTTTGACTGAAAGGGGTTAGTGAAGAGCTGACTCCAGAAGTAGTTTCAGCACAAAGAATGAGGTTTGCACCAGCACAAAAAGGTTCTGTCACAGCCACCCCCTCTGACACCAAGGTTCAAGCACCCAGCCCAAAACTCCCTTACACCCACTCCTCATCACTCACCCATTCTGCTAGCAGAGCCACCAACACCATCCACAGGGAAACAGGTTCTGGCCAGCAGGTCCTCAAGAGCTGCTCTTTTCCCTTCTCCTCCAGCCACAGCACATTTTAACCAGTCCAACCCAGCTTCTCCTGCTGATGATTCCCATCTGATTCCTGCCTGACCCAACTTTTATCTCTAGAGTAACGACCCTCCTCCCCCCAGTTGCCAGGTTCCACCTGGACAGAGGGTTAATTCCCACCAGGTTGCCCTGTGCTGCTCATTCTGGAGATGACTGCAGTCATCTGGATGGATTTGAATCACACTTTCTGCCTTCCTGTGACGAGGGGCAGATGCTGGAGCAGGGCTGAGAGGACGACACAAAAATCAGGTGGTGGTGGAAAGGGTGAGAGCAGCCCTTTAAAGGGTCCTCACAATCAACCAGACTACTCAGAGTAACAAAATTTCCCACCATCAGCATTTTCCAGGCTAAATCCTGATCAGGAACATAGACAGGGATCCTGGGGTGTTGGCAGTGTGGTGGCAGGCTTTGTCAAGGGTGATCCATCCCTGTCTGGAGGTAGCTCCAACAGCAGGTGCAGGAGGTTACTGCAGAGACCAAAACTTACTGGAGAGAAATTAGTGCAAATCCTTGGGTGGGCAAACAGGGCTGGGCTGGTGCTGCTGGGGAAGGTTTGGCTGCAAGGAGCTGGCAGAGAGGGGCCAGGCTGCCCAGGAATCACAGGCAGAACCAAACACTGTGTCTGAGCTGGAGGAAGACACGGATGGGGACACCTTTGAGGAGACACCAGAACGGCCAATTCCACCAGAAACCTGCTAGGTTGGTCTAACATCTTGGTGAGAAGGGGAGGAGGCTCCCTCTTTCTTGTGACAAGAGCAGTTTTCTTCCCCCCAGTCAGCAGCCAAGTGAGCCCCTAACACCACAAACACCCCAGCACCAAACCACCAGAGCTCAGCTGCTGCCAGGCTCTCAGTGTGGTGAGACACAGGCACGATTTGGCTGGACAGGCAGTGACTCCTCCATCCATGTAGGCACAGGTTCAGCCTGGAACACCCCAGGCCATGCACACGTGCTCCAGCTTCTGCCAAGCCCAGGGTGAGCTGCTGAACCGCTCCAGCTCTTGTTCTCCATCTCTCAGTGACCTCAGTTAGCAGAGACCTGCTATTTGTGCCCGACTGCCAGCAGACACACTGGGCGATGCACTGGAATCCTGTGCTGTGGCACAGAGCTCAGCATGGGACTGCTGGAGGGCAGAGCTCATCTCTCCTCACTCCCCTCCCCAGCTGGTGCCCAGGGAAGAACAGACAAATCCAAGGAATTCTTACACCAGCCTTGCTGCCGAGGATCTGGCGTGTCACAGCTTCTGCCAAACCTCACAGAACAGCCAGGATGGGGCTTCAGCAGTCCTCACACTGTCCTCATCATCCATCCCTCTCCCCTCGCCCTGCGTCACATCCTCACCAGGGCTGATTCAGCCCTACACAGGCCACATGGTGAATCACACCGGGAGCTGCTGCAAGCTAAAAATAACCCAGCAGAGGCTTTTTTTGGTCTTGTGTGGTTATTTTTAGGCTGCTTGCTTCCCCCTCCCAGGTCACCACACAGCCCCTCAGGCACCCACACCGGTGCTGGGGCAGGGACCACCTCTAGGGCAGCAGCAGCAGCAGCAGCAAGAGGAGGGCGAGGGCTGCTCATCACCACTGACAGCGAAGTTCAAGCTGCAGAGACCCACCAGAGCTCCAACTCACAGCACTGGCTGTTCAGATTTGGTGGTGCACACCTTGCTTCCGGGGTGCTACAGCCAGCGCCGCGTCCGGGACAGCCACCAAGCCCCAGCATCATGCCAGGGATGTGTGGCAGCACCTCTGCCCCTTGTTTCTGCACTTAGCTTTCTTTCAGCTGGCAAAGCCGCTCTCTGAACGAGGGAGCAGCCTCAGCCAAGGAAAAGAAGCGTTACCTTACAATCCCAGGCTTGTTTATCATTATCACGATGCTCTGCTCTAACTAGGAGGCGGCATTATGCATCACGCTGCCTACTCGCAAATAATAAGCTACAAGTGTAAATAGGCTCCTCTCTTTCGACTTGAACAGCTAACAAACGAGCAAACAAAGCCTCCCCAGCCCTCCACGCTCGGGTTTCACTGACGCAGCGGCTGCCTTTGTGCATCCCGAAGGCGATCCATCCATCACGCGTGCGGCCCCGTATCGCTGTCACCACTCGAAGGCGCTGGCTGCAGCCGGCACACGCGTTGCCAAGGGTCGGGCTGGCACTGCCGCCTCCCCTGCTCAGCTCAGACCTGAAATTGATGTGATCCTTGCTCCCGCTACATCATCGTTATCACGGTGGCTGTGGAGGCTGGAGATGGATGTGGCTGCGGAAGGTACATCGGGTAGGAAGGGCAGAGCATCATGAGGGTGTTTCATCAGAGTGGGGGGTCCCGTGGGACACCCCAGCCCTGGATTAGACCATTTCATTGCTCACATAACAAGCCCATATGAATTTCTGAGCACTCTCCTGCTGCACAGCCTCCTCACTCTGTTGAACCCTCTGCAAACGGTGTTTCCTTCCTCACAGCTTCACCTCCTTCCGTATTCCTTCACTTCCTTCCACAGTCTGCATTATTATCTATTGCAAGAAGAGTTATTTAAGAACCTTTGGACTATAATGGGCTTGGCATTACAGGAAAATAAAGCAGCTCTCCAGGAAACTTGTGCTGATTTCAGCCTTCCCATTTATGCCGTGATGCATCACACTGTGCTCTAATGTCTCACTAATCTGCAGCTCAATCTGCTGTTAAACGGGCTCATGATGCAGGAGCCGCTCACTAAGGTTGCTTGATATTCATCTGCTGATTGAATCATTTGCTTCTTGTGATTTGCAAATGTGCCAGAGAGCCAGAAGCCCTTTTTCTCCCAGAAAAGTTAATTGGATCAGCATCCGTGGCTGGCAGGTGGTACCCAGTTCCTGCCCAGGGCTCCACTGACTCCAGCATTGTGGAGAGGCCACCCAGCAGAACTGGAGGCACAGCAAGGAGCAGACTCCCCAGGCAGGAATCAAACACACTGATTTCTTGCAGAGGCCTTGAGTGGTCCATGTGGAGATGCAGATTGCCAACAGGGCAATGATGTCCCTTGTCCTTCAGCCTCATTGCAACACAGGTACCCAAGTACCAACAAACCATGACTCCATCAGACATTCTCTATGATGAATTTTACCCTCCATGCCTCCACCTCTCTTGTTTTGAATCAGAGAATCATTAGGGATTGGAAGGGACCTCAAAAGATCATCTAGTCCAATCTAGCCACAGCAGAATCACCTAGACCAAGTCACACAGGAACACATCCAGGAGGGTCTTAAACATCTCTAGAGAAGGAGAGTCCAGTCAGTTAAGGTTAGAAGGGACCACAGGATCGTCCAGTTGAGAGCTAATTGCTACCAGCAGCCTCTTTCTACACGTCCCACCCAGCTATACACAGGTACCACTACCTTCTTACAGCCTGTACATAGAATCATGGAATCATTATGGATTGGAAGGGACCTCGAAAGATCATCTAGTCCAATCCCCCATGAAGACCCTGCTTCAGCAGCACTTTGGTTTAGTTGGTCTTTAATACTCCAGCACTCAACTGACCATCCTCTGTCCTTCTCAATAATTAAACGACTGGTGCCATCGTCAAAGCAGCTCTTAACTTTGCCGTGAGGTTTCCTGCTGAGGTCCCAAGCAAGGACACATCAGGCGCCGTGGCTGCAGCTCTGTGATTACCTGGCCGTAAATAACGCCCCGGAATATATGGTTTATTGTGGTGATAACACACATTTTGTAGGTTACATAAATCAGAGCAATCCTGCTGACAGAGGAAAAATAGGGGTGGGGGGGGATGTATGTGTGTGAGATGGTTCCCTCCGGTTGCTAGGAAATAGAGTTAGTGCTAGGATCCTTCCATGCCTCGGTGCACACTGGTGACAGATGATGGATTCGGCACATGTGTGGAGCCCAGCCTGTTAGCAAGCCCTGACGGAGGGGAAGGCAGCAAGGCGGTGACAGTGAGATCCATTTAACAAAAATATATGCATTTTTCATTAGGGGAATTACATTTGTTTGCTCAAGGCGTTTCGGCAAATGTAAGCAAAGGATAAAGTCAGATCTAAAGAGACAGGTGGTCCACGCAGGCAAGCCCGGAGTGGCTGGGCAGATGCACAAGATGGTCTGTGTTAAGGATTTTAACACCTGTCCAAAGCCTTAATTTGACCAAGCTGTGATTTTTTTTGTCTTTTAGCTTTTTTTTTAATCTTTAGATACTACTGCAAAAGCCACAGAGCCAGCCTGTGCCCCGCGGTCTCCTCCCCGGCAGAGCCCCCAGCACCGCCGCAAGGCAGGTCCCTTCCCCTTCCGTTGTGACATCCTCTTGCACAGAGCAGCTCAGCCTGGCTCCTGCTTCTGTAAATGTTTGCTAAAGCAAATTGTAGTTTGTTCTGTGGGCCTCATGCTCCAGTTTGACTGGTCAAAGCACACGGAGAGTGGTCACACAGCCGCAAACAGGGAGTCATGTTCCATTTAGCTCTGTGTGTGTGTGTCTATGGGGTTTTAATTTACATCTATTTAATATGTACTTAACATACTTTAAAATGCTTTTTCATAGAATCATCATGACTGGAAATGACCTCCAGGATCAGCAAGTCCAGCCTTCAGCCCAACAGCTCCCTAACTCTTAGACCATTACCTCAAGTGCACTAGCTAAGACTAGATGATCTTTCAAGGTCCCTTCCAATCCCTCATGATTCTATGATTCTGTGGTTCTGTGATTCTAGCTACTTGGTTTTTAAACACCTCCAGGGACAGTGACTCCACCACCTCCCTGGGCAGCCTGGTCCAATGCCCAACCCATCTCTCAGGAAAGAGCTTCTTCCTAAGACCCAATCTAAACCTCCCCTGATGCAACTTGAGGCCATTTCCACTCATCCTGTCCTTAGGAACTTGGGAGAAGAGACCAGCACCAGCCTCACTACAACCTCCTTTGAGGTAGCTGTAGAGAATCTAAAACACAGCCAGGGGAGCTGACCTGCTTTCTCATGTTGCTGCTATTGCTTTACTGGAGCATTGGCCCATCAGGACCGCACGGAGCCAGCAGCATGTTCTACAGACACAGCACCAGCCCAGACAAGCCTGATTTGCTTTTCAGAGTGATGAACATCTCCTAAGAGCTGTTCCTAGAGTGAGCTGGTGTCTGTGCTGCTCTCACTGGAGCAACTGGGACAACCTCAGCCCAGTGCAGCAGAGCAAGTTCAGAGGAAATAAAAGCAGGGTCAGTGGGGTCACTGAGTGTTTGGCTCCTGTAATTAATTATTTGGCACAGGTCAGTGCCCTTTTCCTTAAGGGATTCCCAAGGACTTGCTGGAGTGTGAGCACACAAGTGGTGTTTCTTGAAGTCCTGCTGCTCTTTGCTGCAAAGGTCCTTTGTTTTGGATAACCCCCAGGCTGAGCACCACAGCACATGCAGGGTGCAGCAGGTGCTGGCTGAATATGGGCTGGGATGGAACCAAGGGATGTGTGGCTTGTCTAGGTGATCCTGCTGTGGCAGGGGGATTGGACTAGATGCTCTTTTGAGGTCCCTTCCAATCCCTAATGATTCTATGATTAAACACTTTCTGCCCCAGCTCCAAAGGGTTTCTCTACCTCACCACCAGCTAGCACGTGAACGGGGTGTCCTGAGCTCAGTGAGTGACCAAGAACCATCACTCCCAGCACAACTCATCACACACTGGGAAGCAGAAGCAGAGCCCACTCCTGTAGCTTGATAAGAATGGAATTTAATCCCGGC
The DNA here is from genome assembly GCA_013400115.1 of Rhinopomastus cyanomelas. Classification (NCBI taxonomy): domain Eukaryota; kingdom Metazoa; phylum Chordata; class Aves; order Bucerotiformes; family Rhinopomastidae; genus Rhinopomastus; species Rhinopomastus cyanomelas. The sequence goes on along the minus strand of VXBP01006645.1, from coordinate 84,152 downwards.
GACACAAACCACTTCCCTGAGCCTTTGAAAAGCCTGCTAATCCTCAATTTGCTCTCACATCTTGAACTTCTCCTTACAAAACCAAAGGGTGCTTTGTCTATTGAGTGCCTCCACACTTAATGAGGTTATTAAGGCACATTAGGATTCACAGAAGAACATTCACTCCTGGCTTTGGCACAGCAAGCTCAAGGCTTTTGTCTCTTTTAATGCAAGTCTTCCTAGTCTTCTGCTCTGCCCCTGGCCATCCAGTGCCTTGGGTTTGCCCCTGTCAATTAGCAGAGGCTCTTCACTTGGACACCTTTGCAGAGCTCCCTGAACTGACTTGGACACGATGCTTTTGCTGAGGAGCCTCCAGATGTTTCTGAGGAGCACACTATGCCTTTTCCTCCACGGCTGGGAGACTAAACAAAACGACCCATGGACCCACCATGGGGTCTATCAGCTAACATGGAGATGTGTTTAGTTTTTCCAAAGCAGAAACCATTCTGTTTCCACAGGAAGCGCAGTGCTGCTGTCAGTCCCACAGCCCTAAACTCCTGAGCAAAGCTGGGTCACCTCTTGGAACACAGGAGGAAGCAAGGGCCAGACTCACACTCTGCACTGGGACAGGAGGACCGTGCAGATCCATGTTTCTGGCCTGTTTCCATCTCCCCTCACAACCATATGGGGAAGGGAACGTGCTCAGATAGCTGGGGGCTCGAAGCGAAAGTTTGTCTTCAGCTGAAGCGAGACACATCACGTCCCCAGGATGCACCAGTGAAGGAGGAAACCTCTGCCAATGTTATGCTTTAAAATGCAACGATTTTCATAACAGCCCAACATGGTTCATCAGCATGTGGTCTGGCATGGGATCAGCTTATCCTCAAGCCATCCAAACGGGCTGGGGGAGAGAACAGACACAGGATCTGGTTGGGTTTTCAAGCAGTCCTCACGGCAGTCCACGCTGGGTTGCACCTTTCTCAGAGCCACGGGATCCTGTTCCTGTCTTGGGCCACAGCTGGGCAACCTCAGTCCGGCACGGCACCGCCTGTGCGATGGGCTGGGGGAGACTGGGATCCCAAACTAATAGGATTTGTTTCCTTTTCAGCATCAAGCCTGTCTCCAGATGCTTATCTCCACTTAAACCACCCTGCATCCATCACCTGAAACTCCGGGTTAGCAGCCTGAATAGTTTCATCACTGGGAAAGGAGAAGAAGGGCTCAAGGCCAGCTCCCCAGCACACAGACTCCATGAACACAGACAGCTGCAGTGCCAGGTTCCACCCATGAGAGCCATCTAAGGTGAGCTGTCAGAGCTCCTCAGAAACTGGATTTGGTACCAGCAAGGGAATCACAGGATCAATCAGCTTCAAAAAGACCCTTGAGAGCCTCACATCCAACCAATAACCCTACTCTATCAAGGTCACCACTGGACCAGATCTCTAAGCACCACATTTAAACAACCTTTAAACACCTCCAGGGATGGTGACTCAATCCTCCTCCCTGGACAGCCTGTTCCAATCTCTGACTGCTCTTTTAGTAAAGAGACTTTGCCTAATGTCCAGCCTAACCCTCCTCTGGTGCAGCTTGAGGCTGGTCCCTCTTGTTCTATCACTAATGAATAGAGCGTGTTCTGTCCTGACTCTATGACTTGGTCTAGGTGATCCTGCTGTGGCAGGGGGACTGGACTAGATGATCTTTCGAGGTCCCTTCCAATCCCTAATGATTCTATGATTCTATGATTTGGTCTAGGTGATCCCACTGTGACAGGGAGATTTGACTGGATGATCTTTCAAGGCCCCTTCCAATCCCTAATGATTCTATCACCATAATGCACTCAACTCTCTGCAGTGTCCCTTCAGGTAGTTGTAGAGGGCTGTAAGATCTCCCCTCATCCTCCTATTCCTCAGGGTAAACAGCCCAACTGAGAGCCAGCATCCAGAGGTAGAAGTTCCTGGGTGAACCATCCTCAGCAGCAAGGCTGTGGTGGGGCTGGAACAAAACTCCAACCATCTCAGCTCCCCGATCCCCAGCTTTACAAGGGCTGAAGAGGGTTATGCAGCCGGGTTTGGCACGCAGCTCCACGTAGGCTTGAGCGGCTGGGAGACAACCCTCCCAAAGGGAACGAGGAGCCTTAAACCTCTGCAGCACCACAAGCGATCAAAGGCAGGATCGCAGGGGAATGAGCAAGATAAGTTATGTCGTTTCTTCGCTGCTCCTGGCACAAACACAAGACAGCACGAGGAAACAAAGCAGAGCCATCCTCTGGGATCCGTAAAGAGGAAACTGAAAACATGATAAATAGGCTGGATCGGGATTTTTTCTGAAGATGACATCTTGCAGCTCACGCTGTGTATCTTGATCACTGTTGTCACAAAGGATAAAAATGCTGGCATGAGACGAGGATAGAGATCTCTGCTGCACCACGAGCTAATAAACACCGGTCAAGAGCCATCTACTCAAAACAATCCAGAACTTCCAGCCCTGGAGGACAGAGAGAAGGAAGGGGAAAGCACCAGCTTGCCTCTCCAACAGCAGGCAAAGGGTTAAGTTCATCGAGTTAACTCAAATGTGATGAGAAGCTAAGAGAATTACAAAGAGAGCCCTGCAAAGGGTGTAAAGACAACCACAGATCCATGGGAAAGAAGACACACTAATAAATGCTCAGGAGATTATGCTGGAGCACCCCTGGATGTAGAATCAGGCAGCAAGAGCAGCCGGGTACCCCACCAGCAGAGGTTACCTCCTGTGGCCTGTGATGGGATTTACCTGGGAAAAGACTCCCGGGAGATGGGGATGCACAGGACAAATTCCCCTAACAGGGCTCCATAGGAAACTCCACACTAATGTTTTTTCCCCTCACACAGAGCCCTGGTGTCAAAAGCAGCTCACAGACCCATCACCAGGCTCAGCCCAACCTGCAACTCCATCCTGGGGACACCGCATGAAACTTTCCCTTCTGAATGACAGAACATTAGGGATTGGAAGGGACCTCAAAAAATCACCCAGTCCAGTCCCTCTGCCACAGCAGGATCACCAGTTGCACAGGAACACATCCAGGTGGGTTTTAAACATCTCTAGAGAAGGAGACTCCACAACCCCCTGAATATTAGAGAAAAGTCTCCCCGAGTCACCAAACGCTTTTCAGTTGCGCCTTCGACTCAGGAAGAAATAGAGCAGCACCTCCAGCCACCAGATAACCCTTGAAGTAAAGGGTGTCAGCACAGTTTGGTGGAAAAAGTGAAGGGAAAGAAAACTGCAAGGAAAAGGAGATAGCCAAGTAGTTCCTGTTTTCAGCCTTCTCCTCTGTACAGCTGAACCAGCCCTTATTTACCTCTGAATCCTGGGCTTTAGGAAGATACTAGACTTCAGGACGATACTAGAGCAGCTGCCTTTGCAGACTGCAAAGAGTTAAAAAATCATTTAAAGAAAAATAAAGAAAACCAGAAAAAACCCAGGTTGAGTCTTTGCATTGAATTTAATACCTGGATACAAAGAACCCCTATGGAACATCAAGGAGCAAAGAGAGGTAGAGCAAGATGTGTATAAAGTTATTAAACAAAAGCTGTTCTCCCTTTTAGGAGGAACAGAGGAAGTTCCATGTAAATATGAGAAGGAACTTCTTCCCAGTGAGGGTGACAGAGCACTGGAAGGGGCTGCCCAGGGGGGTTGTGGAGTCTCCTTCTCTGGAGATGTTTAAGACTCGCCTGGATGTGTTCCTGTGCGACTTGGTCTGGGTGATCCTGCTGTGGCAGGGGAATTGGAGTGGATGATCTCTCGAGGTCCCTTCCAATCCCTAATGAGTCTATGATTCTGTGATAGGTGCCTATTTCTTCTCCATGAGCTCACTTTGTTTCGGTAGGAACATTTCCAGAGGGTTCCAAACACACACAAAAATAAGGTACCCCCCCCCCCAGCAAATGATTCCCAGACTCTCCATCCTGGCCGTATTTATCTGCAATAATGACTGCGGCTTTGTGCGAGCAGATGGGCAGTCCCTGAGAGGATGATTTGTTTCCCCTCTTTCCTTACTTCACGACGTATTTTACGGTTCCAGCAGGTCAGTGGCCGCCATGTGTTTCCTTCTAATCTGCGAGCGCTTTTCGCTCGCCTCACTCTTGGCAGCCGTCGTATTTACCAGAGAGATCAGACACGGACAGATGATGGCAGGGATCCAGGCTCCTCGAGGGTTCAGCGCGCGGATGCTGGCAGCAAATAAAGATGGATGGATCGCTGCTGCTGGTTCGAGCTTACAGGGGCTTTCCCCCCCATCATACTTCCAGTTCCTACGTGTGCCCGTGTGTAGGGCTGAGCTGTGAGTGTGCTCACACACGTGTTTCACCTTCTCTTTGCAACACCCTGGACCAGACAGAATACAGATGAGCTGCTACACGCATAACAATAGGTGTCAACTAGATTACTACCCTCTCCTTTCTCTTTCTCCCCCCATCTTTCCTTTTTCCAAACCCCCTCCCCACTTCTTTTTTTATAGGGCTGGTTTGTTATAAATCCTCCATGCCCATTAACCTCTGAACCACGCTGATGATATCTCTTCTGTGCTAAATTGCCTGTATTTCCAGACATTTGTTTGTTCACTTAGAGGTCTATTGGCAGCGGGAGGGAGAGAACAGCCCCTTGCTGAATAGGGCTCATGGATTATAAATGAAAGTTCTTTTCTCTCCTTGTAAGATGATGCTTGGAGATCTCTAGCAAATGGATGGCTAGAGCTTATGAGCTCACAAGTGGAAGCCAGTGCTGTATTGTTAACCATGGTGATACCAGAGCTACCCCAGCAGCATGGTGGGAGTACTGGATCCTTCTCCATTGCTGCATCACAGGGACCTTGAAAGATCATCCAGCCCAATGCCCCTGCCACAGCAGGATCACCTAGATCCAGTCACACAGGAACGTATCCAGGTGGGTTTTAAACTACCCAGAAAAACCTCTGTACCCATTCACGGGGTCACCTGCCATCACCAGGCTCTTGCTGCAGCACTAGAGGAGCTGGACAAACCTCTAGAAGAGACCAAAATGTGGACGTGCTCCAGTCCCAGGGCATCACCATAGATGGGGCTGGCCCTGTGCAGCCAGCTGTGAGAAAACTTCACATCTGGTTGATTCTCCCATAACTTTTGTTCTTGTTATCACCCCGGAGTGAGCAGCCTGCTCATCCCTTGGGGATGCAAAGCCAGCTGCAAGGATGTAGCCCTGCCACCCTCTGCCACTGCCCAGGACCCCATCCCTGGGCACAGCCTGCTGCCAGGCTTCTGGAGCACCTCTGCCCTGGCTTTCCTGCAGCCCATCCTTTGTGAGGCTACAGCAGATCCAAGGAACAAGCTAGCCCTGTGGTTTTTTCCCACCTAGAGGAACAATACCTTGGAAACTGCTTTGTTGTCTTAAAAAGGAGCAAAATAAAAGGTACAACAGGATCACAGAACTGACAAGCTGCATTAAATGCAGATCTGCTGTTCCTTCCCTGCAGCACAGCACGTCCCGGCTCAAACAGGCTTGGTGCAAGCCCCAGGCATTCTCCTCTGGATGGCTTTGCATGGAGTTAGGCCACCAAGCCACTGAAAACCTCTATAGCTGTCAGGGGTCTTATCTTCTATCAGCTCTCACACTGCCTCCGCCAGGACCTACGAGCAATCCTTTAGTAAACTTGCTCTTAGCACTTCCAGGAGGGATCTGAGCTCACTGGAAACACGCTCAGGAGCATTTCCACTATCCTGGCTTCAAAATAAAACCCTGGAAGCAGCAGGTGTGCTGGCATTTCCAGTGCAGACCTCCTGCCTTCCTTACTCTTCTGTATGTTTAAACTTAGGCTTCCAAAACAGTGTTTGACTTCCACACATCGCAGCTCCCATTCAAGCAGAGCTTCCGTCTGATCCGTGCTGAAGCCAGTTCCTCAGTCTTTCCCGCTTGCCACGGGTGTGGGTCGCCAGACACTGCGGGTGGTGGGACCGGGAGCATCTCCTGCAGATGCTCTGGCGTGCTGCACCCCTGCTCCCAGTCGCCAGGCTTTGCATCCTCCACCAGCCACGGGTGGCTTATGGAGATGATGCCCAGGCTCGGGACAAGGTGGGGCGCGGTTCTCGCACAGCGGAGGGGAGGCAGCTGTAATGATCCGCGGTTTTTCGGATCATTCATGCTTTTCCTGCTCTCTCAGCAACAACTCCCCATTTCCATGGCAACGCTCGCGTGCTTCTGAACGCGGTACTTTCTGCCCGTGCGGAGCACTGTTCCCACACACCGGGATGGCCGAGCTCCCCAAACAGCCGACCGAAGGCTCCCAACACAAACACTCTGCCGTCCCCACCCCGCTGCCCTGGCCGTGCATCTGCACGTTTCCCAGCGCCTGGGAGAGAACAGCACCACCAGAGCACACACTACTGTCTGATCCCCCTCCAAGAGCTCGTTTTAAACTTGGCCATGGTTTCTATTTTAATCCCACACACACACATTTTTGGAAACGCTTACTAAACCATTAACACATTTATATGAAAGGAAAGATGGTGATTAGCATTCACCCCCCCAGACCCCCCCATCCAAATTCAACCATCATTTCTTTCAGCATCAATTTTTTGGCTGGCGCGCCGCAGCTGAACGTGGTTAGAGCCCCGCGGACGCTTCTAGTGGGTGTGAATTCCTTCGCAGCATCAACTCGATTTACCTCTGCTTCTCCTCCATTCCCATGCACTCCTTGTTCCACCAACACCTCTGTGACCAATACCACCAGCTTGACCCAATGAGAACTTCATCTGGAGTCAGGGAGGGTTTGTACCAGACCTGTGTTAACGGTTCATTAAGGGGGTTGATTTGCCTGCGCCGGCCCTCCAGCATCTCTCCCTTCCACACCTATTGCGAGGTTTCCATCAGCAGGAGCCCTTTCTCATGTAAAGCAGCAGCAATCAGCACGTCTGTTTGTCCTGCTGTAGTTCACACTGCAGCGCCCGCAGTCGCACAGAGTAAATAAACAACGGCCCCTCCAACTGTCTTCAGTTTCTCCCATCGGATGGGCCAGAGGAAAATCAAGGCTGCTGCGGGATCTCTGACCGCAAGAGCTCGCGTGTGCAAAGCTGCAGCCAACAAGGCTGCAGATGAGTGCAGCCAAAGCTGGAGAGTGATGCTAATGAAGCCCAGCAGCCCAGAGCTGGGAGCTCGGCAGCACAGAGCTCCAGGAACACCTCCTTACTGGGGAGAAAGTCCTCCCGGCTTAATTTCCAGTTGTGTTTTTGATTCACTGCACTGAAATATCGTTCGGTGCCTCCTAGCAGAGGAGCTGGGTTCATCGAGGAGGTGGCACCACTGACTAAGGGATGACAGGCACAGCTGGGTGCTGCCTCAGAAGGCTGCAGAGGGGGGAATGAGGGTGACAGAGCACTGGAACAGGCTGCCCAGGGAGGCTGCAGAGTCTCCTTCACTGGAGATGTTTAAGATTCTCCTGGATGTGTTCCTGTGTGACTTGGTCCAGGTGATCCTGCTGTGGCAGGGGGATTGGACTAGATGAACTTTCAAGGTCACTTTGAATCCCTTATAATTCTATGATTCTGATTCTCATGCTACTGGGTCTTGTGTTACTTCCCACCTTCCCTGAAGGTTGTTCCCCTACACCAGGTTCACAAGGAAGGACCACTTCAGAAGCTGAACATCAAGAAAGTTCTAAGGACCACAGAAGGAACAACTCACTTCAAGCTGGAGGAGCTGAGAGATGGGCCAGGCAACGTGCTGTAGCTCAAGTCTTCTTTAGAAGAGGCATTAAGGCTTCCAGCAAACGTGGCAGCAGACACAGCAGACACAACCTTGCTCAACGCATTCCTCAGACCAAAAGGAGTCACACGGATTCACACTGTCATGCAGACAAAGAAATATAGGGACATGGCTCTGTATGGCCTCCACACACACGTGAGGCCAGGAAGACATCTCACAAGGTGGAGAACAAAGACAGAGCTTGGGCTTTGGAGGTGGGAGTCCTCAGCTACAGGTGGTCACCACATGAGCAAGAAAAATGTGCACGAGAGCCAAGCGATGACAGGTCTACAGTCATGAGCAATTTTCTCTTAAGATGCACTTAGGCATCTGCTCTGCATTAACGTTCTTTGACTTACAACGAGCATTTTGGAGATACTCCAGCAGGTAAGTGGCTGCACCCAATAAGGAGGAGGCACAGACATGGGGGCTTTTGATAAGTTGGGCCAAGGGCGAGTGTCAGGAGGATGGAGCCAGGCTCTGCTCAGTGGCATCTGGTGATAGGACAAGAGGCAACTGGAATAGAGGAGGTTCCACATTAATATCAGAAGGAACTTCTTCCCAGTGAGGGTGACAGAGCACTGGAAGGGGCTGCCCAGGGGAGTTGTGGAGTCTCTTCTCCAGAAATGTTTAAAACCCACCTGGCCATGTTCCTGTGTGACTTGGTCTTGGGGATCCTGCTGTGTCAGGTAAGATGTTCACAAGCACCTAAGGAATGTGGCAACGATCCCATTAGACCAAGTAGAGCCGACTTGACCTTGAGGCTGAGGAAGCAGGAGGCAGCCACTCATGTGGCTGAGGGAAAGGGGATGTGAAAGCAGGCGAGGAGTTTCAGAAGAGGTGGTGCTGAGCAACAACCTGGGCAGCTGTGGCACAGCAGCAGCAGCACAGTTTGTCCTCAAAGACCTGAGCAATTTTGTTCACTCCTCTGCATCTACTCAGATGGAAAGGATTGCTTCTGTCAGCCAGCTAGTTCTCCACACCAACGTCCAAAGCAGAGCTTTGTGAACCCCACAGACACCGTGTCTTCAGTTTCTATCACAAACTCACCCAGAGCAGTAACACAGCCTTCAACATCCTGCTTGTCCATCTACAGCATCTGGAGATGTCTGGTCAGATTGGACCTTATGAGGTCCTTTCCAATCCCTAACGATTCTATGATGTTGCCAGAGACCCATCACCCTGGCTTCATGACATGGAGACGGTGGACAACATGGACGCCACAGGGGAGGTGGCCAGCCTGTGGTCCTCATGGAGAAACAGCTCCTTGTATCTTACTCACTTCTCCCACCCTAAGGCCATCTGAGCACAGGCAAGAGGTGAGGCACCAATTGCTCACGGGGGTCTCTGCCCAGCCACCATGATGTGGGTATCATCAGGCAGGTCAAGTCCTTCAGCCTGTGCTGTGCAGGAGCTCAGATTTAAAACTCTTAGTTGCACCCAACTCTACAAGCCAGGAACTGCCAGCAGCCAGTGAGCTGCCCCTGCAGAGTGCCCTGCTGTCAGCTTTTTAATTCATTCAGCCTGGACCACAGGCCGGGGGTGGCAGTCCCAGCCTGCTCTTTTTCAGAGGCCAGAGCACAAGGATTTCACAAACACAGTCTAGTTCAAGTTTTCCTGTCATTTCTTGAAGAGTCTTAATTCCTCCAGTGCTTGGATTCCAGGATTTTAGTGGCTTTAGCTCAGTTTCCCCCCTTTCCTGCTCTGCATCTAATACTTCAGCCCATAAATCTCTGCAAGCACACGGCACCAAACCAGATAAGAAAAGCTGTAGAGCCATAAAACACGCCGGAGAGAAGCAACATAAACCTCACCCAACATGAGGATTATAGCCAATGAAAGAAGAGGTCAGCAAAGGCAGATTAAGTGTTGCTATCCAAGTTTAAACAAGTCTCGGAAGGGTGTCGCACGATAACTTAATGAAGGTGCAGTAGGTCATAACCAGTGAAGCATCGTTCTGCTGATGGAGAAGCTTCTGAGCAGCAGATGATACAGGACAAGCTAAGTGTGGGATTTTTTGAGGACTAACTGTTGAGAGTTTCTCGCCACCCTCAGCTCCCACATCCCTACAGACCTCCCTTCTATCAGGGACTACCAGACCCTTCTTAAGGAGTGTATAAATCCCACCTGGATGTGTTCCTGTGTGGCTTGGTCTAGGTGATCCTGCTGTGGTGAGGGGATTGGCCTAGATGATCTTTCGAGGTCCCTTCCAATCCCAATGATTCTATGACCTCCACCCACACCAGCCACTCTGCAGTGGGGTACACAAGCAGCCCCTCACACATGGCATTGCCCTCTGTGCCACAACCAGCGCTCAGAACCATTTCACCCCATAGATTCAGCCTTTTTCCCCTCCAGCTAAATACGATCTGTCCTACTCTCCCCTAGACACTCATTTCAAATCCTGGTGGGCCATGAGCAGCCAGACAATTCAACAACTATCCCGAGCGGTTCAATTTGGGGGACACGCTTCAGGAAAGCTCCGCTGAATGGAAAACCAAACCAACGTGGCAAAGCCCAAACCTCCTGCTCACTAGCGACGCCTCTCACGCCCGGTGCTTTTATTGGCTCTAATTGCGACTCTCAGCGCGATTAATCACCACGTGGAGCTGGGGAATTTGATATCTCTGTCCCCATATGGATCTGATCGCGCTCGTGCTGGGAGTCCAGGCGTGCTTCCTGCAGGCTCCATGCAGCAGCTCGGAGTCAAACGGTCCTCCCCATCTAATTGCCAGCGCTGCTCTGCTCACCTTGGTGCCAAACACAGACCCGATACTGGAGCTGGATGATGTGGTGGTTGCACCCTGGGAAATCAAGCTTTTCTCTTACAGGCCTCTGTCTTCTGCTACATAGGCTCTCCTTTCTTAATTTCTCCTCTGGACCTAGCCCTACTTGCCAGACAAAAGACTCATAGAGGTGTTGGAAGCTTCAAGAATTAGAGTGATGCCGAGGTAGCCTCTTAACCCAAGGGACCAAATTGAGACTGCAGAATGATCCTGTGGTTCTGAGCAGGAACAGGCACTATGGAAATGGAGCTCAGGATCATCAGTGTTAAGAAAGAGAAGCATCACCAAAGGAGCCACCTCACAACCAAGTTCAATTCTTACAGTAGTTATGGCTTTAACATACTTCAAAATTCTGTAGGGCTGCAGTTGAAAAGCTCTTCAATCCGTGGTAGGAGGTTCCACATAAATATGAGAAGAAACTTCTTCCCAGTGAGGGGGAGAGAGCACTGGAACAGGCTGCCCAGGGGGGCTGTGGAGTCTCCTTCTCTGGAGATGTTTAAAAGTCACCTGGATGTGTTCCTCTGCAACTGGATCTAGGGGATCCTACTCTGGCAGGGGGATTGGACTAGATGATCTTTCAAAGTCCCTCCCAATCCCTAATGTTCTGTGATCCTGCAATATCATCTTTTCATAGAATCATTAGGGATTGGAAGGGACCTCAAAAGATCATCTAGTCCAATCCCCCTGCCACAGCAGCATCACCTAGACCAAGTCACACAGGAACACATCCAGGTAGGTTTTAAACATCTCAGGAGAAGGAGACTCCACAACCCCCCTGGGCAGCCTGTTCCAGTGCTCCGTTGCCCTCACTGGGAAGAAGTTCCTTCTGATATTTATGTGGGACCTCCTACAGAATATAATGACAAAGCTGCTGTAGGTTTTTAAGAGACACCAAGAGTATCAGCCTACGTTTCTGAAGCATCACCTGGAGGTTACCCCTCAGTAATTAATACTCTAAGATGACACAACCTTACTTCCTAGTAGTAGCAGCTCAAGCACAGTTTGGGTCCCCAGTACAGGCTGAGTCTTTCTCAGTTAAGTGATGCTGAGATGCAGTGTCTTAGCTACTTCATGCCTTCCCCCTCCCCAAACCAGCTGGAGAAAGGGCCCAGGAGGGGACTTTCCTCCCCCCATTTACCCCCACCAAGGCAGCCTGGATTGAAAACACATGGACACCAACAAGCATATCCTACCCACTGCTCTCCCAGCGTGCGCATTCTCCACATCGTTTGCTATACAGAGCCCTTTAATTAAACGGTAGAGGCCCCCTGCTTATCACCCAGCCAGAAAACAACATTTAAAATAGGGGAACTATCTGCAGGCTCCTACTCAGTAGATCTGGAGTTTCATGGTCTTCTTGATGACCTCCTACAAGTGCTATTCCCCCTTTGGTGCTTCACCAGATGTTATCACTCCTGTGCTGAAAGGCTGAGAAAGCAGAGTATTCAGCCTGGCATGAGAAGGGGCCCTTTGGCAGGAGGCAGGAGATCAAACCAGCTCGGGTGCTCCACGTTGCAGAGCTCACTGGTGGTTGCACACGTGGTGGGGTGGCTGGTTCCATAGCCCTGGCTGGTGCCTCCATCAGGACACAGCTGTGACACACGAGGGGCTGCAGTCAGGCACAAAATCTGCATTGGATGGATGATCCCAGTGCTGCAGAGACAGGCTGTCCCGTCTCCCCTGCGAGCGCGCATGAGGCTGGCTAGCAGCTGGCTGGTCACCTGCTTCCCATAAATCATCCCTGCTGCCACCAGCCAGAGCTGGCAGGGTGATACCTGCACAGCCACACCGGCAGATGATGACAATAATGGGACGTGACACCCTGAAAACCCTCCACCTAAAATCCCTGCTTGCTTAAGGAGAATCTCTCACACCACATCTGCACCTCTTTGTAGCCCTGACAACAGGCTGCACCTAAGCGCTGTCTCTGGGTGTAAAGTATCCACCCAGCGACAGTCATCCCCCACAAGATAAAACGGAAATACAGGCTCTGAGAAGCCCTGCAGAGCTCAGGATAGTCCTGCCAAAACCAACACCTCACAGTTTCACACTTAGCTGCTCTGCATCAGTGCCTCTCGCAGGGGCCCCGCTCCCAAACTCCTTGACCAATGCTCCACCAAGGACAAAAAAGCCCTCAAAAATCCTCAGTGCCCCGACATCACAGTTTTGTTCATGTGCTTGAGTTCTTCAAGAATATAGGGCTCTCCTTCCCTGTGTGTCTTTAAAGATCTCACCACCACAGAGATTCTAAACCGGTGCTAGAATCACAGAACATTAGGGACTGGAAGGGACCTTGAAAGATCATCTAGTACAATCTCCCTGCCACAGCAGGATCCTCTAGACCAAGTCACACAGGAACACGTCCAGGCAGGTCTTTAACATCTCCAGTGAAGGAGACTCCACAACCTCCCTGGGCAGCCTGTTCCAGTGCTCCATCACCCTCACTGGGAAGAAGTTCCTTCTCAGGTTGACGTGGAACCTTCTGTGTTCCAGCTTACAACCATTGCCCCTTGTCCTATCACTACATGACTCTGAGAATAGCCCAGCTCCATCCTCCTGACACCCACCCCTCAAATATTTGTAGACATTAATGAGGTCACCCCTCAGTCTCCTCTTCTCCAAGCTAAAGAGACCCAGCTCCCTCAGCCTCTCCTCCTAAGGGAGCTGCTCCACCTCTTTCATCATCTTCGTTGCCCTACGCTGAACTCTCTCCAGCAGCTCCACATGCCTCTTGAGCTGAGGGGCCCACAACTGGACACAATACTCCAGGTGTGGTCTCACCAGTGCAGAGTAGAGGGAGAGAAGAACCTCTCTTGATGTGCTAACCACCCCCCTCCTGATCCACCCCAAGATGCTGTGCTCCTGAGCGCTGCACAGAGAAAGGCAGAACCTGGAGCAACTCCTGTGCCACTTCTACCAACAGATCTACAAATAAGATGATCAGCAACTGCCCAGCTACAAGGAACAAAAGGATCCTTAACCTCTGTAGCTGCAATATATTCTCCAGCCATGCCCTTCCTTCAGGATGCCCATCTAGGTTTGCTGGGCATGAGGGCTGGCAGGAGCCTGGCAGCAACACAGGCAGTCAGGAGGGGTTAACGAAGGCTTCTGCGTTCGCGTGGAGCAGACGCGGGTCAGTTGCCGCACGGGCTCGTCTCAGCCTCTCTCACAGCACAAGACAAACCGGGAGTGACGGGGGGAACCAGCCACGGCTGGGACTTTGTTCTCCTGCAGTATGTTCCGCTGCGCTCAGTCAGAAAATCTATCAAAGGACACGCCTGAGCGGCTCGTTTCAGCTTTTCGCGGCGCTTAATAGAGTCTTCTGAGGAGGATCTTCAGTTCAGACGGAGCTGACTCGAGAGCGCAGCGTGAGCGCGGAGCACGGCCGGCTTTGAACCGCGGCAGCGCAGCGGAGCCAGCCCCAGCTCTGCCAGCAGCACAGCCTTTGCCAGCCGCCTCCCTCCATCCCCAGAGGGGCTTCGCGCCCCTGCACGGGGCAGGGACGCACCACCTCCTCGCTCCTTCCTGCTGGTTTTAATCGCTCCTCCGAATGTCCCCCGAAGTGCGTCGTGTCCAGGAAGGAGCCCCGAGGCTGCGGCAGCAGATACAGCCCTCAGCTCACTGACAGCAGATTGGGCTGGGGTGAAGGTGCTAGATGTGCACTGCACGCTGCTCCTCCAACAGCCAAACATACTCTCCTCCTAAAGGGACCCCAGGAACCGTCCTCCTCTGCATAAACACAAAGGGCAGAGCTGGGAGAGATGACTGGGAGGATATCCTTGTGGATGACAGCACAGACCAGGCACCGCATTTAGCTTTCTTTCCTTCAGCTCAGCATAAAAGAACCAAAACAAAACACCCCACACATCCTTCCTCCTCAGCCAGCATCCAGCCCACAGGGCTTATGGCAGAGTTGGGATGATAAAGCACATGAGCAGCATCCGTGTTTCTCACCGTTGGAGCTTTGCACCTCTTTCAGGCTGATGCTGGCTGGGGATGTGGCTGCCAGTGAGAGGAAAGGGTGTGGAGCACAGCGGGGACACAGAAGGGAGCAGGGTACACCTGGCCCTCTCTGCACAATCCAGTTAAACAGGGTTTTGTGGTCTGTCCCAGCACACTTGGGGGTTTTTGGTGGAACACAGGAATGCAGCCTGTGTTGGTTACAGGTAGATCAAGGCGCCTGGGATTTGGGTCTCTTTAGCTTGTAGAAGAGGAGACTGAGGGGTGACTACATGAAAGTCTATAAATATGTGAAGGGTGGGTGGCAGGAGGATGGAGCCAGGCTCTTCTCAATGTCATCTAGTGATAGGACATGGGGCAATGGGTGTCAGAAGGAACATAGGGGGTTCCATATAAATATGAGAAGGAACTTCTTCCCAGTGAGGGTGGTGGAACACTGGAACAAGCTGCCCAGAGAGGTTGTGGAGTCTCCTTCTCCGGAGATGTTTAAGACCCACTTGGATGTGTTCCTGTGTGACTTGGTCTAGGTGTTCCTCCTGTGTCAGGGGGATTGAACTGGATGGTCTTTCAAGGTCCCTTCCAATCCCTTATGATTCCATGATCAAGCCAAACCTTGCTGACCTTTCTGCACAAACCACACCAAGCAGCAAAGACACAGGTAGCTTGCACCAGTTTGGGCCAACATTCCCACTGCTAGCTCTGTGCTGGCACACGTTCAGACCACCCATTCGCCGCCCGCACTGCCAGGCCAGTGACTCACCTCCCGGTTCTTCTCTTCCTGGTGAGATCAAACAGCGTCGCGATTCTCCGGCGATTAGCACATCAAGCAGCCAGTTCTGACTTCTCCTCTTATCAGCAGCCTGTTTCCTNTTAAACAATATACTTAAATTTTTCCAAAAAAAAAAAAAAAAAAAAAAAGAGAAAAGAAAAACCATCATCAAGCCATGATCTGGTTGTTCTCTGCTCTTCTTAAAATATTAACTAGACATTGACATACTGGAGCACTTGCTGCATGAAACCTGCTGCGATTGGGGATAACCGAGACATTACAAAGGGCTATGAATCAAGTCAACTGCAGAGGATTCAAGCCTCTCACCAGGCAGATGTGGAACACGCTCCCTTACGACCGAGTGACCATCTCAATACTTTTCTCCAGTTATCTGCAGAGGACTTATTAGATCAGGAGGTTTTATTTATGGATCCGTTCGGCGGCGCAGAGGGGATCATCTGTTTAATGTTCCTGGGGACATTTGCATTGGTTTATTTTTTATGCATTGCTGCACAGGTAGCAGGCCCCAAGCACCTGAGGTTACAGCCGCACTCACAGCACACACGCACCTCCGACGTTTAAAACGTCTTGTCTCTAACAGCCTGCCTACAGCCAGAATGTCTCCACCTCACAGAACATCAAGGATTGGAAGGGACCTTGAAAGACCATCCAGTCCAGTCCCCTGACACAGCAGGATCACCTAGACCAAGCTGCACAGGAACATGTCCGGGTGGGTACTAAACATCTCCAGAGGAGACTCCACAACCCCCCCTGGGCAGACCCTTCCAGGGCTCTGTCACCTTCGTTGTGAAGAAGTTCCTTCTCACATTGATGTGGAACCTCCTCTGTTCCAGCTCATATCCAATGTCCCTTGTCCTATCAGTAGACCACAGAATCATTAAGGATCGGAAGGGACCTCAAAAGATCATCCAGTCCAATTTCCCTGCCAGAGCAGGATCACCTAGGACAAGTCACACAGGAACACTTCACAGTGGGTTTTAAACTTCTCCAGAGAAGGAGATTCCACAAAACCCCTGGGCAGACCCTTCTAGGGCTCCGTCACCTTCATTGTGAAGTAGTTTCTTCTGAGATTGATATGGAACCTTCTCTGTTCCAGCTCACACCCACTGCCTGATATGCTATCACTAGATGACACTGAGAAGAGCCTGGCTTCATCCTCCTGACACCCACCCTTCATACATTTATCAACATTAATGGGGTCACCCCTCAGTCTTCTCTTCTCCAAGGTGAAGACACCCAGCTCCCCCAGTCTTTGCTCATCAGGGAGATGTTCCACTCCCTCCATCACCTTGTCTTGTGTTCAGCTTTTTTATAGCCACATGCATTGCACCTCTTGTAATGGATGTTTAGAGCTTTTGTGGGTATTTTTAACACCTCCCAGTTAGAAAAACTCTGGAACCAAGCAACACACACCTAAAGGCCACTGCAAAGACATGGGATTTGGGGTTTTGGTGGAATTCAAGTGTAAATCCTGGGAACCCTTGAAATAAAAGTTGTTTTAGTTGATTAGTGCAGCCCATGGAGTTGGGACAGACCTGTTGGAAGCTCAATACACTGGACTGGTTTTGAGGCTTAAAATAAAGCCTCAGTGAAGAACATCCCCCATCACAACTACCTGAGGTCCCACAGATGGTCACTCAGAGAAACAAGGAGGCAAAGGAAAACACAAACACAGCGTTTCCTCCTTCCCACAGATCCTGACAGCAATGGAAAGACAATGCAAGTGTTTCCAGGAGACTGGGATGTGCGGGAGGCTCCTGGGTACCACACACACAGGAGAAGCAGCTCAAGGAGACACAGGCAAGAAGGCGCTGGGAAAGCAGAGCCAGGGATGGCAACAGGAGCTAACGCGGTGACAGCAGCCTCTGCCTTATGCTAACAGCTCAGAGCCATATTCTCTGTCACAAATGCCACCTGGAAAAGCACTAATCGAGCAAGTCAGGCTGTTCCCCAGGGGAGAGTTAGAGCTAATCACTGGAAGGATGCCTTCCCTACCCAGTTCAGACGGTGAGCAGAAGAGAGAAGGGCAGAAGCTGCTCCACGGAAGTTTTACTTCCACCACTCTGAACAGAGATGCTCTGATTTCTGCGTCAGTGGCACCGAGCATCACCCCACTGCACGAGGAGCTGCTGCCCTGGCAACTCCAGGCCCAAAGAAGTAACACTGAGCAATTGAGACTACTGGAGGAGCAGAGCACCCCCGCAGAGACGCATCAAACCCTGGCACTCGGTGGCCATCACTGTGCTTGATAAACAAGACACATCTCCTGCTTTTCAGGCTTCCTCTAGGAGCTCTCCCTATCTCCAGCAGCACACCCACTGCAAGCATCATCCTTAGCTGTGGTGATACCAGCTCTGCCTTTGTGGACTCCACACGCTGCTTTTGAAGCCAGCAAGGGAAGAAAACATGAAGATACAATCCCAGCTGCTGCTCCACCATCCTCTTTCTCCATGGCTTATCTCTTTTCCAAGCCCAGTCTGAGAAACGATCACCTGAGCAGGAATCTCACCTGGGGCCCTGGTGGACAGCAGGATGGCCATCAGCCAGCAATGGGTTCTTGTGGCCAAGAAGGCCAAGGGCATCCTAGGGTGGGTTAGAAGAGGGGTGGTTAGTAAATCTAGAGATGTTCTCCTTCCCCTCTACTCTGCTCTAGTGAGACTGCACCTGGAGTATTGTGTCCAGTTCTGGATCTCAGTTCCAGAAGGACACAGAGCTGCTGGAGACAGTCCAGCACAGAACCAAGAAGATGGTGAAGGGAGTAGAACATCACCCTGATGAGGAAAGGCTGAGGGAGCTGGGTCTCTTGAGCTTGGAGAAGAGGAGACTGAGGGGTGACCCCATTAATGTTGATAAATACGTGAAGGATGAGTGTCAGAAGGATGGAGCCAGGCTCTGCTCAGTGTCACCTAATGATAGGATGAGGGGTAATGGGTGCGAGCTGGAACAGAGGCGGTTCCACATCAATCTGAGAAGGAACTTCTTCACAGTGATGGTGACAGAGCACTGAACAGGCTGCCCAGGGGGGTTCTGGAGCCTCCTTGTCTGGAGAGGTTTAAGACCCACCTGGACATGTTCCTGTGTGACTTGGTCTAGGTGATCCTGCTGTGGCAGGGAGATTGGACCAGATGATCTTTCAAGGTCCCTTCCAATCCCTAACACCCCGTGATTCTGCCAAAACCACTTAACGAGCAGAAAATCCTTCACTTGACAAAGAAGGGGGGAAAAATCCCCTCGATACAAAGCACAAAGGATCTGCTTTTGAGCCCATTTAAACGAGGAGCTGCTTTTACAGTCTAAATAACACGGATTTAGACAGAGCTGCGTAGGGAAGGATGAAGGATGTAGATTGTTGGAGATGCAGGTGGGGAAGGAGAGCGCCTGGAAATGAGCTGCTCTCCGTGCTCAGCGTTTCTTCAATCATTTTCATATTAGCATATCTCTAAGTGCATATAATTTTCACATCAAAGAGTAATTTATTATTTTTTTTTTTTAGCTTTTTAAAAAGAAAAACAACCAACAACATTAAAAAAAAGTCCCGAGGATTGAAGCAGAGAATAATTTCTTTGCCGAAGCCTTTCAAAGCAGCTCCTCTCTATGGCATGACAGAAAAATTACAGAGGAGACAAGCGTTTAGAAAACTCTTCCCTGGAATTCAGATTCTTCTTCAATCATGGAGTAAAAATAAAGAAGAAGAAAGGTTTAGCCAAAGTGTGACTGAAGATGTCTAGAGAGTCCTAGGAACACCAACCCTGTAGGAGCAACCTGCGTCCTCTGCACCCTGCCTAGGGGCTGAAGTTAATGGGCTCTGAGGGGAACAGAAGACTGGAGATTAGTCTGAGCTCTTCTTGTCTTCCACCTTCTAGTCGCTTCCTGGCCAAGGTAGTCCCCATGCAATAGTCAGGAGCATCTCTTGACCTTTCCCTCTGCACCACTCATTCTGTGCTCTGCTTTCTGCAAAGCCCTTTTAGTCCTCCAGGTCTGGACAAGAGCAGCATGGCCAAGCGCCAGGAGCTTCTCTCCAGCCCTCACCAGGTCCTTGCAGGACCCTGTGTGCTCCCCTCTCCGAGCAGCTGGCGAAGCTGCTCCTTGGTGCTTGGTTCCAGCCATCTCAGGAACCAGGCTCAGGCAGGAGCTCTCCTTTAATGAGGTTTTATTAAAAGACTCTGTTACAAATGGCCACTTAAGCAAGTGAACCTTTGGAGCTTTTAGTCCATGATGTCAGGACTGCGGCTGGATGCTTCCCGGGAGTATTAAACCTGAGGCTAATATAGGGCTGTTCTATATGACAGCTATAAAACTGCTTAAGCACACCAGGCAGGAGGCCAGCAAGGCTTTCTGTTGGCTATCAGGGCTTGGCTAAAGGTCTCCTGCAACAAGGGAGAAGGAAGCAGGATGATGACAGGCAGGGGTTCTGCACTCCCTCCCAAAGCTGGAAAAGTCCACTCTGCAGCAAAGCCTTTGCATCCGTAGCCATATCTTCTCCACCTCTGTGCCCAGCACGTGGGGCTCTAGCAGGGAGCGAGGAGGCCTCCCGAGCAGCCCTGCATCACCACCCACAAGTTACACACCTCTCCCTTGTGGAGCACGTCCGCGGCAGTAGGACCAACCTAACACGTACTCTGAGCCGAGCGGCTCTATCGACACATCCAGCCGGCTTCCAGGGGAGCGGGTCAGCCAGCCTGCCCTCCCCACACGCGCATCCCCAGGGCCACACGTGTCCCCCAGGAGCTGCCGCCCGCCCGCAGCAACGCCGCCTGTTTGCGCATCACGCCCCAGATACCCGGGGAATGCGCGGGCAGTGTTTGCCGAGGGTGACCGATACTAAAACCAACAGTCCAACTGGTTCGACCTATCTGTCAGCAGGGGACTGATAAGCAGAGGGCACAGTCACGCGCATTAATCACTCGCCAGTCCACGGGGCTTCCACCAATAGGTGGCACCAGCAATTTTTGGATCCGCTACAACATGGTGCTTCCGCTCCCTTGCCAGGAGGCAACCAGCCCAAAGGCCTTGCAGGGAAGATGGATGGGAATGGAAACAGCCAATCCCTCTCTTCTTTGAGTCAGGGGAAGGGTAGAATTCTTGAGGGTAAACTTCTCCATGCCCCAAACAGACTCATTTTCAGGAGTCAGTCTGACTGGAGTGTGACTGGAAGCCGTTTGCAAACAGAGCAGAGAAGGAATGTGTGTGGTGGTGGCACAGCCTGAGCCTGCGGGGCAAACAGCAAGGGAACGGCTTAGCCTAGCGAGAGCAAAGCCACTCACATGAAAACCTCTTGGGAAGAGCCCAGCACACACGAGCTACAAACATCACCTCGACTGGAGCATCCTACAGGAGACAACCCCAAAGCACACAGGTGTGCTCCACCACCGCACACTCAGCCCCCACCGCCAAAGCCGAACCCAGCCCGTGGCCAGCACCGCTCAGCAGGGAAAAGCTACCCAAGCCCAGGCAAGGCTGGGAAGGACCCAACGAGCAAACTCCCATCCCACCCCACACGCAGCACAGGTGCGAAGCATCTAGCAGCTTCAGCTTGCAACTCCACGCCGCTGGATCCTGCCTGCATAAATTATTAAAGAGGCTGCCGAACATTACACAGTTCATGTAGTTAATGATTATAGTTCAGCGTCTAGGTCAGATATAATTAGATGTTACATTAAAATAGCTTCACAGAGCCATTTATTCTGATTTAATTACTCAAAATGATAGTATAACGAGCAGTGCTTTCAAAGAAAAAAAAAAGACATCTTTTAATGAGCTCATTTTAAGTTAATATCAGGCGAATTAATCACTTAACGGAACGCGGCGAGAAGACAGGTTCATATTTTAGGATGTGTTGTGCCTCTGTCGAGGAGCCGAGTTTATTGCCGCGCTGGGAGAGATGCGCTAACGAGCGGCTCCGGAAGCACCGCCGCATCCTCGGCTCTGTGCATCTGGAACGTCTTGAAGCCTTGTTCCTCTCCCTTCCCCCAAATACCTGCTGCGTCAAAGCCCTTTGAAACACAACCCAGGCGGCAGATTTACGGCCGTCGGATCGCGTCTTTATCCCAACACGGAGCAGTGCGACCCGGCGTAGGTGAGCGCGCGGCGAAGGGTTAATGGGGGGTTGGTTCATTAGTCGCTCATCTGCTGGCTCAGAAAATTAGCTCTCACTTGTTTGTTTGCTCGAGGAGCGATAAGCCCGCTCCCTCGCTAGCTCATCTCTTCTCGTCCCTCCGCGTTGTTGTAGAGACTTTAATCCTCTCCCATTTCTGTGATCAGTCACTTTGGTCTTTTAGCAGGAGTGTTCCTGAGCGAGCAGCAGTTACTGGAGTGAAAGCAAGTGACTCTCTGTGAGGGAGGCAGCAGGCTCTGGTTCATAACCCTGCCAGGAGCAGCATCCCCTGTCTCGCTGCCCCACACAGCTGCTGATACAGAGCCACCTCTTCAGAGCCAGAGCCACCTCATCTCTGCTGCAAACAGGACTCCCTGCCCTTACACAGGCATTTGAGCAAACATCTACATCAGCTTAAGAAGCAAGTCAACTCATCCTGAGAAGTCTGCAGGTCATCTCCCTGCCACCACCCCTCTTCTCCTGAGGGGTCTGCAGGTCATGTCCCTGCCACCACCAGCACAGAATCACAGGACATTAGGGACTGGAAAGGACCTTGAGAGATCATCTAGTCCAATCCCCCTTCTCCTGAGGGGTCTGCCAGTCATCTCCCTGCCAATCACAGAACATTAAGGGATTGGAAAGAACCTTGAGAGATCATCTAGTCCAATCCTCCTTCTCCTGAGGGGTCTGCAGGTCATCTCCCTGCCACCACCAGCACAGAACCACAGAACTTTAGGGACTGAAAGGACCTTGAGAGATCATCTATTCCAATCCCCCTTCTCCTGAGGGGTCTGCAAGTTCATCTCTTTGCCTGCGCCACCACCACCACCAACCCTCTTCTACCCTCACTTGTAACCACAGCTTCACCAAGCTGGAGAAGGAAAGCCTAGAGATATTTGCAGAGGAGGTAAAGAGAGTCCTACAACCAACCCTAGGGTATTTCTCTCTGCATAGAGGGTACAACAGGGAGAACACAAACCTCTCTCAATACATCTGCGAACATTTCCACAGCATCACCAGCAAAACGTGAGGTCTTCCAGCTCCAGGCATCACTCGGGTACCTCAGTGAAGGAGTAAGGGGTGACTGTCAAGCAGCAACTGCACTGCTCACACCAGGAACATAAATAACCTGGGGCTGCACATTTCCTTCTTAAGGTATCACCTCTGTTCCCAATTAGGTGGAGCAAATGGCTTCCAGCTGCAGAGAGAGGAGCAGGGGTTTGGTGCCATGACAACACCGTAGGTGCCATCCATCTCACAGGTGGTACAGGCAGCCTTTGGGTGCACCCACCCATGACCTTCCCAGCCCCTCCTTCTCAATTACTGGGGTTTCACTAGACTGGGACCAGGATATCTCTTTCCCTTTATTCTTCCAGCTCTACCCACCAGGCTTTACAAAAGCAAAGCCACCCTGGCCGCTTGCCCACACGTGTTCAGCAGCAGAGGACCAACGCGGGATGTGCGAGCCCCAAACACCGCTCACCCCCTCTTCCAACCTGTAAACCGGGGTCGTGAAGAAAAACCCGGCATCTCCGAGCCATTCGTAAGGCTTCCCAGACAGATCTCCAGACTGGAGATAGAACAGGCATCAACAATTAGTGGTGATGGGGAGGGGGGTGGAAAAAGCCAACCCCACAACGTTTTCTGCGATGGAGTGTTTCTCTTGTCCTCGTCGCTGCAATTATTTTCTAAATGTGGCTCGTTTTCCAACGACGCAGGCAGCAGTGCTCCGGAGCTAATCAGGCCATATGTTTTCACGTTTTGAAAAGAAAACTAATTAAAAAGAAATGAAAAATGAGGAAAAAAATTAAAATAATAAAAAACTCCCCCCGCAAACCTCAAGGACCCAAAGGTTTGGGTCGGAGAGGAACGGTGAAGGAACCCTTCAGGAATGCGTGCATGTGCTCCCCTCGGCTCTGCATTTTGTTTTCGGAATTGTTTCTGGCAGGAGCCTAAAGAGAAATACAAACCAGATGTATGAGGAAATAGTTTGCTTCATCAGAAGGAGAAGAATAGCTCTCTGTCTGCCAGGAGGTTTTGAGCCTTTACGTTCGACCAAGGTGATGGTAAAAATTCCTCTCCGTGATGGCTTCACCTCCAGCGGTGCTGGGGGCAGCCAGGCTGCAGGGAGAACGTCTTTGGGTTTGGGGGTGCCTGAGGAAAGCGACTGCTTATGGGTCTCATGGAGAATCAGGTGCCTCCAGGTCCAGTCTGAGCAGTGGCAGACCCCTTCCTGCCCAGCACAGCCAGCAGAGACCCCCCAGTCCCAGCACTGCTGGGCCCACAGTGCTGGGCAAGCAGTCTGGCATTGGGCAGGGTGCTGGGCTGGCGGCTGCAGCAGGTGCATTAGGGCTTCTCCAAGGATTTCATGTGCCAGCAGGTCCATCCTGCACTGTGGCCTCATGGTGCTGGGTGCTGTGCAGAGCCTAGCTTTCCTAAAGGGGTTAGGAACCAACCAGCATCCAGCAGGCAGAGGCACCCCCAGCCCAGTGCTTCTGTTGAGAAGAGGGCAGGTGACCTGGCATGGGACTGTGGGGGTGAAGTGGGAAGAGCAGGTTGGGGAGTCTCATCCAAGGGAAGCACTTGGGACAAAGGAGGTGGAAAGAGCCCTGGAGCGCCCTGCCTGCTCCTCTGCTAGAGGGGTGGGTATTAAACTGGTTTCTCTTTCATTGCCCTCCCCAAGAGGATGCTGCTCCTTTCACCTCTGCTGCTCCAGGGCACTGTGTGTTCTGGTGCCAGGTGGGGTGACAGCTGCTCCCCCAGCCCTGTAGTGTGAATCGCCCCGTGGCCACCTCCCTGGGCTTGCACACCACACAGGGTGGAAAGAGCACCTCTGCCAGCAGGGACCTTCCCCTAGTGATGCTGGAACACTTGGGAAAGGTGCCAGAAATGGGGCAGCAGCTCCACCACAGCACCTTAGGAGATGAGTGAGGAGGGGAGGAACTGGAGAACATGTGGAGGGGAGAAGTGAAACCAGATTGTTCCCTCTGCCCCAACAGACAAACTTGGGGTGAAACAAGCCTCAGTGCTGAAGTGCCTCCGTGCCTCGTCCAGGGACTGTGGCCGTGCTCAAAGCCCTGCTCCACTCCTGAACAAGGAGTGTCCCTCAGGGTTCCGCTGGGATTAAAGGGTCCCACTGCAGCAGGTGAACTACCTGCAGAACCCTCATGGCCCCAACACTGTCTCCTGCGAGTGCTGCAGGAACACAACCACCTCTGCAGGCTGGCAGGAGTCCCCTGGGCATCCCCAGTGCTCCCAGTGAGGTCAGTGGCTGGGGAGAGGAGTTCAAGTGGAAGTTAATTGGGACAAGAAGAAAGCAAGACAGAGCAACTGGGGAACTTTAATCTCATTAAATACACCTCGAGGCTCCACTAGCCCTACCAGCTTATTAGTAGTTTTGCACGGAGGAGTCTGTTCCTCATCCTTAGCCTGGCTCCAGCCTCCCTGCACCAGCAGCAGGCTTCGTG
The DNA here is from genome assembly GCA_013400115.1 of Rhinopomastus cyanomelas. Lineage (NCBI taxonomy): Eukaryota > Metazoa > Chordata > Aves > Bucerotiformes > Rhinopomastidae > Rhinopomastus > Rhinopomastus cyanomelas. Next base: position 59,330 of record VXBP01006645.1, on the reverse strand, counting down.
GGGGCTTGACCTCTGCTCTGGCAGGTCAGAAACCTCTCTGATCCCACCTAAGTGCAGGATTTGAAAAGGAAAATAAATGAATAAATATGGATATGATGAGCACTGACCTACTGAAACTGGTTTATTCTGGGGGAACCACATCAGCTCCGATAAGCAGCCTTTTTCCCGAGGATCTCCAGCAGCAGGCGGCGCGGCTTCCGTGGACGGCTTTTCTGTCTCTCAACAGTTTTTAATTACAATCTGAAAAGTTTCCTGAGGTTTCACAGCTGAAGGTAAGGAGACCCGAGGCCTCCCTGCAGTAGCAGTGCGGGATCTTTGTTTCCTGGCCAGCTCTCCCGAGAAACTTCACAAACGCTGGCTCAGCAAGTTGGCTGCGTCCTCGCAGGCGCTGGCTCGTACAAAGAGCAAGAAGTTCCTGCACTGAAAAGGAGACGGTTTCATCTGCTGGGAAGCCAGCAGCACCGGCTTCCCAGGCCCATCACAACTCCCTGTACATTTCAAAGGCTCAGTTGCATTTCACGAAGCCTCTGCAGCAGCTGAGATCCCACGTGGGACACCCGGGAGAGGCATTTCCCAGCACGCGCTCCGCGGCGACTGGCGAATTATCAGGCTGTTCCTCCGATGTCCATGAACGCCACCAGCCAGCAGCAATAAAAAAAGGGCAGGTTTGGGTCTCAGGAGCCTTCAAAACTCTTTTGCAGAGTCTGACTTCACAACAAGATGCTCACCGCGACGCTGCAGAAGCGAGGAGCTGCTGAATTGGAATCTCACAGGCGCAGCCGAGTTCCCCAGTCAGTCAGAACCATAAATACAGAACCACCGGATTTTTGCAAGGGCTGCTCAAGCTTCTCCCCTGTTTCATGTTTTAAATGCAGTCGGTCTGTTGTGCCAGTAAGTGACCACGTTCTCCAGGGCAGAGCCATTGCCACAGCCAGCCTCCTTTCGACTTACCTGGGGCTTGCCTTACTCAGCGCTCAGCAGCTGCGAAAGCTCCAGCACACACATGTCTCTCAGCTCCCCATCCGACTGGGGAGCCAGCACCACGTGCAGGGTGGATATCTCCAACCTCAACATTTCCCCGACAGAGCTATCAAGTGCAAGAACTCCAGGGGTTTTGTTAATAGAGAGGAACTTCAAACACCCTTTCTTCCCGGATTTGAGCAGGCTGTAATCCTATAGGCTTGATTTCTCTCTCGCTGGTGAGAGCAGATACCAACGACTTGTTTCCTGAAACACTCACCACTGCTACTGATGCTCTGTCTCTTTTTTTTCCCCCCCTTCTCCTCTCCCCGGTCCAGGGATTGACTCTGCTCCTGCCCGGCTGCCCACGCTGCTTTGCTCTCCCGGGGCTGAGCGGCACCGCTGAGGGAAACAGGGGCTGCCGTTAGGCACCGCAGCTCGTGTGGGCTGGCAGAAAATTGCCGCTCAGCCAGCGAGGAAAATAACATCTTATTTACTGTCTCTCCTGGGACCTACCTGAGGTCTGAGCAAGTGCTGGCTTACAGGCGGCACAGAGGTGCCCAAACACAAAACCCGGCTGCGAGCAGCATCATGAGCCCCTCGCCTTGGCCTACGGCCCCAGGACCGGTACCCACACTGGCAGCAGCTGGCTCTCCCAGCTGGCCCCGTGAAGATGGGGACCTCCTGCTTCCAGTCACCGCAGGCAGTTAGCTGTGAGCAGCAAGAGACTGTCCTTCTGCAGGCACAGCACCGGCTCAGCAAACCCGCCTGGGGACTTGGCGTGTGCTGGGTGAGGACAGCGGGGCCGTGGCGAGGTGCCGCCGCACACTTCTGCACCACGGTGCTGCCAAGAGAGCCGGGAGCTGTGAAAAAAAAAAAGAGCCCTGCCTCCCTGCTCCACTTTCCTGCTGAAAACATCTGGTCTGCTTGGCACCTTCGCTGCAGCAAATATAGCAGAGGCTCTCGCTCACGGGCACCGCGCCACCGCGACAGATGGGGACGGGCGCAGGCAGCCAAGAGACCTTGTATCAGCATCAAGTGTGTTTGCTAAGGGCAGGATTCGCAGCCAGAAATGTCAAAAAGGCTGGGTTGCCATGCCTATAGATACCGGCGAGGAGCGGCTGTGCAGAGCCGGCTCCGGGCAAGATTAGCTTTGCAGAGGGCGGGGGGAGGAGATGCTTTTCATGCTGCGGAGCCGAAGGCTCCGGTCGTGTGGAGCTGGATTAGCTTCTGGTTCGGGGATGTTCCTGCTGCCTCGTCCCGTTTCCAAAAGAGACATCCCACAGTTCGTCCCGTTGCTGGTGGGACACCAGCAAGGCGAGAAATCCGTAATCGTACAGCCAGAAGGGACACGGGAGACAAATCCGTCTGCTTTTGGGTTGAGAGAGCTGCTCTCAATTAACCTCGGGTCAGCTCGACGGGCACAGGGAGGTGCCAGCGCGTCTCTGCTGTCACAGCCTGGCAGCCCAGGGCAGAGCTGCGCCTGGCTTCAGCGGGACGACCTCTGCCTTCGTTATCCATCAGGGAAAGAGCAAAGCGCTAATTGCACTAATTAGCATTGCCCTTATTTCACAGCAATTTCAGGGGCTGGGTGGAGCGCTGAGCCTTGTGGTGGGTCGGGAAGCAGGGAGGGAGCAGGGAGGAGAGGTTGTGCAGCAGGAGACGTGCAGGATGGGCTCCCCAGCCCTGGCTGTGAGTCACCCCCAAGTGGCACATGTCCTCAGGGGGGCCACTGAGACCAAACCCCACAGGGATGGGTGCGCAGCTGATCATTTTTCATCATGACCAAGCATCCTCCCTCTTCAAGACCAAGATTGCTCCATCCCGCTGTCTNGGAGCATCCCGCATCCCCACGGCCAAGCATTCTCCCTCCCCAGGACTGAGCATCCTCCACGTCTGCAGCCACTGCCACTCAGGGCTCCTCCTGCACCACAGGAGCTCAGCCTGGGGCACCCACCAGCCACCATGACGCATCCTCCGTCGTTTCAGGCAAGAGAATGGAGCCTCACGGTGCCACGCACCCCGCTGTTCACAGCCTGCCCTCAGCCGCCCGCTCCTTGTCCCCACCAGCGGTAATGAGCCTTCTCTGACAAGTGATTGACTCGGCCATTATGTTCCTGGCCGATCAGAGAAACAAACACACTCCACATCAAAATCTCGGCTTTCTAATCCCAAAGGCACTTCCTGTGGGAAAGCCGGGCTGGTTGCTCGGAGCGGGACGGAGCAGCACGGGACGAGCTATTCAGAGGGGATGGGGAGAAATCGGGAGCAGGGCAGCGATGGGTTTTGCCCCCACGTTGTTAAACCTTGCCCCGCTCTCCCTTCAGCTGGTACTTTATGAAAAGAACCACACACACACCCCGAGCGGAGAAGGAAGGAGAGTTGGCAGGAACAGGCACGTCTGCACTTGCTTTAAATCTTTATACTTATTAAAATACTCTGGAAGTCTCCTGCATTCCAGCAGCCTCTGGAACAGCGCTGAGATCATCACATACTGGGAAGCACTCGATTGCCAGCAGCTCCACACAAACTTGTCTCCTGATGGAACCAGCAAGGATGGGCACAGGACTAAGAGCTCTGTGCTTTTGTGTCCATATTCTCCAGCCTGAGCCCTTCCTACCGAGGCCAGCTGGCCTCATGGCTAACCATGAGGGTGCTGGGACCGGAGAGTTTAAAGGTAATTTTTTAGAATATATTTTGAAAGGTTTAATTTTGAGGGTATGTGAAACACTCTGCACACACAGATGCCTCTTCCTCCTCTTCGACCGCCTGGGCAAGCTGCATCTTCCCTGGTGTGAGCAGCTATTCCACACACAGCACCTGGCCCAGGGTGGGAGAGCTGGGAGAAGCTGGGCCAGGCAGGCAGAGAACAGGGTGCTTGGAAGAGGAGGGCTCTGCTGGGCCACTTCCAGAGACTACTTGAGTCAGTCAGAGGCCAAGGCAAAAATCCCATTGGAGCTGATGAACGTCCTTCTGTCAGTGCCCTTTAGTCCCAGCTAAGCTGTTTGACTAAGCCTTAAACCAAGCTTGGCACTGGCGCTGTCTCTCAGCATCCCTAAAACACTTCAGCCTCCACTGCCTCATCCTCCTCTGCCTGTACAGCTGGGAACTGGCAGAATAGGAACCAAAACAAATCCTTTTAATGCCGGATATTGAAACTCCAGGTTTGAGTCTGCACTGAGGAGGAGGATTTACGGCCTCTTGTAGTCACCTTCCTGGCTCCTAAGAGGCAAGAGGGACACCTCTCTCTGAGCAACCTAGATGTCCCTTCCCATGGCAAGGGAGTTGGAACTAGGTGATCTCTGAGGTCCCTTCCATCCAAACCAGTCTATGATTCAAAGAGAGACAGATCTATTTTAAATGCTGGGTACCCTGAACTGCAGGGACCACCCTGTTCCTAAACCTCATTAATGACTGGTGCAAGCAGCCAGCTAACAGACATTTGGGCTGGCTCCCACAAAACATCCACCACCTCCAGAAAGTGGGTAAAACCATCCGTATCATCTAGACACAACAGCAAACACAGCAGCCTGGGTGTAGGTACAAGGGGAAACTCACCTTTCACCTGCCCTGTTGTGGGGGGGAAATGCAGCCCTGTGGGTCCTGATAACTGAATTCCTTAAACACACACAGCTCACTGATGTACATCCCACAGCTCCAGCTGACTGACAAAACACCCTGCCAGCATCACAATATATGGCCCTAACAAAGAGGATACAGACATCTGTCATCCCCCTTCAATCACCTTCATGCAGCTCCCTCTGATTGAGCAGCTCCGTGGTCTCCAGACCATGGAAATGTAAGACCTGGATCTCCTTTTGTCTTCTTGTTTTTCAGTTGTGAACATTACAGCTTCTGAGATGAAAAGAGCCTGGAAAGAAAGGAGGATTCTTTACCTGGGAGGAATGAACAAGAGGAGGAAGTCAACACAAAAAAACCCCAGATTTTCTCCAAATACCTTCTTTTTGCTGCTTTATTTTACGTGAGATGCAACTAAAGTTGTAAAGCAGAAAAAACCCACCAGCTTGGCCCAGGATAGACTTCCTCAAAGCATCCATGATGCTCACAAACCCAGGTAATTAGGGCCATCCAGCAAAGATCTAGAATTTACTGCTGGTTACCAGGACAGACGCAAACCTGACGCTGATAAAAAATTAAAGCCAGAGCTCTGGAAGCGGCTGAAAACCCTGCAGCTCAGTGTAGTAGGAATCTCGCTCAGCTTCCTTCTGGTCCTAATAATTAGAAGGATTTCTGAGGCCTGAGGGGGAGATTAGGTTGTTTACAGTTTTGCCTTTATCAAATAAATTAAGGTCTATCTGAAGCCAGCAGAGATTTCCCAGGAGGGACTCATCTCCCACCGCGCAGGTTCTCTGCGTCGTCTGCGACAGCAAGTGCCCCTCGGACCGACACAGAAAAAGGCTCTAAAAGGATAAAAAATGGGAAACAGACTGAATTAGCTCAAGGAATAAGAGATCAATATCTGTATAACAGCACCCAAAGATTAAATCAAAGCCACGCCTGCTGAAGAGAGAGGGGCTGGAGCATCACTCCTGTGTCTGCAGTGGGACTCACCGTGATAACGGTGCCTCCAGCCTGGCAGCAGCCATTCCCAGCTGGGAAGAGGGAGAGGTGGAACCTCAGCTGCCTTTTTGCATCTTCCATCCTGCTTCAGAAGGCTAAAGGCATCCTGGGGGGGATCAGAAGGGGGGTGGTTACTAACCACCTCTCACTCTGCTCTGCCCTGGGGAGTCCAGCACAGAGCCATGAGGAGGATGAAGGGAGAGGAACCTCTCCCTTACGAGGAAAGGCTGAGGGAGCTGGGTCTCTTTAGCTTCTAAAAGAGGAGACAAAGGGGTCATCCCATGAATGTTGATCAATATGTGAAGGGTGGGTGTCAGGAGGAGGAGCCAGGCTCTGCTCAGGGGCATCTAGTGATAGGACAAGGGGCAATGGGTGTGAGCTGGAACAGAGGAGGTTCCACATCAATGTAAGAAGGAACTTCTTCCCAGTGAAGGTGACAGAGCCCTGGAAGGGGCTGCCCTGTTTTGTCCAACCTGGACTTGGATAAGACAACCCTCAGGTGAGTTTTCCCCAGGGGGGCATCTAATGCCATCTGAAGGGCTGCCCCAGAAGAAAAAAGCTCTTTCTCCAGCTAACCTCTCCTCCACTCAAGGACTTTACATCTGGAAATGTGAAGCCAATTTTCTTTCTACTGAAGCTTTAATGAAAGGAGAAAATTATTTATAATGGCAGTTGTTTCTCTGGGAAGAGGCAAGCGATGCTCTTTGGACTTTTGCCCCAGACCTTGTGTCACTGTGTCACACTGCAAGAGACCTGCTCACACTGTTTACTCCAGTTGCCCATTTATTCCACCCAAATGAACACTAAACCTGCTCACAGCAAGGTTCTCCACACTGCTGGGTCACCTTGGTAAGCAGGAGGCACAGTGGGAGGTTCCTCACACAGATGCTTTACAAACATAGGATGTGTTGCTCTGGAAGGAACATTTGAAGGTCATCTAGTCCAACCTTCCAGCAGTGATCAGGGATGTCTTTAACTAGATCAGGTTGCCAAGAGCCCTGTCAAGCCTGACCTTGAATGCCTTCAGGAATGGAGCTTCTACCACCTCTCTGGGCAACCTGTTCATCAGGTCTTTGACTGATTAAGAGGTCACCCCTGAGAGCAGGCAGCAAATCCCAGTGGCTTTTGCTTTCTTGTTATCACAAGGTCTGGCTGTAGGTCTGCCCCCTGAGATCATAGAATCATTAGGGATGGGAAGGGACCTCCAAAGATCATCCAGTCCAATCCCCCTGCCACTGCAGGATCACCTAGACCAAGTCACACAGGAACATGCCCAGGTGGGTTTTAAATGTCTCCAGAGAAGGAGAGTCCATGACCCCCCTTGGGCAGCCCCTTCCAGTGCTCTGTCACCCTCACTGTGAAGGATTTCCTTCTGATATTGATATGGAACCTCCTCTGTTCCAGCTCACACCCACTGCCCCTTGTCCTCCTATCATTAGATGCCACTGAGCAGAGCCTGGCTCCATCCTCCTGACACCAACCCTTCACATATTTATAGACATGAATGAGGTCACCCCTCAGTCTCCTCCTCTCTAGGCTCAAGAGACCCAGCTCCCTCAGCCTCTCCTCATAAGGGAGGTGCTCCACTTCCCTCATCATCCTCACTGCTCTGCGCTGGACTCCTGTGTGAGGAGGTGGCCAACACTCCTGGGTTTGGCCAGGGGCAGCAGCTGGGCCTCTGACTGTGCAGCAAGGGGAGTTTTCCAGCCACTATGCAAATGTGATTTATTTTTTCAAGTAGCTCCACCTGAGCAGAGCCTGAGCCCCGACAGGGGTGNTTCCCTCAGCTCTGCAAATCACTATCTGGATCACCAGCCTGGTGGGTTGGGCTGCAGGTGGTGTTGTGCAGGGTCTGCACCCCCTTCTGCTGCAAAAGGACTCCAGGCAGCTGTGCTCTCAGTTACCCTCTGTGGTCTTCCTGTTGGAACAGGTGATACCAGACACAGAGGGCAGAGTATCTGTTTTACGGATAAGACGTTGACTAAGCCAACGAGAAAGCACCTCTTGGAGAATCCCACCAGCTGGAGAGAACCAGCAGGTTGCTTCGACCCTCGTTCCATAACCCATCAGACCTTCTGCAGGTGGCACATGGATCTAACAGATCAATCAGACCTATTACTTTATAAAGGTGCTAAAAAATAGACTGATCAGCAAAAGCCACATCACCCACAAAAGTCTGTGGCTGGCCAGAACCAGCCTCCACAGGAGATGCTGCGAGGGGAGGCTTTGAAGCTGTGTCCATTCTTCTCCTTCAAGGAGCAATTTACAGCAGAGCTTGTGCCCATGAAATTGATGGACAAAAGGGCTGGAGCAGCTACTGCATCACTAGGGGTGAGCGCCTGGATCCATCAAGGTCAGCAGCAGAACTCTCACCAGCTTCACCAGGGCAGGAATCCAGCCTTGCTCTGTGCTTTGCACATGAAGAACTTGTGTCACAGCAAGATGGAGGCTACCTTTGGCTTCTCCATACAAGAAGGACATCGAGGTGCTGGAGTGGGTCCAAAGAAGGGCTTGGAAGACGGGTCTGATGATGAGCAGCTGAGACAACCAGGGCTGTTTAATCTGGAGAGAGGAGGCTGAGGGAGAGCTTGTTGCTCTTTACAGCTGCCTGAAAGAGGCGGGGAGTTGTTCTCTTCTCCACAGTCACTAGTGATAGAACAGGAGGAAACAGCCTCAAGTTGTGCTGAAGGTTCAGATCAGACATCAGGGACAATTTCTTCCCTGACAGAGCACTCAGGGGTTGAAACAGTCTGCACAGGGATGGGGTAGAGGCACCATCCCCTGAGGTGTTCAAAAACTGCATCAATGTGGCCCTGGGGGAGAGGGTTCAGTGGGCAGAGTGGGGTTGGGTTGATGGTTGGACTGGATAATCACAGAGTGTTAGGGATTGGAAGGGACTTGAAAATAACCTTGGAAGTCTCTTCCAATCTTAATGAGTCTATAGAATCATTAGTGATTGGAAGGGACCTCGAAAGATCATCCAGTCTAATCCCTCTGCCACAGCAGGATCTCCTAGACCAAGTCACACAGGAACACATCCAGGTGGGCTTCAAACATCTCCAGAGAAGGAGGCTCCGCAACCCCCCCGAGCAGCCTGTTCCAGTGCTTCTCTGTGCACGTGCCACCGCAGCGACCCACTAAACCAGGTGCTCCACACAACCTGGGGGCCTGGACTCCACACACACACGTGGTTTTCCCAAGGATTTTAACTCTTGCAGAGATGCAGGATGTGAGAAGACAGGAGCATAAATTATCCCAGCCCTGGGGCAGCAGCAGCAGCTGCCTTCCTGCCAAGAGCTCCGCAGGTTTTATGTGCTGGTTCGCTCTGGTGATTAATGAAACACTCTGTACTTAATGGGACTTGTCACCCTCTGCACCCAGGGGAGTGGATGCGATGCTCCTGTTGTACAGTTGGTGCCTGAGCGGGTGCTCAGGGCTCTGTGCAAGGTGCTACAACAGACAGCACCAAGGTGAACCACTGCCATGAGATGCTGAGGGCACCAGATGCTGATGTGAAGCTAAGCCAGGTGAGGTTTCTGCAAGGTGCTGCCTTACTAGAAGCAGCCTGGGTATACAATCATGGAATCATCAAGGTTGGGAAAGACCTTCAAGATCATCAACTGTCCACTCTGCAGCTCCAAACCACTAAACCATCTCCTGAAACACCACGTCTACCCATTTTTTTAACCCCTTGGGAGATGGTACCTCCACCCCCTCCTTGGACAGCCTGATCCAAGGCCTCCCCACTCTTTGTGGGAAGAAGCTTTTCCTAACATCCAAGCTGAACCTCCACTGGCACAACTTGACCCCTTTTCTTCTTTCCTGAGATGCTCAGCCCAGGCTGGCACAGCTGAACATCCCTGGTAACCAGCCCTAGGAGCCTTCCTCACACTGAGCAGTGAAACCCCAACTTAACAGGGACTTTACTGGGGAAGTATCTGCTCCCAACACTCTCTGCCTACATGTTTTTACTGACCTTATGGTTTCCAGCTCTGCTTCCCCCCTGCTTAGCTGCATCCTAGCCCATGCTGACTTGGCATTTTTAAGAAGTCAGTGGGAGAAACATCACACAGATGTGCTTTAGCATCATCAGGTGTCAGAAGCTCAAGCTCCACGAATACACTTCCTCCTTCCCCTCTGCTCTTCATGCATTTTTGCCAGGTAAGCAGGTTTTCACTTGGATTTTCCTTCACAGACACTTCCTTTGGAGCTAATCTTCACTCTCAGGAGAGAGGACAGCACAGGAGTGGAGTTCTCTGCTTCCAGAGGAGATAGGATGTTCTACACCAGCAGGCACGCTTGCCAGGTGCCCTGGGTCACTGCCACTGTCTGTCAGAAGACCAGGGAAGACTGTTCACAAGGGCAGGGAACAACAGGATGAGTGGTCAGGGTTTGAGGCTGGAAAAGGTCAGACATCAGGAAAATGTTCTTGAATCTGAGGATGGGGAACCCCCAGAACAGGCTGTGCAGAGAAGGGGTGGAGGTGCCATCACTGGAGGGGATCAAGATCAGGCTGGATGGGGCTCTGGGCAATCTCTTCTAGTGAGAGCTGTCCCTGCTTGTTGTAGAAGAGTTGAGCTGGATGACCCTTGGAGGACCCTTCCAACCCAACACATTCTATGATTTTAAAGACAAGCAGGGCTCCCTGGATCCCTCAACTAGACCCTGCTAGTGTGTTCTGGAGATGCTGAATGAAGGGTCTGACCCCCATCTCCTGCAAGACATCTGCACCCCCTTAGGACCCCAGCAACTGGGCAAGCTGAGTCCACTGGCAGCAAATCCCACTGCAGATGGCTTCAGATGCTGGAGGGTCTTCAAAACTTATAGGAACTGATGTTTGTTAGCACTTGTAGGGCTGAATCAAAGAAGGGGATTGGATGATGTTCACAGGCTACAGCCCTTCAGACAGAGCTTCCTCCAACACACAGCCTGTACAAGTAGAAGTTCTGAGCAGATAGCCTAACCAGCCCTGGGATGAGGCACACTCCATCCACGTTCGAGTTCAAGTTAGGTTCTCCAATGCATCACCAGAGGATTTTTCACTCCTTTGTTACTGTGCAGAAGGATTTGTGATGGAATGGAGACTTAATCTATTATTGATCATTGCATTATTAAAACAAAACACCATAAAATTAAGTCAGTCTCTTTGAAGGACAGGGCAATGGACTGAGAAACTCCTATGTTTCAGAGTAAATCTTGGAAAACTCTCTGTTGCTGTTCCCTTTCCCCATACAACTCTCTTTGCCAGGGATGGAGTTGTCCTGTGCTGTTTCATATCTTCCTTCATTCTCTAAATCTCCGCTAGTCACCACAATCAGACTGTCCCTTGTGTCACCTACTCCTCCCTTTGCTCGCTGCCAGCACTCGTCACATTTTCCTGTTCCTCAGGTCTACTCTAACCTCTGCTACCACCTGGGGTTGACTTCACAGCATCACAGAAGGTTCAGGATTGGAAGGGAACTTGAAAGGTCATCTAGTCCAACTCCCCTGCCACAGCAGGATCACCTAGACCAAGTCACACAGGAACACATCCAGGCAGGTCTTTAACATCTCCAGTGAAAGAGACTCCACAACCTCCCTGGGCAACCTGTTCCAGTGCTCTGTCATCCTCACTGTACTCGAAGTGACGGGCTCAGCACTGCCCCCAGTACTGGAGGGGAGCCCTCCCCAGTGCCCAGGACAGGGGGTGACTGACATCCCTAGTCCTGCTGGCCACAGTATTCCTGATCCAAGCCAGGATGCCACTGGCCTTTTGTGCCAATTTGACTACATGGGATTAAATACTGCAGTTGGGAGCCATCACCAGTTCTTCAGGGCAAGAGATTTACATCCCACACAGAGGGGTTTCAGCAGCCTGGAGCTGTGAAATGATGAAGAGGCTGGGATCCCAAACCAAACCAGCTCTGATGCACAGTTGTGAGCAGGCAGAGAGATGGAAAGAAGGTGCAGGAGCAAGACAGCACCTGCCCGGAGATGCCTGCAGAAACGAAGCTGCATCCTGGGAGGAGGGAGTAGCTGGGCTCAGAAACTGAGCAGCCAGAGCCGTGGCACAGGGTCAGGTCTGCTGCAGTGGCCCTGCAGGGCTGGGGACGCTCAGCTCGGCCACCAGCCCGGTGCTCCCCGCTCCAGCCCCGTCGCTCATGTTACAGAAGGGACTTTTACAAGCAACCCAATATTAAACTGAGGGGTTTGTTGGTGAAGTGTGTGTGTTAGAGCTCACCTCATAAAGAAACACACCGGATATGCAACACAACCAAGCTGCCCGTGCTGGAACCTGCTGCTGCCCTTCATGTGTTTTGTTACTGGAGCTGCACATCTAGGGCTGCTGAGACACATCAGCTCAACCCCAGTGGATTTAGACTGGATGGAAGGGAGAAGTTCCTGAATCTGAGGGTGGGGGACCCCTGGAACAGGGTGCCCAGAGAGGTGGTGGAGACCCCATCCCCGGAGCCATTCAAGGTCAGGCTGGAGGGGCTTTGGGCTGTCTGTTCTAACTAGGGATGTCCCTGCTTGTTGCAGACAGGTTGGACTAGATGATCTTTAGAGATCCCTCCCAACCCTATGATCTTGCACAATAAGGCTCTTCAACAGTCTTTTGTGTCTGGAGATCAAAGCCCTGCAGGTATGCTTTGCCTCATCACCTGGAGGACCACAGACAAAACTATGCAGATGCAGATTAGTTGACAGAAACCTCACTTCGGGTGAAGAACTCCCCTGAGCTGTAACCACCAGATTCTTAACAGATGTTGTGCTGGAGCCAGCAGCTCCACACGACAACACCTAACTGTGGAGGAAGGGGGTTTGGTCAGCAGGCACTGCTCCCCCAGAGCACTAAGGTGTTTGAACCCCAAGGAAAAGAAAGAATCACAGAACATTAGGGATTGGAAGGGACCTCAGAATCATAGAATCATAAGGGATTGGAAGGGACCTCGAAAGATCATCCAGTCCAATCCCCCTGCCACAGCAGGATCACCTAGACCAAGTCACACAGGAACAGATCCAGGTGGGTCCTAAACATCTCCAGTGAAGGAGACTCAACAACCCCAATGGGCAGCCAAGAATTTAATTTATAATCCATTTAAAAGCAACCTTGAACCTGGAGCTGCTGAGAGCAGACTTGTCACTGGAGCATTTCACAGCTCTGCAGTTAGACACCTCTCTCCCCATGGGCTGAGAAACTGGGTCCTGGTTAGAAAGGGGAGTGGAACTGCTGTGAGTCACAGCAACAGCATCACCTGACTCTGACTGAGGACCCAAAGTGGGGTTGAAGGACTGAGGTACAGAGTAGGGACAGGCAAGAGCACCAGCACAGCTCCCAGTCAGCTGCCTCTTGCACCCACTGCAACTGATACAGCTTCTGCAGATGCTGAAAGGGAGCAACTGGGATGCCTGTGATTTCAAAGAAATCACTGGTCTGAAGATACTGAAGAACCAAAAACCCCAAACCCTAAAAATTCATCCATCCTATTTCCAAACAGGTTTTGATCTCAACAGCCAGGCTTGAGAAGGGATGTGGATCAGCCATCCTGTCAGCAGGAGGAAAGGGAAGACAAACCAGAATCATGGTTTTGCACTGGGGCCATGATTTCTGGGTCACTCCAGTCTACAGGGGGCAAGTTCCCCACCCATCACTGGAGCCCGTCTCCATCCTGCAGGCAGGGTGCTGAGACGTGGGGCCCTCGGCAGCCGATAAGCAGGACTGGCTTTTAAGAGCTCATAAATCACCGTGTCAGGCAGCTTTTACAGCCTAATTGAGCCCAGAGTCCTTCGATAATGAACCCTGGAGAAGCAGGGGGCAAGGAAGCCTCTCAAGAGCTCCTGCCCTGTCAAGCTGTGCTGCCCCAAGGCCCTTTCTGTGGGGCAAAGAGGCAACCGTGGGCCAGCAGTGGTGAAGGGTGAGGTAGCTACACACAGGGAAAGCAGAGGAAGATTATGTGTTTAGAACTACCTGATCCAGGTTTGAAGTTCTGCCTTAAGGGTGGTTGGTCTAGATGACCTCCAGGAGATGTCCTCACTCCATTCTGCTGTGTTTTCACAGGAGAAAAATCCTTTCTCTATCTGACCACACTCCTGCAGCCACAGACTTGTTCCTCATCAGATTTGAAGCCATGAGCTCAACAAACAAACCATCCACCTTGGCACAGAATGGCAGAACATTAGGGATTGGAAGGGACTACGAAAGATCATCTAGTCCAATCCCCCCACCACGGCAGGGTCACCTACCTCAGCAAAGACAGATCCTAGGGGGGTCTTGAACTCCTTGGCACAGATCAAGATGGGCTAAACCACCTCAAAGGACCTTCAAGAGCCCAGAGCAGAGGTGCCGGCGCAGACAAGGTGAGCACAGAGAGCAGTTGGGCGCAAGCACTAAAGCCAGCAGCCAGAGGTAGGGGGTTGGAGAAGAACCACACCTTGAAATACTCAACCAGCTAATTGTTAACATTTGCTCCAAGCAATCTGTTAATTAGTCCATGAGTGGCTTCTTTCATCATCCTCGTTAAAGGTTTTCTCAATTGCAGAATGTGAATTATTTGTCTTCATATTGAATCAGCTCTAGGTGGGCACTAAGGGTTTGTCTTTCCTTGTAGCTGGACCAAGAGTCCCAGGAACCCTGCTGGGAGTCCTAGGCATGAGCTTAGGAAATTTGGGATTTACTGGGACACTGGTATACAGGCTTGGATGTAGGAAATGGGTTCTTCTCAAGAGAGGTTCTTCTACCCCCTCTACTCTGCCCTAGTGAGACCACAGCTGGAGTATTGTGTCCAGTTCTGGGCTACTCAGTTCAAGAGGGATGTGGAGCTTCTGGAGAGAGTTCAGCGTAGAGCAACGAGGATGATGAAGGCAGTGGAGCATCTCCCTGATCAAGAAAGGCTGAAGGAGCTGGGTCTCTTGAGCTTGGAGAAGAGGAGACTGAGGGGTGACCTCATTAGTGTCTATAAATATTTGAAGGGTGGGTGTCAGGAGGATGGAACCAGGTTCTTCTCAATGTCATCTAGTCATAGGATGAGAGGTAATGGTGTCAGCTGGAACATGGGAGGTTCTATATAAATGTCACAGAATCATAGAACCATTGGGGATTGGAAGGGACCTTGAAAGATCATCTACTCCAATCCCCCTGACACAGCAGGATCACCCAGACCAAGTCACACAGGAACACATCCAGACAGATCTTAAGCATCTCCAGTGAAGGAGACTCCACAACCACCCTGGGCAGCCCGTTCCAGTGCTCTGTCACCCTCACTGGGACGAAGTTCCTTCTGATATTTATATAGAACCTCCTTTGTTCCAACTTGCACCTATTGCCCCTTGTCCAAGGAACTGGGCACAGGAGCATCACAGGTGACTTGGGATGTGTCACTTGTACCCTGCTCATTCTTTCCTTCACCTCAGCCCAGCACCAAACACTCAGGCTCTGCCCCTGGACCACTTTCCCTCCTCTTGATTAAATGATTTTATCAACAGGTAGATCAGATTGCCCAGGGCTGAGGTGGCCTCCAGCCAGCTTCCCCAGGACGTTTGACACCAGCTCACGGTAGACTCCCCACAACCCACCCTTTTGCTGACTCCAGTGAGGTCAAAGAGCCAGGGAGAGAAGCTCCATCCCAAACCCACTGAGCTCTGGCAGGGAAGGAAAGCTCCAGTCAGCAGCTCCTCTCCCATCAGAGGGAAACCATCACCCACATCGATGCATGATAACGTCGGTGCCTCTTCTGAGACAGCCCCGAGGCTGGCGCGAGGCGCAGGGGTTTACAATCCACTCCTGTTCCATACAAAGTGCTGCCTCAACGTGCCCCCCCCCAGCAGACCCTGACACCCCCCCTTCTCCTCCAGCACTCGCTGCGAGGGCTACATCCCCCCCTGCTCTGCCTCCCGTCCCCGTGTTGCTCAAACCCCCGGTACAGCCCTTTTCCGCGCTGAATACGCATCCAGCCCCTGCTAATGAGCTCTGGCCAGCTCGCGGGGAGTTTTGACAGGCCCGCTGAACGGGTGCCAGGCAGAGATGAATGTTTGGCTTGGGCCAGCACAATGCTCTGTTTGTCTCATTGTTGCTCGGGAAGTGTTGGCAAACTGACGTGACAGGACGGAGACGCGCGCAGCTGAGAAACGGCTGAAAATATAATCCCGTGTCCGCGGCGACTCCTGAAGGATTATTTGTCTCCTGTGGCTTCCAGGGAGCTTTTCTGGGCAGGCTCAGTATAAAGACAGGTCTGTGGTGCTCTCGGGGAAAGCCATCAATCAGGTTTAAACCTGGCTGCGAGGAGCTGCGCTCTGCTCCCGCTTCCCAAGATTTACTTTCAATCCACCGCAAAGGTTCCTGGCTCCTTGCACAGACCTGCAAGAGGCTGAACTCTGCTCTCATCCCTGCTCTGTGGATGGGCTCCAGCAAAGCCCAAGAAGGGTCACCCTCCGGGGCTGCAGGTATGGGAAGAGCCAGACAAGAGCAAATGAGGTCCAGCCCTGGAGTAGGACCCGTGCTTCCAGAGCAGAGTGATGGACCGCTCACAGAGTCAGGCAGAGTGATGAATGAGCCTTGCCATGTCCCTTTGCCACTTCCTGGAAACCTGTGGAGCCAGAGACTACCTAAACCATCCTGCTTAATAGCCCTTTTGGGATTTACCTCCCTACTCCTTCTTCTGGGGTTTTCTGTTAGTTTTGGATCTGATCTTCATTCCTGCCTCGACAGCAGCGTTTTCCCCTTTGCATTAGATGAAGGGTTTTATCTTTAAAACAGCAGAGTTGGCCTCGTGTTGTTCTGTCCCATCAAGTCAGGGACACCCAGGAATCTCTTTAAACTTTCCTGATGATGTTTTGTCCTCTCCAGCTGGGGAGGAGTGATCTTCCCAAGCACTTTCAGCACTGGGGTTGTGTCTTTTCATCACAAGCTGGTCTTTTGGTTAGAGAATGGATGGACGTAGGGGTCTCTTGACCAAGATACAAGCTTCTGCCCAGCTGCAGATGTCCTGCAGCTTCCTCCATGCACAAGGTAAGTTCTGCTTTGGACACACAGTGAAATGATGTTTTCTCTATGTTTGCATTAAAAATGCTCTCAGAATTGTGACCTCAATGGCAGGGACTCCCAACAATAAAGGTAGGTGCCACCCCCAGTACTATGAACTGCAAAGGAATCTTCTGCTTCACTGTACACTTGGTAGTTGGATCCCTTCCTTTTCATCTTCCCCTTTTATGACTGGCAGTGCCCTGATAATTGCAGCTGTTCAGCCAAAGTCAACATGCTAGAGGCAGAAGAGAGCTGAACCAGCACCATCGAGTCTGACATCTGGGTGAGAACAACCCCAGGTGCCAGTATAGGTTGGGGGCTGACCTGCTGGAGAGCAGCGTGGGAGGAATGGATTTGGGGGTCCTGGTGGACAGCAGGATGGCCAAGAGCCATTAATGGGCCCTGGTGGCCAAGAAGGCCAATGGCATCCTGGGGTGGATCAGAAGGAGGGTGGTTAGCAGATCAAGAGATATTCACCTCCTCCTCTGCTCTGTCCTGCTGACACCACATCTGGAGTATTGTGTCCAGCTCTGGGCTCCTCAGTTCAAGAAGGACACAGAACTGCTGGAGACAGTCCAGCTCAGAGCCACAGATATGATGATGAAGAGAGTGGAGCATCTCCCTGCTGAGGAAAAGCTGAGGGAGCTGGGGCTCTTGAGCTTGGTAAAAAGGAGACTGAGGGGTGACCTCATTAATGTTGATCAACAGAAAGTATAAGTCTCTGTTCCTCTCAGGAAAACTGCTGGGTCCCTGTCTAAAGCTCTCCAAGGGAGTGACAGGGCCAACAAGTTGTCCTCTGGAGAATCCCATATGCAGATGCTATTGGTTGCAGCACTTTGGGGATGATGACTTGGTTGCTGCGTGTTCTTCTCATGCAGCGGCCAGCATGAGGTGCAACCCCACCACGAAGGACTGCAAACATGGGAGAATCACAGAATCACCAAGGTTGCAAAGGATCTTCAAGATCATCAGAAAGATGGTCCGGCACTGGGATGGGCTGCCCAGGGTGGTGGTTGAGTCCTCATCCCTGGATGTGTTTAAAGGTTGCTTAGATGTAGTGTTGGGGGATCTGGTTTAAGGGTGAACTTGTAGAGTAGGGTTGATGGTTGGACTCGATGGTCTCAAGGGTCTTTTCCAATCTGAATTATTCCATCATCAAGTCCAACTGTCCACCTTACAACAACTAACCACTAAAGCATCTCCTGACACACCATGTCTACCTGTTTTTTGAACTCCTTCAGAGATGGTGCCTCCACTCCCCCGCTGAGCAGCCTGTTCCCAGGCCTCTCCACTCTTTCTGCAAAGAAATTTTTCCTAATATTCAATCTGAACCTCCCCTTGACTTCTTCTTGACCCCATTTCCTCTTGTCCTATCAGTCTCTAGGGAGAAGAGGCTCTTCCATGCTCTTCTAATGAAAACTAGCTCCCAGGAGCCACATACTGGTGCTGGAGCTGTGCTGAGCACAGGAAAGTCCTGATGTAGCACGAAAGAAGACAGCGATGGGAAAGGTTAGCGGCGCTGGTTCTTCAGGTTCTCTTTGCCTTCTCAAAATGAAACACTCTCTAAATGGAGCCTTTTTTCCTTCACTGGGAGCTCCGTGAGCACATTTTTTCACCTGGTTCCAATCGAGACGCTGCTGCAGCACAAACAAAGGGCAAGGTCATCCAGCAAGGGACCAGGAGGGAGCACAGTTCCAGCACAGCAAGGCTCATTTTTCCCCAGTTCCCCACCAAATCCTGTGGGTCATCACAGAGGAGCACGGAATAAATGCACAGCACGACCCTCCGAGGCATGGAGCGATGGGGAGGGTGTAGCAGAAGGTTTTCCTTCCAGACTGCTGGTTTGGTGGCTGGAGGGAACCAAAACCTCTTTCTTCATGATGATGGTTTAATGGATTTATGACTGAAAGGCAGTTAAGGTCCAGTCCTGGTGAGGAGATGACTTGGTCTAGGTGATCCTGCTGTGGCAGGGGGACTGGACTAGATGATCTTTCGAGGTCCCTTCCAATCCCTAATGATTCTATGATTCTATGAAAATTCAAGTTGGTGTTGAGGGCTGGAGTAGATGACCTTTGGAGGTCCCTTCCAACCCTGCAAAAAAGCATCACCAAGGCATAGGACTGGGAGGGCTCGGGAGGGCTGCAGAACACCAGCAGTACCCCTGGGCCATCAGAGGTTTTGTTGACCTGTGCAGGAAGGACTGCAGCACGAGCCATGAAGAGCTGACAAAACAACAATCCATGGATGCAGGACAGGGCTGTCCCTGCCCATCCCACTGCACCCACCCATGACCCAGCTGTCAGCACCCGCATCTCTTCTGCAGCTCCTCAAGAGGAGAGGGACTAGAAACCCAACCCAAAAGCCAACCATCCAACACAGAGCAACTGGAGCCCATGGAGGGAAGAAGCAAAGTTCAGCAAAACAGGTCTGAATCCCAGCAGTGAGAAACCCCGAGACACTGTCCACCCAGGGCCCTGCGGTCGTCTCCACCCGCTTCTCAAACTCTTGAGCCAATTTCTGCCTTGAGCAGCTTTTGTTGAGCAGCCCTAATATGAAGATCAAGGACTGAAGATGGGGAAAGGCGAAATGAGATCAGCAGATAGTGGCTGAGTGTGACTAATGCCAAACAGCCAGAGGGCCACGTGTCAACAATTTAATAGGGCACCACGTAAAATAATGTTTTCAAAACAAGCTCTTCATTGGAAGCTTCCCCTTTGAATCAGATAAGGGGTATCGCTGCACTGAGATCCGCTTTCATCTCTTCTGCAGCACAAGGTCAAGCGTGCCTGGAGCAGCTCTTCAGAGCTTGGGAGTGATAGAATTAAAGGGTTTGGATCACTTGATGTATCTCCGAGCTCTCCACATCACCGAGATGTGGGGCTGGTCAGCAGGGTGGAGAGCTGAGCCCCGTTCACCCAGCTGGCAGCTGAGCTGGGTGCTGGCTTTGAGCCTGGGCTGCTCGTGCCACCTCCAGAGCTCCCACAGAGGTGGCATTTGCTGCCCTCTGAGACTGGCAGAGGTTGTCACACACTAGTGGCAGCTCAGGGAGAGCGTTGTCCGGCAGAGAGAGACCAAACCCAGCTCACTTGAACACTCCATCTGTTTAAACTCAACAGCAGGATGGTGCATGAGCTGGTTGTGAGGTCTCTCAGGGCTGGGTCTTTATTTCTCCTCAATACAAGAGAGACGTGGAGGTGCTGGAGCAGGTGCAGAGGAGGACAGCTAAGCTGGTGAAGGGCCTCGAGAACAAATCTTATGAGGAGAGACTGCAAGAGCTGGGGCTCTTTAGTTTGAAGAAGAGGAGGCCAAGAGGAGACCTCATCACTCTCTACAACTACCTGAAGCGACGTTGTGGAGAGGTTTGTGCTGGCGTCTGCTCACAAGCAATTGGTGACAGAACAAGAGGAAAAGGGGTTCAAGTGACAACAGGGTAGGTTTAGACTTGATATTAGGAAGAATTTTTTCACAGAAAGGGTGGTCAGGCACTGGAATGGGCTTCCCAGGGAGGTGGTTGAGTAGCCATCCCTAGATGTCTTTAAGGATCATTTGGATAAGGTGCTGAGGGATCTGGTTTAGGGGTGACCTTGTGAGGTGGGGTAGACGGTTGGACTCGATGATCCTGGGGGTCTTTTCCAACCAGAGTGATCCTGTGATTCTGATTCCAGGCAGCACCTACATCCACAAAGATCGATCCCACACAAATCAAGTCACGATAGCTGTAGGCATTAACTAGATGCTCGTGGAAGCTGAGTGTTGTGAGGGTGGCAGATTGTTCCCTCACGCGGGTGGTGATGAGCTCAGACTCTACCTTTTGCTGTATCTTGCAGATGAGGCAGTTGAAAAGCAGGATTTCGTGTTCAATGACCCATCTTTTGGTGGCCAGCAGTGAGGAAGCCACAGCAGTCTGTGCCAGAGACCATAAGGGAGATCTTCCTGCCAAGGGGAGGGTGCAGCTGGGACTCCAACTGACAAAACTCCTCCACCAGTTCCAGCCACAGTGTCACAGAATCAGACTGGGTTGGGTGGGAAGGGACCTCCAGAGCTCTTCCAGTCCCCTACAGTGAGCAGGGACATCTGCAACCAGAGGTTGCTCAGAGCCCCAAGATCCAACCTGACCTGGGATGGTTCCAGTGATGGGGCTTCTGCCACCTCTCTTGGCAACCTGGGCCAGGGTCTCACCACCCTCAGTGCCAACAATCATTTCCTTGCATTGAGTCCAAATCTCTCTCTCAGTTTAAAACCATCACCCCTTGTCCTGTTGCAAGAGGCTTTACTAAAACGATTCTCCTCACCAAGGTACCTTCTCTCAACCCAAGAGGTGATGACACCAGACTCTCCCAAAGCACAGGTAGGGATTGTCAGAGCCAGAGGAGGTTCAGAGCCCCTGCAAGCGCCAGCAGCACAAGCAGGCAGAGCCTCGAGGAGTGAACCTCAGCCACTGCACTGCCCAGGCTGCAGCAGCTGCTGGAGCTGTGCAGGGTCTCCAGGGACTGTCTGGGAACGAGGGCAATAATAGGAGCCATTCATCTTTGGGCTGTCACCCCGATAGCTCCCTGCTGTGCTCGCTGGCTGCAGGTGCCAGGCAGGAGGGGACATCTGGCACAAGGTCCCTCTGCACAGCTCCCTGTGGATCAGATGCTTCTGAAGAATTATCACCCCACCTTGCTCAAAACACGCAGTAGTGTATTTACTTCTTTATGCTTTGATGCTCCTGAAGGGAGGAACAGACCCTCTGCAGCCCTGCTACAGGGTCCACACTTGGTCCAGCTCAGCCAGGCACTTCTTGCTTCATTTTCACCTACCTATTGCACACAGGAGCACCCAGACCCAGTGAAGCCGCTGCCAGGGATGAACCATCTCCCCCTCCCTTCTGATGCTCTCCAGGAGCTTCTCGAAGTGACAGGTTTTACACCTGTCCATCACCCCAGGCTCTCTGGTGGGGGCTGAGGAGCAGTTTGCTCCTGCAGGCTGTCACATCTCAATTAACTCCCCACCTCTGGCAGGGAGTGTGTGACAAGGGGCTGTGGTGTCTCCTTCGCTTTGGAGCTTCGGCAGGGAAAGGGCAGTAGATCTGCAGTGCCCGGGGCTGCCCCTTCCCTGCAAGGGGCTGGCCCTAGAGCACCACCCCTGAGCAGGGGGTGCCGCTAGGAGCCCTGAGATGAAGACAGAGGCCTCTCCTTGTTACACAAGTGGAAAAGCAACTCACCAGAGGCATCGCTCAGCAGAGACCTGCCTGGACCATGTCTCACGACAGCCCCTAAGTGCAGCCCCGTTAATGAGATGCTGAAGGCAGGAGGGTCTAAATCTTGCTCCACCGCAGGTTTTAGTGCTTTCTGCAGAGCTGCCTGACAAAAGAACCCCTGCCCTGGGGACCAGCATTTAAGAGCAAAGCAAATACCAAGAGAACCTCGGTATAATTTCCCCACTTCCCGCTGCTGGAGCAGCCCCAGTTGCTCGTCCAGCAGCAGCAGCAGCAACCTTCCAGCTCTCAGCTCACTGCTCCTGCAGCCCAGCAACCCCAACTACCTGCTTCTCATAACTCCAAAGCCCTCCATGCCACTGGGGACAGCTTGGACAGCCCTGTGACTCTGACCCTAAAGCCCAAAGCAGGGACCAGGTACCGGGACACGGTGCTAAGGTCCCCCTTAATCCTTCTCTTCTCAAGGCTGAACATACACGGCTCTCTCAGCCTTTCTTCACACAGCAGGTCCTCCCGTCCTCTGATCATCCTCACGGCCCTTCTCTGGACCTTTTCCAGCCTCTTCCCATCTTTTCTGCACAGCAGGGACCAGAAGTGAACACAGGGCTAGAGGGGTCTCTGCCTCGATGTCCCCTCTGACACAGGATGGCAACGGGTTTTCTCTAGCCCCTGGCTGGATGCCACCTTCAGCGAGAACATAGCCACCCCCTCACCGTTCATGTGGGGAGAATGTAGTTGTCTGGGTGACAGCCTGCTGCTTTCACAGAAGGACAGAGCGGCAGGCACACGGGCACCAAACCCTCGTGCGCTCTGCTAGACGTTAGTGGAAGTTCTCGCTCCTGGCAAGTTCATCTGAGCATCAGCAAGTCACCGGGATCAGTCCCATCTCACCCTGGAAGGCAAACAGAGGACACGAGCGAAGGCAAAGGGAGGATGATGTGCTGCCCTTGCCCACCCTTTGCCCCATCTCCCTACCCAGCAATAAGGGGAGGGATCCCAACCCCTCAGGCCAGTCAGCATCTTCTGGGTGGGTTACTGGGAGCGCAAAGCACTGGGCTGAGCCCATTTCTGTGAGGGACCCCAAGGAGGTGCCTCCTTTTGCATCCCATCTGCACAGACCAGGCAGAGCAGGACCAAAGCAGTGTCCACAGCCATCCTGAGCCCACAGCGACCAGACAGGTCTCATCTCCAGCGAGGCTCCTGGTGCAAGGCAAAACAACCAGGGTAGATTTTGTCCTCCCACAGACGAGCCGAGAAGCAGATGGAGGGGAAACCCCCTCCTCTCAATTCCTGGTAGACGAACGTTTTACCTGCAGAACTTGAGGTAGGAGGATTTTAAATGACTTGTAGGTGGATCTGGTTCTAGGAACAGTTCTGTTTCACAACAAGCCTCTGCTGTTTGAAGGAGGTGGGTGTAATGGCAAACAAGGAAAGGGTTAACCACAGCCTTAGGCTTGTACTTGCCTTCCCCCCCACCTTGAAATGCAGGGGCTGGGGGGAGGCAGGAGCCACAGATTCACCATTAAAGCAAATGCCTGCTTGGAGGGTGGGTTTTCTTTAAAGCTTCCATCCTGGCAGAGATGTTTGAGCAGCTAAAAATAGGCAGCAAAGTCACGTGGACACCTCCGGATGTGAGAAATCACATAAAAGATCCAAGTGCGAGCCCCTGTTTCCTTGGAAATAATAGTAGTAGTAATTCTCGGATGCGAGGTTGTAGCGGCGAGGTCTGGATCCTGCCCCTGCTCTCTGCACCCCGCCGAGAGCGGCCAGGGCAGGGGGGCAACCAGCAGCCAAGAGGACAAACTGCCCCAGAGCAAGAGAAGCCCGCCCTTGGAGCCCTGCAGATAAGAGCTGGTGCCAGATGTTCCCACATGTGCAGGATCATACCTGGAGCACGGAAGAGGTGGGAGAGGTTGGGCAGAGAGGGGATGGCGTGATGAAGTCCAGACTCTTGCGCTGGCTGGTGATGCTTTGGTTGAGGGGGAGCCCTCAGCCGCTGTGCCCTGAAACTTTGAGTCTGGATTTCACTCCAGATCATCAGCTGGTGCTGGATGAGAGACGCTGGATCCAACCCTGGGAGCTGGATGCCTCTGGTGACACCTCTGGGAGCAAAGTGTGTGGCACGAGGCATCCCTGATGGGAGTCAGAGAGCTCACTGAGAGCAGCACAGAGCTCTCACGCTCTTCCCCACGGACACTGCTTGTGTTTAAACTTCAACATCCCCAGTCCAAGCACTTGATGTCACTGAACACACTTCACTCTGGCCGATCCTCAGGGAGCTAAGGGATGCTCAGCATCACTTAGAGAAACACAGAACCCTGAGGGATGGCACAGCTAGTTCCTGGCTGATGCTGAGGGCACAGAGCACTTCCCCAGCCCCGGGAACTGCCATACAGAGCAGTGGCTCTACAGAAACTACTGGCCCTGAGTCCTGCCATCTCCTATAAATCCTTTCTGAACGAGCACCAGCATTTAATTTCTTTCAGAGAGAGTTACTGCTCCGCCTGCACGGACCTGCACAGGAGGCACAAGGGACAGCTGAGCGCTCCACTCCCGAAGCCCGTCGGTAAAACCAGAACTAAGGTTTCATGGCTGATCCTGCCGAGTGAAGGTTTTGCACCACAAGACAGTGGTGCTCAAACTTCCCCACTAAGTCAGCTCCCAGTGCCCAGTGTGTTACTGGGCATCGCTGCGTCACCTGCACAGTCCATCCTTTCACTGCTGCCATCGCGAAGGAGGCTACTGGCAGGGAAAAGCTGCCGCGTTTCTCATGTGTTGGAGCTGGAAATGCTGCTCCCTTTGGCTAGAGGAATGTCCCCTCTTCTCCTCGCTCCTCTCCTCTGTTTTCCTGTTGTTGCCACCACACCTGTCATCACATCCTCCTAGTCCTCTCACCAGAAGTCACTGATGAAAGCAAGAGGAACAGAGAAGGGACCAGCAGTGCACATGTGGGTTGCATGGGAGACCCTGTACCTTGACCTGATAAATATGGAAAGGGTGGGTGTCAGGAGGACGGAGTCAGGCTCTGCTCAGGGGCATCTAATGATAGGACAAGGGGCAATGGGTGTGAGCTGGAAAAAAGAAGGTTCCACATACATATGAGAAGGAACTTCTTCACAGTGAGAAGACAGAGCACTGGAAGGGGCTACTCAGGGGGCTTGTGGAGTCTCCTTCTCTGGAGACATTTAAAACTTGCCTGGATGTGTTCCTGTGTGACTTGGTCTAAGGGATCCTGCTGTAGTGGGGGGATTGGAGTAGATGATCTTTCGAGGTCCCTTCCAAGCCCTAAAGTTCTGTGATACAAGACTGTGGATCCATCACTCTGGAGATTCAGCTGACCAGACCCCCACCCTCACCAACACTCGAGTTACTCCACTGAATCACCCCAGCACTCAGCGGGGCGGCTGCAGAGCCCCCTCGGCTGAACGTTACACTCAGGTCCTCGTGAGAGACCTCCAAGCCAGCCACAAGCAGAGACTTTGCTGACATGACCATCGTGCCCGGTGCTCCAGCAGCCTCGCACGGGCTGTCGGCGGCTCTGCTTGCCAGATGCCCCCACGAGGTTTTGCTCTGGATGCCCAGAAACCAAATTAGGCTGCATCCAAAGAGCCGGCGCGACGTTGCTAGGCAATTCCGTCTGCCTGAGAGGAGCCGACAGCCACCACCAGTTACTGATCTGTGCGGGATGCGGCGACACAGGGACCTCGCTCTGCACTGGTGAGCTCCGCCTGTGCTAAACACAGCGTCAGAAGGACTTTGGCTCAACTTTGAAGCTGCTGAGAGGGGGGTGCTGGAGGAACCATTGAGCAGCACCACTCAGGTACCACCCGCAACCCGAGATGGGCCCTCGTGGTGGTGCCTCTCCCCGTCCTCACCGGGCTGCGCCAATGCTGCAGCTGATGGCAGTGTGACAGTCACCATCCCCACCCCCTGCACTGCCAGCAGGCACTGGGAGGTGCTACAGGTTAATTAGCACTGACTCATTAAGGCTGGTGCCGGAGGGCTTTGCTGGGACCAGCAGGGAAATGAAAGCGGCTGCAGCAGCAGTCGGGGCTGGGAGGAGGGGAGAAGCAGCTGCAGAGATTTCAGCTGGGATTCGGAGAGCTCTCCTTCGAGTTCTGCCCTTCGCTAGTAAAACAGAACTACCCGGAACACTGAACTTGGACAGACACCTTTGCTTCAGCTCAGGGGACTACTCAGGGCTTCACCCTGGAACCCGGCTGGTACCAGCCACAGGAACAGGGGCGAGAGGGCTCTCAAGGCAGAGAAAGGGGTGAAGGACGTGAAAATTAACTCCTTGGGGAGCTGTGATGCGTCAAAACCTTGACCACACGTTTACCTGCAGGCACGCAAGCCGGGTTCGGAGGCTCTGCTGGTGGTTTTTAATCCCCCTGGGGACTGCGGAGCTGCGGGTTCAACAGGTTCCGTCTGGGGCAGGCGAGGGGCTGGCGGTGGCCGTGGCAGAAGTCACAGAGCAGTAGCTGTGGCAGAGGCAAATGCAGTCTGCGTTCGTCGTGTGTCACTGAACGGGGCACATCAGTTTTCAAGCGATGTACCCCACTTCACGCGTTTCTCGGAGAGGGGAGGCTTGGACATGGGCACCGGGAAGAGAGGATGCAGAACACTGCCTCAGCCTCAGAGCTCCGCTGTGCTCCTTAGCCAAGGAAGGGCAAGAAAGAGCCCTGAAGCCCCCCCAGCAGTAGAGCCCAGCATCCTGCTTTCTGCTTCCAGCCCCAGGCTGAGCAGCGAGGGGCCTCCCAGTGCTGAGGAAGCAGGAACGTGCTGCTCGCTGCCTTGCAGGAGCTTGGCTTGTGAGAGCGATTGGCGCAGAGTCATCCTTATCAGCGAGCACATTAATCTTAATTAACAGATCGACAGCAGCAGTTCCTCCCCGGAGCTCCCCTGAGCATTCACAGCCTTTGCGGTGCCGCTGCTCCAGCGCCGGCTCCCTGGCCGCTCTCGGGAAGGAGGTCAAAGCCTGCCTGGGACTGGGGCTGGCTCCAGCCCTCCAGATGCTCTCCCAGGAGGTCCCGTTGCACCCAGAGGAGAGCTTGGACCCGTGGCCCCTCGTAACTCGGAACAGGGACAAACCCTTCCATCCCAGCAGCACAGGTCTTGCTTTTGGCTGTAGTGAGCACCCACCGACCCCTCAAAGAGCCATCACACCTCCTTTTTGAATCACCGAATCATGGAATCATCAAGGTTAAAAAAGACCTTCAAGATCATCAAGTCCAACCTCCTGCTGAACCACTCCCAATCACAAACCACTTTGTCTGGGGACAGCCCTCAGAGGGGGATGGTTTCCTTCCCATATGCCACTCAGAAAGAGGAGTATTTGGTTTTATTGCAAAGAGAAACAACCCCACAGATGATCCATGAGAACATGGCAGGATCTCTCTGCTCCAGACCTGAGCAGCAGGGCACCCACTGCCTCCTGCTTGTGTCTGCTGCCATCAGGGCTGGGAAATCGCTGCTGCCTGTCCCAGACCGATTTTCACTCCTGTGCCTGGAGCTGCTCTTCATGCACAGAGAGCACCCACAGCTGGGAGCTCCAGCGAGCTCCTTGGGCTTGCATGGGATTGTGGAACCCTACGTCCCTGTCACCAGCTGGGGTGTGGAGATATGGGCTGGGGCCAAGGGGCAGCGCAGCCCCAAGCACATAGGAAAAGGCTCTGGGTGCACATGAGAGAAAGAGAAGCAATGAAACAGCTGGTGTCCCGTTGCAGGAGAGGAGAGTAACAACCCCAGTTCCTGCCCTGTGAATTTAAGGCACAGTCGCTCCTGAGGGGTCATTAAAGGACACTGGAGCAGCATCCATCACACCCTGCCTGAGGACTGCCCGGGTCGGATGCAGAGCCAGAGCAGCTCAGACCTGCAGAGCTCAGAGTAAAGTGTCATTTTCCTAGAAAAATAAAACCCAAAGCAGCCCAACAGCAAAACCCACACGATTCCCTTGTCTGGGTCAGCAAATCCCGTCGGCTCTGCCTGGACTGGCCTCGGAGGAAGTGGTGCAGCAGCACATCTCCCAGAGCTGCAGGAAAGAACAACCCCCACTGTGCCCAGCCTGGCCCCCAGCTGCCCAGGGCACAGGGGCCACGGCAGCCACCTTGGAGGACCAAACCCATCATCAGCAGACTCGGCCTCCTGAGCAAACGCTTGTGAATTCACTAACGAAGGGGTCTGGGGGATCCAAAGGGCTGTGATGGGGCCCCTCTGCACTCGCTTCCATTCGGGTGTCACCCCATTAAACCCCAGCCAGGATGAGGGAAGAGCTGCTGACCCAGAGCTCGCCCTGCCTCCCTGTTGCTGGGCACAGGGCTTGTGCCAGGCCTGGGGAGGCACAGAGGATGCTCCATGTAACCCACTGCATTTACTGGCAGCACCCGGGGGGTTAAGCAGGGCCGTGGGGGACAAGCGGAGGAGACAGCTTCAGCAGAGGGTAACTCAGACCTTGCCATATTGCTTTCAACTCCTCATTACTCCCCTTCTCCTCTTGGCAGCCCAAGGCAGGGCTGGAAACCGGAGCCAGAAGTGCTGGAAAGGCTGCTTTATGGCACTTTGCTCCAGCTCAGCACTCAAAGCGCAGTCAGAAGGTAAAACCCAGGGCTGGAGGCTCCCAGGTCCCTGTGAATGAGGAGAGGATGAGCCAGGAGGGTAAACTGTTAAGTCACAGCATCTTAATGAGTTGGCAGAAACGAGCAGAGACGCAGAGTCCCCTCTGCCCAGTGCAAACTGGTTGGAACTGGGTGATCCTGTGGTCCCTTCTAACCCTGACTGACTCTGTGACTTGGTCTAGGTGATCCTGCTGTGGCAGGGGGATTGGACTAGATGATCTTTCAAGGTCCCTTCCAATCCCTAATGATTCTATGTGCTCCTGCATCCCAGCAGCAGGCTGGGAGCACAGCCCTGACTTCCTTCTGCACCCTGAACAAGGAAGGCTTTTTAGTTCATGCTCATCCTATGAGTCACCCAACGTCAATCATTTCACTAGATAAATGCACATTTACACTTCAGACAAGTCTGCAGTTGAACAAGGGCTTCATTCCCTGAAACCCCTGAGGTCACAGCATGGCTCGGGGTCCAAATAGATTGAAAAGAAGATCTCGAAGCTCCATTTCTTCCAGTAGCATCTGTGCAAATGGGAACTTCAGAAGTTCTTTTCAAGAGATGCTCAGGATCTGCAGAGGTCTGACCACCACATCCAGGTGCCAGCTTCTGAAATTGCTGACCTAAGCGTTTTTCCAGCATAAGGTTGGGGAGGGGGGGTAGGAAAAGCCCATCTCAGCTGGGCTACCAGGGCTTTAAAAATTAGCTGCTGTTCGTGCGCAGTAGCTCCTGTTGTTAAAAACACCATAAAAGTTTTACTGTGCTGACTTGGGGTGCACGTAAAGAACTTTGCTTGTCTTCACAGACCATAAAGGGACTTTTATGACCTATCGGGTCAATGATTTGCAAGGACGGATTTGCGTCGCTGCGTGGGGCTGGGATGCGCTGCTGGAGGAGGGACACCCCCAAAGCCGTGTGTGGGTCTGAGAGGTGGGCCAGCGGGGTAGACAGCAGGTCTATCCCCCATGGCTTAGGATATCAGCTCATTGCACAGGTTGTGTCAGCTCGGGAGGGCATGGGATTGAGCATGTGCTGAGGGGATTTAACTGACTGACCTTCATTGTTTCGGGGTCACGAGCGGTCCCTTAGAAGGAAACAACCAACTCACCAGTGCTCCAGCTCAGTTCTCCCCCAGGGTTAAAGGTTTGGAAGCCCAGGCTGAGTCCCCAGTGTCACAATGGCTTTATCTTCTATTGCAAGAGGTCAGGAAAACGTCAGCTTCACCAGTCCAAGGTTCGTCTTCAACACACTCCTGGAGTAACTCAAGGAGAAGGTGGAGGAGCTGACCCATTGGATGTCGCCTTGGAATGATGCTGCAGGGTAAAGGAAAGCCCTGCTGTGCCAGCAGCATCAGTGGTCACCCTTAGGAAGCACCAGCATCTACGGGGACAAACACACAAGGGCAGAGCACCGGAGCTGGAGGAAACCACTGGCAAAACCCAAGTACACAGTGGTACCTCCAGCCATGGGGATGGGTGAGAGGGGTCCAGAGCCACCTGCAAGCTGCCCCAGAAAAGGGATTAAACTCCCAGTTCCACCCTCCTGGAGGGTGCCAGCCAAGGGCAATGCAGATCCCCTGGGAGCCACACTCCCGAGCCTGATGCCTGCAGGAGGGAGACAGCAGCCCAGAAAGATCAAACGCTTCAAGTGCTTCTCTCCAGAGCACCAGCATGAGCTGAAATCAAAACCAGAGAAGCCTTTTAAGTGCTGGAGGCTGGAGGGATCTTCCAGCCAGGCTCTCGCAGCAGGCAGCGCTGCTCCCCAGGGTGATGTCTGGAGGGTCTTTGAGGGGCGGGGAGCTCCTTCAGCCTCAGCTCACAGGGGTGCCCACACTGCCCCAGGGATGCTCACGCAGGTCAATCACACAAAGCCGACCCTTCGAGCCTTCCCACGGTTCAGCACCCGCTCTTCCTCCTCCTCCTCCTCCTCCGTCTGGGCAGACTCACGGACACGGAGGTGGCTGCGCCCCACAGATTTCCTTCCCCAGAGCCCTTCCCCTTTGGTCCTGACCAGCCGGATGGATTGAGCCAGGCTCGCTGCACACGTGGCGACCAAGCGAAATGGTTCCTCTGGCAACAACAGCGACAGCTCGGAGAAAACGCTGCTGTCTGTCTCCGGTGACTTCGGCAGCCCAGGTGCTGCGGAGCGGGAGGCAGAGGAGCTGCAGCCGTCTGACGTGAGTTACTGCCTCTGATAGGGATCAGCCAGGCACTCGGCGTGTCTGCTGCTCGCTCATTTATTTATTTGGGGGCTGATTGATTTAAAGACTCCCTGCTGCCCGAGCAGCAGCGTGGCACCATAATTCACTTGATCTCTGATTTATGTTTCGTGTTCAAGTGAAGCAGGAGGCTCCTGCCCAGCACCGGCTGAACATGCCAACGGCATGCTTGGCAGCTCCAGAGAAGCCAGGCACGTACAGAAGCCAAAGCTGGGGCTGCAGAAGGGAACAAGAGCCAGAGAGCAGCCCTGTGAGTGCACAAACCTGCCTGGCCAGGGTCACAAATCAAGTGGGAACTCGCAGACCCCAGTCCCTGTTTGCCCCCCGTTGCACAATGCTCTGTCCCAGGCTGATGTTCCAGATAGGATCCATCCCACCTCACCCTCTGCCCAAAGAAGTCCTCTCACCCAAAGCTCCAGCAGTGGACCCAGGGGCCAGCAATGACCAGTCCTGAGCCCTCCAACCTTTTAGGGGCTAGAAGGCTTTCAGACTTCAGCAGGAGTGAGCACAAGGCACCCCCTCCTCCATCCAACATCCACTCTTTGGACCATGGAGGACCATAGATTAACTCTCTGACCTTACACCAACCACCCCAGCAGCTCTGGCTGTGACTGGCGAGGTAATTACAGCTAAGTCCCTCCTTGCTTCTGTCTCCACACAGGGAAAGGAACAAATCACTCCCCACTGTACTCCAAAGGCGAGAGAGGCCCTAGCAGGGGCAAGGATGGAGGGCCAACCACAGACCCCACACCCCTTTGCCAATATCACCCTTCCCTTGCAGCCCCTCAGAGATGACTCTGGTTACCGGCAGCTCCAAGCAGAAGAGGCAGGAGCTTGCAAACCCCACAGGAGAAAGGGTCAGCAGTGACCCATCACCCACAGGGTACCAGGGGCTGCAGCACCTCCAGGAGGCTTTGCCACCGCACCGGTGGCATCACAGAGACAGGAGCCAACTTCAAACACTTCTGCCTCCTTTTCATTGAGATTGTTAACACGGAGCCGCGTTATGATCTGCTATTCTCTGCTTCCCACTTGGAAATACCTTCTAGAATTTAAGGAGGATAAAAATAGCAGCATTCAACGGGAACAGAAGGGAGCTCTTCAGAAAGAACCGTAATCACGCGGAGCCGGAGCCCGAGCCCTTCGCTACCGTCAATAGCGCTGCCAGTTGATCTCCTTCAAAGCATCATTGAATGAGGTCTTAGCCTCATAATTTAAGGGGATGAAGCCCTTCTGACGGTTGTGAAGATCTGGGCTTTCCAGATCTATTATTTTATATTAACTTCCCCTGGACAGCCTAATTAAATGAGAGGGCAAGGGCTGGTCCCTCCTTCCTCCATTATCCGGGGCCCTTTCTCCTCCCCTAAGAGATTGTATTTGTGCTGCGCAGAAGATTTATCGACTGCCTTTGCAGCCCTCCCTGCACTAAATCACCCTCCTAATGGACAGCCCGAGGGAAGAGCAGCACTCTTTATTATTATTTTTAAATCCACTGAATAGCAGGGTTAGAGCACACAGGGCTGGCAGGGCAGGCAGGGCTCTGCCTCCCCTTCCTCCCTGCACAGCATGGGGTCAGGGCTTCACACTGGCCGAAAGGAGCATCTTAAGGTCCAGACGCTCACGGACAACAAGGCTGGGGAAGGGCCTGGGGGACAGGACGTATGAAGTTGAGGGAACTGGGACTGTTTAGTGTGGAGAAAAGGAGCCTGAGGGAGACCTTGTTGCTCTTTGCAGCTACCTGGCAGGAGGATGTAGAGATGTGGGGGTTGGTCTCTTCTCCCAAGTCACTAGCGATAGGACACTAGCCATAGGTGGGCAGCGGATCAAGAAAGGTTCTTTTCCCCCTCTACTCTGCACTGGTGAGACCACATCTGGGGTATTGTGTCCAGTTCCGGGCCCCTCAGTTCAAGAAGGACACAGAGCTGCTGGAGAGAGTCCAGTCGAAGTAAAGGACATGAACAGAGAGAGACCTCTGCTTGAGGTCAGTTTGCAGAGTGTGACCTAAACAGGGTGGGAGGAACTGTTGACCCTATTTGTGCTTGGCTCATGCTGGTGGTACCTTGAGAGAGTCAAGATTTAGACTGGATGTGAGGAGGAAGTTCTTCACCGTGAGAGTGGTGAGAGCCTGGAATAGGTTGCCCAGGGAGGTGGTGGAAGCCCCATTCTTGGAGGTGTTTAAAGCCAGGCTGGATAAGGCTCTGGCCAGCCTGGTCTAGGGTGGGGTGTCCCTGCCCATGGGAGGGGAGTTGGAACTGGATGATCCTGTGGTCCCTTCTAACTCTGACTGACTCTGTGACTTGGTCTGGGTGATCCTGCTGTGGCAGGGGGATTGGACTAGATGATCTTTGGAGGTCCCTTCCAATCCCTAATGATTCTATGATTCTAACCCCCTACTAGAGACAACCTTTGACACATCAGGCTTTTAAACTTCAGCACACCCTCAACCTGCCGCGAAGAACCTCTCTACAACCCCTAGAAAGCCTAACACGTGTGTTTGGGGTAGGTTGTGTGCGTTAGAGAGGCAGCAGGTTCTGGGTGAAGGCAGAATTAAGCACTTGGCAGCAGTCCTGCTTCTCTCTGTCTACGCTACCCCGAGCTTTAATCCCTCCTGAAATACACAGAGGCATGGAAAACTCCTCCTGCCAGCTGCGCGCCAAACCTCCCAGGCAACATGAATCACACAGCCCTGACAGCGCAGCTTGAGGAGGAACAAGAATCAGCCTTATTCATCCCCGTTCCTCTTACCTGGGCAACCACCCGCTGTTTCTGCCGCACGCCAGCTTCCTCCTGCCCACGGGGATGCTTCCTACCCAAATTCACTCTCAAGACTTCACTTTCCTCCAGACACTCGAGAGCAGCTTAAACGCTTCAGACCGCCCTCCCCTTTCCAGCGCCGGCCAGCTCCGGTAGCTGTGGCCAATTAATACTTCCTGAAGGCTGGTGATGTGCTGCTACTCGGCGCGTGTGACACCGGGATGTTCACGGGGTTGAAGCGCCTCTGCCTCACCTGCTGGCAGGAGGACTGAGGGTTGCCGAGGCAGGGCAGGCAGAGCATCGGGGATTCTCACACTGTGGCTCCCACACCGTGGCTCCCACTAGTCACTGTGCCGCCTGAAGTGCTCGCTACGGTTCTGGTGAAGAGGTGATGAGTGTGCTGGAACGGCCTCTCAAGCACATCAGAGCAGCTCTGACAACTCTCAACGCTGAAAAGACACAGAAGGAGTTGGAAAAAACTAGAGCCATTAGAAAGCCATTGAATCCTCAGGATCCCGGGAGTAACAACCGGCCGCAGCGGAGAGCGATTTCTCGTGTTTTTTCTGGTAGGAAGATGGAGAGGAGAACAAAGGAGGGTTTGTTTCTTCATCCCCCATCTAGGAAGAAAACTGGCTCGTGGCTTCCACGCTCCTTGCGCAGCCAGAGCTGCCGGATCGTTCACTGCTCTGTGAGGAGCCATCCCCAGCTCAGCGTCGTGGAGATGCTGACGTCTGCGATAAGGAAACAGGGCAGAAGTCCTCCAAGTCTTCTTATTAGATGGGTTCAGTCAGGATCAGCATCAGCGCCGTGAGGGCTCCTGACAACCAGCCATCACAAGGTGGAAAACAGGGAGGAATCCAGGTGTCTCATGTTGCAGCCCTTCCGGATCCTGATGTCTCTCCACAAGCCACACGCTGGTTCTGCTGTGGCTCCCGGTTGAGGCGGCGAGTGGGCAGACTCTGAGGCTACCGGCGTTAGGGGGGTTGTGGAGTCTCCTTCTCTGGAGACATTTAAACCCCCGCCTGGACATGTTCCTGTGGGACTTGATCTAGGGGACCTTGCCGTGGCAGTGGAAATTGGACTGGCTGATCTTCTGAGGTGCCTTCCAATCCCTAATGCACTGTGAAATCGGTCGCTGGCTCCATCCAAGCCTCCAGCTGTTGCTGAAGTAGGTGGGCGCTGATGCTGAGCTGCTCCATGTAGCTCTTGCTTTGCCCACCCAGGCAGCTGCTCCAGCACCTCCGGCGAGTCACAGGCTGAGGACAGGGACTCTGCACACTCTGACGCCGGGACTGGCTCTCTACACTGCTCGATGCCAAGCGAACGCTTCTCCCGTCGGCAGAACAACCACTACCTTTCCTGTTTCTTCTTATTCTTGGCACAAAGGACTTTGAATGGCTTCCAGCTGAGGTTAAAAGCATTTAAGAGTCTGTTTGCACAGTGGGGTTTTTTTTCAAGCGACCTCTAGTCGTAACACACTTCCCCCAGCTCACACAGAAACAGCCAAATGGCTTTTAATTTAGGACACGTCCTCGCACTCCTGAAAGAAATTAAAGGAAGAGTCTTTTTTCCTCCCCCTTTGCATTTTACCTGTTGCTCAGTTTTCAAATCTCAGATGTTAACTGTTCAAACATGAGGTTAACATCTCGGAGAGGGGAAAAAAATATGAGCTAGGAAGAGCAGAGTAACTCCCATCACCTTGTTTCCTAGACAGAGGACCAAAACACCGCCTGCAAACACCCCTCCTTTTCCACTACATTAAGCTCTCAATTAAACTTTATTAATTTTACTCGTGGGAGTTTGTTAGCAGAGAGCAGCTGAAGGAGCTCCCAAGGGCTCTCGCAAACATCCTCTGCACCAAGGCTCAGTCTCTCTGCAGCTGAAGAAAGGGAGGGAAATGATCACTGTGAAGCACCAGAACCCAGATTCTCCAGACAGTCCTGCCACAAGCTTTCTGTGCCACCCCCTCTTTCTTGTGCCATCACCTCCCTTTCTGTGCCAACACCTCCCTTTCTGGTACCATTGCCTCCTTCTCTTGTACCACCACCTCCCTTTCTTATGCCAACACCTTTCTTGTGCCATCACCTCCCTTTCTGTGCCAACACCTCTTGTGCCATCACCTCCCATTCTGTGCCAACACCTCCCTTTCTTGTGCCATCATCTCCGTTTCTTGTGCCATCGCCTCCTTTTCTGTGCCACCACTGCTCTTTCTCGTGCCATCGCCTCCCTTTCTGTGCCACCACTACTCTTTCTGGTGCCATCACCTCCTTTTCTGTGCCACCACTGCTCTTTCTTATAGAATCATAGAATAGAATCATAGAATCATCATGGCTGGAAAGGACCTCCAGGGTCATCAAGTCCAGCCCTTCCTCCTAGTGCCATCACCTCCCTTTCTGTGCCACCACCTCCCTTTCTTGTACCATTGCCTCCTTGTCTTGTGCCATCACCTCCCTTTCTGTGCCAACACGTCCCTTTCTCCTGCCATCACCTATCTGTGCCACCACCTCTTTCTTGTGCCATCACCTCCCTTTCTGTGCCAACACCTCCCTTTCTCCTGCCATCACCTATCTGTGCCACCACCTCTTTCTTGTGCCACCACCTCCCTTTCTGTGCCACCACCTGTCTTTCTTGTGCCATCACCTCCCAGCGAACAAACTGGATTTACTCACTTGACCGAGGTTTTCTAGGTGCCCAACGCTCTGTTCGCAGAAGAAGGGAGGCTGACAGACAACAGGGACAGACTTGACCTGCTGCGTCGCCAACAGGACTCTCCGCTTCCTTCTGGCATCTCCCAAAAACGAGAGCTTTCAGGTCGAATTAAATTTAACTATTTTATTTGT
This sequence comes from Rhinopomastus cyanomelas, assembly GCA_013400115.1. Classification (NCBI taxonomy): domain Eukaryota; kingdom Metazoa; phylum Chordata; class Aves; order Bucerotiformes; family Rhinopomastidae; genus Rhinopomastus; species Rhinopomastus cyanomelas. The sequence continues at coordinate 23,172 of VXBP01006645.1, read as the reverse complement.
GAAAAAACTACAAGCAGAATTCATAAATAGACATTTCTATTTAAAGCAGGAAAATGATAAAGTGGCTTCTAATAACAGTCGTGCACATGCCAGTAACAGGAATATATTAACATCTTTTATTTGCTAGACAAAGAGCAGTGTCCAATATAAATTTCCCAAAAAACATTTAAAGACCTGTGAATTTTCTTGACCAGTTCACAAAAACCACCATCGACACTTTTAGCATGAAAGAGTAAAACAAACCCTAAACAGGACCGTCAGCTCTAAAAGGACTTTACAGAGCAGGGCTGGGGAGGAGAAACTCGTCGAGAAGCGTTGTACAAGCTGGTCTTTCTGGGCAAATGAAAAATATAGCTCGTATAATACATCAACATAAAAATTCCACAAGATAAGGTTATGTTTGGACATACTTAAACAAGCATCCTAGTTATTTGTCTCCAACAAACAAAGCTAAGGAAATAATGTAACCATCTTTACACAGTAAATTAAGGTTACAAGTCATACACAAGAACAGAACTGCTTGCGCATTAAAGACTGTTCAGCTCCATTGTCATACTCTAAATGCCGGCTCTTCAAACCATTCGGTTACATACAAGCAAAGGTTATTATTATATAGTCAGCAATTAATAAATCTTAATTCTTTTTTTTTCTTTTTTTTTACTCAATAATTTAAAGTTTATGGTAGAGCTTAAAAAAGTAGACTGAGAATGATCTTGGTAAGGCAGGTGAAAAACATCTCAGTGGAAAATAAAACTCAAGGGGAAGCTGCTGCCAAAAATTTCCGGTCGGTTCCAATTCGAGAGGAGCAAAGTGTCCCGATTCGAAAATAAATAGCCTGGCGGCGTAAAAGACGCTGTCGCTTCTCCGTTGCGGAAAACGACGTCAGACTGAGCGAGTCAGGCAAGCCGTGCCGGTGTCTGAGTGTGTGTGTGTGTGTGTGTAAGAGTCGAAACTTCGCCAATTAACACTGTGCTTTACTTACCTGCTGTCTGTGCCACTGAACACCACGGATCTGGTCCTTCCCCTACACTACTGGTCGGGCTGGGTTGGTGCTTAAGCCCCACACCGGGGGATAACCCACGGACGTGGCAGATCCCACCCGTCTAAGCAAGCGCTGTCCTTGGCACCCACAACACACCAGCTACGGGCGAGGCCGGGGAAGTTGGGTGCTTAGCTAGAAGCTTCTACTGAACAGAGGCAGAATTACAGGCCGGTAGTCCCAACGACATCTTCCCGCTTATTTACAGCAAGGTTCTTTACGGAGGAGGGACGCCCAGCGAGACAGGTGTTGCTCCCCACTTCACCAGTAGCCACGAGTAGCTGGTTAAAAGCTTTTTCAGCTGCTCTACAGGCTCACGCTCACTCGAACAAGAAGCCATTTCCTGGTAACACACAAAGCGTTTCTTTATTGAGTCGCAAAAGTCCCCAGATCCAGCGAAGGCGGCGAGCGGGCGGCTTGACTTGAAGCACCAGAAGTAGCCCCACGCCGAGGGCAGAAGGAACTTGCCGCTCGCCGCCGCCCTTCGCTGGATCCCGGCCGGGATGCACGCGGAAGCCTCATCGAGAAGGGATCATTTACAAAGCAGTGCAAAATATACAAGTTCGGGGGCATCTTCAAAAAATCTCTCTTAAAAAAATTATTCCAATACATTTCAGTAAAATAAATAAATATGGCTGACCAGTTTACCCTCCCTGAGACCCTATAAAGGAATAGTAAAAACTGGAAAAAGGAATGTCTTTGCAATATCCCACTAACCTTACAACGTGGATTGAGAAATTCATAGTATTTAAAACTATGTATAATAAATTGTCTTGATGCTCGCGGGAAGCATCTGGTTTCCTTTGGTTCTTTTAATAAATACTTTAAAAATGCTTAAAAAGGTAAAGACAGCCTGTCCTGGGAATAGAAGAATCACACGTTGGGGGTGCCCCGCGGGTAAAACCTCCGCTGCAGAGGCGCTGCCGCCACGCGCAGCTTCCAGCGGTGGGGCCGTGACCGAGCCCTCGCACGTGTCTGTCGCCAGCGCGGAAGGAACCTACGGCTGCTACTCAAAACCACGGAGATTTGAAAGAGATCTTCGATCAGCTGTCTCCACAAGGAGCGATTCCTCTTGCGAAGCAAGTAACTCACAGTACGACAAGCTGGCACAAAGCTGTCAGGACGTGGCCCCTCTTTCCTCACATCCAAAGGTTATGTGTTTGATGTCAATAAATGAAGCCACAGCCTCAGCACCTGAAATTACTGCAAAGCACCCTGGGGCCACTAAATAAAGATGAAAAGCCAAAGAGGTTCGTTTGGGGTTTGTTTTGTTGGGGTTGTGTTTTTTTTTTAAACAGTAAGTTTGTTTCACCTCTTCAGCCTCGTGTTTTAGCAGGATAATGCACGGAAGGTAAACTGTAAAGCAACACTAACAGGCCAGGAAAAAAAAAGCTTACACAGTCTGAAAAGCTTCAGAGCAAGACTGAAGGAGACGCTGGTCATGAGCACGAGCCACACGTGTCGCTCCCCTGCCAGCATTAAACTGTCTTCGTGGGGAAACGACTTCTGCTCCCACAGCAGGAGACCCAGAAGCGTCCCAATGCTGACAAGCCCAGCTTCATCACTGGATGAGAAACCACTCGAGTGGAACTTCACGGAGAAAAGCCACCCCAAGAGCACCAAGGGGACAGAGGGAAGGGGGCTGGCAACAACCATCCCACGTGCCACCGGCTGGAAGGAGCATCAGCTCCCCGCTGCCTTCAACCCAAAGCAAACCACTCCAGTTCTGAAGTCACTGATGCCGGCAGAGGAGAGAACTAATGAAATCTAAGAACAGCAAACGCCTGTGGGATGGGCTACGCACGACAGAGCGACGCTCGCGCTACCAAAAGACACGAATCCGCTGCAAACACGCTGCAGCCGGGCACGAACCGGCCCGACACCAATCCGAGTTACCCTGGCGGGATTACGAGCTACCTGGAGCCACCTTGTCTCACTTCGGATCCCGAGCTAATCAAAATCAAAAACCGTGTGTCCAGTACGTTTTAGCCACTGCTTAGGGAAGGAAGGACAGAGAGAACAACCGGGTCCCATCCGGGTTCAAACCCTCAGGAACACACTTTTCCCCTAAGACCAGTTCCATTTCAGTTTTCAGTACTTCGACAGAAGGGGACTGTCCCAGATCTTGAACGGTTTTCAGTTATTAAATGTTTCACTTCACAGTGTTTCAAGCACCAGCGTTTCCATGTATTGGTTTCAAATAACCCTTTATATATATTTATTTATATATATATTTATATATAATTTATATCAAAACTGATAGTACACAGTATAACTGGAAGAAGAACTGAACTTAAAAAGGATATGTTGAAAGAGGATGGAGTTTGTGAATGCAATAAATAAAGCCCCCTTACCCCACCCTCCCCGCCCCCAACCCGCCCGCTGCTCCCCTACCCCGAAACGAAAACTTGTAATGTTCATGGAAAATTGTGCACAGCAGATATTATAAAAAAGTAGATTCAGGAGCACATCCAATTATAAATGATTGTTAGGAAAATCATATAAAACAATGGAATACATAAAAGTGTCAAGAGTAATCGTTAGGGTGAGAAATTCCTTGGTGGCCAGATGCCCACGGCAAGCGGAAAATTCTCCTGGTTGCATCAGTAAGAGGTCGATGTCCGAGACAGAGGGTGTTTTCGAGCACACAAGAGGCTCTCCAGGATTTGAACCGCATGGGCAGGTGGAGTGTTTGAATTTCATACCCTGATTCATAGTTTCCACAACTCCATGTGCAATTGCTCAGAAAGATTCGTCGTTGACTGCCGACATGTCCCCCTTCGGCGTGGAGGAGCGGGACGAGCCCTTGTCTGTGCTCTCAGAGCCCGAGCTGCTCTGATTCTGTTGTTCTGATCCTGCACTGGAGGTCACTGTAGAAGACGACGTAGAAGAGGAGCGAGTCTTTTCTTTAAAGTCTGTGATAATTACTGTGACATTTCCCACTGTGACTGCCAGCTGCTGCGCGGTACTTCTGTCCACATTTTTCAGTCTGGGTCTAAAATAAATAAGAAAATGTTTATAAACCAAGACAAAAATAAACTCAAAAGGAGGAGTTTCATTAGGAAAAAACCTTCCAAGAGCAAACTTTGTGTGACTCGTCCTCCTCCGCCCCGCGCGGACGAGCGGTAACTGGGAGGAGAACGGAGGCAACACGAAGGGCTGCTGCACAGAGGACAAAGGTTTGACCTTCTGCTCCGAGGGCTGCAGCAGCACGCTCAGCCCCAGAGGGAAAACCTGACTCGCAGAGCTCTGCAAAGGGTGCTCTGCTGGAGACCTGTCCCTGTTCCAACTCTGCCAGAAAGGAGGCAAACAGAGCAGAGCCAAGCGGACAGGAGCCAGCCAGACCGAAGGATCTCCTCCCCAAGGGGCAGATGAAAGGGTTCTCTTATCTAAATTCACCATCGCATCATGTGCCCCGATGTTATGAGACAAGGCTGTGACTCTGCAATACAAAACCACATGAAAGCATTTGACCACGGCTCTTTCATTCCCATATTGGAACTCCGCAGCTGCAAACAACACAGGCACTGGGACAACTTGGCTTCTTTTTCAACTGCTTTGAGCTTATACAAATCAGATGCCCAATCAGCCTCTGTATAAACTCACTCAAAACGTTCCCTCTGGAACCGAGGCAACTGTAAATAAAATCCAGAATGCACAATGGTTATTTCTTACAGCTTTTCGTTGGGGAAAAAGAGGGGGAGAAAAAGCAAAAGCCACCAGAAGAGAACACACTGAACAGGCCGGTATTTTTAGCTCAGGATTATCTCAGTAATTTGCATGCTGTGCTATCATTCAATTAGTAACATAGCTAATAAGGGTCTAGACTCCGGGAAGCCGACGTTTGGGCACATTTCGGGGACTGGTCCAAAGCTCCGACAAAAAGCCTTGGACGCTCCTCCCGCTACCAGCGAATTCCAAGTCAGCTGCTGCAACTGCTGCAAATTTACAGCTTTTGCTCCTAATTAAGGGTCAGGCTTAAGCGGCGGAATATTCCCAATAGGGAAATTAAGAAGGAGAGTCTTTATACATCAGTGAAAAGCAGCTTGCTGAGAAGTGCCTCATTCCAAGGGATGGAGGGAAGGTTAGTTTACTTTGGGAATGAGCTCCAGCTTTGAAAGCAATCTGCCTTTCCTCCCCCTTGTCTGCAGCACACTAGGCCAGTGTGGCCAAAACAAAAACAACAAAAAAAGGGGAATTTCAGCCAACGTGGTGTTTGCCATGTACACGCTACGGCTTGCAGCGCTGAATGACCCAGGGGAAAGCCCTGAAGTAGCCGCGATCCACATGGCATCTGAGAACTAGGCAGAACCACGCGCTACGGAGGGATGTGCAGCCTCAAAAACAGAGCAACTGCACTTCTCCAAACTTCTTTACCAAAAATGACATTACTGCACCAAAACCAGTGCTGCCACACCTACCCTCGGAGGTTGTCTGAAGCTCTAACGAGTGCCACAGGAAAAGCATTTCTAAACAGATGGAAAACACAACAAAAACACTGCCAAGAGTCAGTAAAAACTCCTACTTGAAACAGCCCCTTCGCTTAGCAGCCGGCCTGGGTGAATTCCCCCGGCAACGAGACACACACCCACGTGTGGTACGGACGTGCTCACAGGAGCTGGTAAACTCAACACGTAAGCAGGGGCTACGTTAAGTGATGTCACCTTGTTTGTGGCTAACATGAAAGGTCGGCCAGCTCAGCAAGTTTTGGGGTTTCCGCTGGAATTCAGAGCGTCTCGGCAGCTGCGGGCTGCCCCAAACGTTCCCGGAAGCGTAGTACGTGTACGTATTTTCCTCCCTGAGCCCCCAGTTCCTTTAGGAAACCAAATTCTTCCTGTAATTAGCCTGGGTCACTTGTTTTCTCTTCTACTCAGAAACAGCCAAAAATGCTGTCGCAGATACCGGAACAAACTTCGCTGACTCCACCGAACACCTACTCCTCCAATTGCTTGTCAAGAGCCAGCACCAACAGTCATGTTGAGAGGAAAAGAAAACCCCAAAAACCATGAAAAAGGCGTTCACAGGGTCTAAGCTGTCTTAAGCTGCCCAGAAATACTCCTGCTACCAGCACAGCCTCTGACAGAAGCAATAGACCAACTACCTGAATGGAGCAGCCCGTGCATCACAACAGAGTAACACAGAAGGGCTGAGGTGTGGATTTGCTCCACAGTCCCACTCAAGCATCATCTCGATGTCAGATTTACAACTGAGCCCTCCAACCATTTCTGCAGGAGCCTCCCCCTGTGCAAAGGGCTGATGGAGCACAGATGGAAACCACCAGACAATCTCTTCGGCACATGCATACACTGTCTGCTTCCTACAGAAGGCAAAAGGACTGGCTCATTCATGTATTTTGCAAAATTAAACTCCCTGATGCTTCATGTTTATAGCTAAGGCTGTTTGTGGCCAAGTAAGCATGAGGTTCAAAACAATGAAGCTGAAAACGCATAGGAAGGCACTGAATAAACCAAGCTCTTCTGTCAGAAACAGGGGAGGTATCTGAGAAGGTCAAAAGAGTGTTTCTTAAAAATCCAGAGATCCTTAAAAGACACTTTACAAAGTCAACGGTTAAGAAATCTGGGCACAAATAAAAACCTGAGCAGGTAACTTGTTGTGGAGTCTCCTTCTCTAGACACATTTAAAACCTGCCTGGACATGTTCCTGCTCAACTTGATCTAGGTGATCCTGCTCTGGCAGGGGGACTGGACTAGATCTTTCAAGGTGCCTTCCAATCCCTAATGTTCTGTGATTCTGCGTGACTACAAAAATGAAGCCCTTTAAAAAGGCTCTGGAAAGCATTTCTGAGTCCTGTGTCCACACTGAACTTACAGACACCCAAAACAAACAACAGAAGACTGAAGGAGATGAGGTATCCCTTCAAAATATCCAGCTAGACCTGATACTATTACGGATGAATTAGGAATAACAAAAGCCACAAAACATGGGCTAAGAGACTCTGCAGTAGACAGAGTGACTCCTTCAAGGAGCAGAAAACTCTTGATGTAATCTATCAATTTAATATTATGTTATTAGTCAAGTGCACCAAGTTGTGAGATCCCATTTCTCAAAAGAGGAATCATTTCAAAAAGAACAGGAGAAGACCCAGATCAGTCACTATTGCAACAAAGCTGTATTTCTCTAATCAAATCAGGAACTAGATCATCTTGGGAGGTCCCTTCCAATCCCTAATGTTCTGTGAACTCTAGGGGGCTGAGGAAGAGTTAACAGCAGTCCCTGTACAGCTCAGTCTTAGAGCAAATCTCACAGTGCCCTCATGAATGATACTGACTCTTATTGAAGATGTTACAGAGTCAAACAATGGTTTAGGTTGGAAGGGGGCTCAAAGGTCATCTAATTCCAACCACCCTGCCATGGGCATTGTCACCTCTCACTAGATGAAGCTGCTCAAAGCCTCATACCACCTTACTTACAACACTTCCAGGGATGGAACATCCATAGCTTCTCTGGGCAACTGTTCCAGTGTCTCACCGTGTTACTATTTCCCAGCCTCCAAGTCAAGAGCAGTCACACCTCGCCAAGCTTAAGGCTAACAGTAGCACTAACCGTACGTGCCACGTGCTTTACAACTGTTTGCAGCTAACCAACATTGCTTCAGTTCATGTGGCTTCTCTACAAAATACTTATCACAGCACATTTTAAAGAGATGCAATCCTTGGAGCCACATAGGCAAAGTGCCCAGTTGAATTCCGACTCTTGTATCCCTCCAAGTTCAATAACATAAAAGAAATGGCTCTTTGATGCTGAATTTTTTATTCAAGAAACAAAGCACAAGAGACCACTTAAAGAAAACAAGCGTGAAGGATCAGCATAGGCTGGTCTAGGAATAAACCTCTCCACAGACAGTTACTCACTTGAAACTTGGATAAACACGAAACCAACCGTTCAGGCTTTTTTGCTGATTGCAAGATTCTAGCAAATCTGTTCACGCAGTCTTTGAATTCCCGTATGCTTGGAGAATTATCTCGACAATTAGAGTGACTGAATTGCAGATAAGGAAGTAAAATAAGTAACCTTTGTTACTGCTATCGAGTGACGATAAGAATTTGATAAACCGCTACGATTGCTGGTTAATGTTTTCACCCCACTGCCAAAAGCATTCCTGCCCGATTAACAGTACAATTATTTTAGCAGAGAAATCAAAAGCAAGTGGACAACAGAACAAATCTTTCCTTAATGCCTTAATCCATCCTGACCAGCAGTGTTTAAGGGCTTGGACATGGAGAGGGCTCGTAGCCACAGATGGTCTGGCTGTGGGTTTGACAGCACTCAGTCTGTGTCCAACAAAGAAAACCAGCCTCTGCTATTTAACGCAGTTCATGGACAACAAGAGCTTTAACTTTAGCATAAAGTTACCTTGAAGTGTGATTTGAGTCGTTGTTCTTTGTTGTAGTATTCCCAGACTGTATGCTGTTTGCTTCACTAGGAGGATCTTTCACAATATCTGACTTTGGTCTGCGAGAATTGGAGGGAAGAGGGAGAGTACGACGTTAGTTTAAACGCACGACTCATCGCGGCACCCAAATCCCTCTCAAATGTCACTGAAATCACTCCACATTTAACTTACTTAGTCTTCTTGTTAGTGTTCTTCTTCGTGACACTTGGACTGATTTCCTTCTCTTTGTCAGGTTTCTCTTTGTCTTGTTTTTCCACTTTCTCCTTCTTCTCCTTCTTAGGCGGTGGTGGGGTTGCATATTGCTGCGCAACTTGCTGTGCCACCAACTGAGAGTTTATTCTAGGTTTTCTATAATGACAATGAAAAGAGAGATCTACAGTCAATCTTATGTGGTAAAAATGATTTCAAAAGCAGTTTGAAGATTTATTTCAGCAACCAGGGAAGAACATTCCACTTATATAGAACCAAATGGATGTCCTCATTTAACATGAAGTACCACTGCTGCTACCAAACAACATGAACATTTTAAAAATAAATACTCTAAACTGCTGCTTCATCAGTTTTGAGCCTCATCTAACATTCTTGTATTCAATCCGTGTCATGGAATCAGCCAATTTTAGAGGGACAACAGTGAAAAAGCAAGTCTCGAGAAGTTTCCAGCTACAATTAAGGAGAAACAGAAAGAATGAGAAGTTTCCTGATAAGCATCGCTCTCCTCCTTATCTTTTAATGTAATCTTTTAATGTAATTTTTCAAACGAGCTCCCGGTTCCCCGAAGCAGCAAACCTCACACAAATAACAAAAGAAGGTAACTGAGATGACTCCGTCCCAAGGGCTGGGCCCAGAGCCTGCAACAGGAGCACAGAAGACAAGTGGGGCATTCATGCTGCCACGGGGAACGGCCGTGCCAGCCTCTGACACCGGCTTCACACAATTGTCTGCAGTCCCCAGTGGTGCTTGGACAAAAACCACAAGAAAAGTATCTTTCAAACGCTATTTCCATTTCAAATGATGAATTATTCAAGTGAAAGAGTAGCTCTGAACATAATGAGCACCTTGGTGATTGGCCCTCAAATATCTTACACACATTTGTAGCTTCATCTCTCCTGCATTCCTCATCCAAACTCTAATGTCTTCTCAACACCTCAAACCCTCTCCCTCCCAGCCTCAAGTATCACAAAGCAGTTTATACTCTGAACACTCTGACTATTCATGATTGATTCGTCCTCTTCAACATGCCAGAAAGATCTATTCTCCCTGTGTCCACACAGCTTGGGAGGTGGGAGGAAGGCAAGGAAACCAGGTTATCAGCTCCATTAGTCATCCATTATGAGCTGAACACTAATTGCACCAGTTGCTCAAGCTCCTCTACAGCAGCTACATCTGTCATAGATGAAAGTCACGATTTCTATATAGACCGGACCGCAGCAGATCGTTAGCAAGAGCAGCACACAATTAAGTCCACAACCGGAAGACAGAAACTAAAAGAGCTACAGACCTCTGTACCTGCACCTAAGTTTTTTACTACAAACCTCTAGAGAGGCTTTAGGAAGCTTTTTTTTAAAAAAATAAATGTTCAAACCAGTAGTTGTCCACATGTGGCATCTGCATTTAGAGAGGACACAGACAATGGAACACCCAGAAAAGTTCTTCTCCCTGTCACTGGAAAATACAAGTTTCTAGTAAGCCTCTTGGCAAGTCTTGTGTACAACAGTACCAACGTGTTTTTACAGAAGCCAGATACACCCAAATATTCCATTATTTGGATTTAAATATTCCATTATTTGGATTTTTCCCCCAGCAAAGGGATTGTAACTCATTCTGAGTGAACAACAATGATCTGCTCTTCAGCCATAAATACTTCAGCTTCAAAGTTTTTTAACAGGTCAGATCAAGCAGTTACCTGTTCTGTAGAACAGAAGATATTTAACATCCCTGCATCTAAAATCCCCTATAAAGCAATTTCTGCTGATATAACACATAAGAAAAAGTGTTTTGATTGCACAGAAAAGATTTTTCAGGTTGATGCAACCACACTAAACGCTGACAACCATAGCTCGGGTCAAGCAACCTGCTGACCGCCTACTCAAAAAGAGATGGAAGAGTGATAAAGTGTCAAGAAATCTTCAAAGAGAGGGCAGATACCATCTCCCTGCGTGATTATACACGATTAACCTCACTGCTTGAAGCTGCCACTTCTGCCCAGACTTACAGTTATTTGCTGTTTACACAACCAGCTCAGTCAGAACCCTGAGACATTCATGGGAAATCCCAATCCAAGAATCTGAGAGCACCTGCAAGTTTTTCTACTTTGTGTGATATGTCTGCTTGTGATGTTTTTTCCAAGCTGTAGACCCAACTTCTGCAGCTACTGAGCTGCTGTTCCTGGTGCAGGGGTGCCGTGCTGCTTGAAACATGTGAATTTCAAAATGCATTTCCCTAGAGAAGGCTGGAATCCCAAAAAGCACAGCCTCAGAGTGGCTTCTGCAGAGAGACTTGCCCTCTGCTCTTCTGCTCCTTATCTGCACTTGTGACAGCACGTTACATCTATTAAAACTGTTATCATCTGCTAGCCAGCCACTGACACAACCAGCACAACTCCAAAATCCCTGTTTATGGAACCCTTCTCACACACAGCAGTGTGCAGGGCCAGCCCTGCTGCCAGCGGGGTTTCTCCTGCCACACCAAGGAAGGGAGCAGAAAGCTGCTGAGAGGTCAACACTGAGCACTTCTCAAGATTTGCTGTACTACTTGAACTGATTTATTTTCTTGTAAATCATTTGAATAAGCCACCAGCTTTTCAATTCCTAAACTGGCCATTGCATTCACACCAGCAACAAGTTTAGGAAGGTTAGAAACCAGGTAGGTTAAGCAGCTGGCATAGTAATAATAATAGGAGTAATAAAATCCCTCAAATCTGGCCCACACTGCTACAGCCAGCACACACTGGTTACAGGCTCTTTATAAAAAAGCCAAGCAAAGCAAGTAGAGCAGCACATTTTTAACCACAGCAAACTATAGCCATAGTAACCACAATCAAGTAGTGACTGCAATATCCAAAACTTGCTCCAAGTTTCCCAAAAGACACGCTGGAAGGGCAAGCGCTGATCTAATCTTGCACCCCCAGCACAGACTATCCCACCAGACGCTGTTCTTGCCTCTACAACACCCCGTATCCCAGTCACGCTGTTTGTCACAGCCCCCCTCCTCACAAGTGGTGTGAATTCTTCTCCAGCTCTGGCAACAGGCAGCCTGTGCTGCCTTCTAGAAATAAGGGGAGGAAAAGCAAAATCAATAATGCTTTGCAGCAGATACTACTTGTCTTCCCCTTCAGAACCTGAACGAGGAGAGGAAAAAGTATCAGTGGTGAGAAACACATTTCTTTTCCACTTGGTTTATACAACCATTTAACATGCTCTGGTGGCTTCTGCAGAACTTGGAGCCATAAGAGCAGCTTTTCCTCCTCTGTTTTACAACACTGTGATGTGTCTCAGACTCTTTGCTCCTAACTTTGCTCCAGCTAAGTGACAAAAGTCAAACCCCAGCTCAGCCTCTCTTCCAAGCTTCCCAACCAGCATTCACACTTCAGGAACCACTACACAGTCATTTACTGGAAGGATTAAAGTATCAACATTACACACAAGCCACAGCTAACGAGTCTCAACTTCCAAAGAATTATGTGCAGCGATGCAATTCTTTGTGTTACACTAGGTGCTTGAATTCCTAAGCAGACATCAAACACTCAGCCATGGTGCTCTGCTTCTTGCAGACCACCGGGTCTTCCCAATGAGAGGCATGAGATGCACATTTCCCATCTCTATTCCTTAGTCCATCGTGGTTCCCCCTGCAATGTCCAACTGTCTCCTACGAGAGACTGATTCTCCCAACAAATGGCAATGTGCTACTACACCTTAGTGGCCACCATAACTTACCTCTGCACCTACTACTAGGCGAGTGCTTTCAAAAGCAGAGAAGGTAGCACATGTCAGCAGATAACATCAACAGACAAACATTATAAACCCAAATTTCCAATGCAAGTACCCAAAATCAGTACATTTCCTTCTACCAGAACATTAAGATCAAGTTCTACTTTGCTTAGACAATTTCCCCCTAATTTAAGCAACAGCCTGGGTGAAGACTTAACCATTGACGGAACAAACAAACATTTTCCTTTCTCTTCTGTCAACGTTTTATAAGACGAAAAGCAGTTACACTAAACTATGCTTTTAAAGTTACGTTGAGCCAAATAAATTGTTTCACATTAGTTACACTGGAATTTTCATCACAGGAGCAGGTATTTGCAAAACAACTGATGATGTTTGCAGCACGGATGTACTGATGCATGAACAAGCTGAAATGTATTTGTCTACTCCAAACATGAGTTTGGCAGCTGGGTCTTTAGCATCAACTATACACAAATACTCTCTACTACCTTTCAGTAATGGGCTGGCACAGAAATATTATGCCTGTAAATCCTATGCTCTCAGACTATAACACAAAGTGACAGTGGGATGTGTGGCTCAAGGGAAGTGGAATAAATGGCTCACGGCCTGCGTCACCGTGCTCTTGAAATAAAGAAAGAAAACCCTCCAAACCAAAAAAACCAACTGTACTTTTAAAGTTCCAGAAAGCATCTCACAGTGTTTCACTACTTGCATTTTCTTTCATATCTTAAAGCTGCCCTTTAAAGCACTGATGCTCAGGAATTCCACAGCTTCACTCCAAACCCCTGCAACTGAGCTTAGGAGTAGAGCAGCACAAATCACTGCACATTCAACACATGGGAATTACTCAGGCCTGGATTTCAACGGGGATACAGGTGGCTAAGCTGCACCACATTTCTCATGTGACCCTAATTTCTGTATCTGTTTGGGAATTCTCTGGTCCCACAGTGTTGAGAAAAGGCAAAGCATCTGCCTCCTGCAGACAGCATGGAGCAGAGGCGGTGGCTGGTTTTATACCCACAGCAACAACGAGAGACCTTGAGGGACTCCAGCAATCCCCAGAAATGTGGATCTAATTACAACTGGCTCTTACTTTCCCAGAACTGTGTTATAAGAAGAATGAAAGTGGCATCGAGTGGGATTTTCAGAGTCAAAAGCCTCATGTAACGTGAAGTACTGAGGATTTGGATGATTTCATGCTGTTCCAGCTTTGATGCGAGCAGTGATACCAGTAGATCTTGCTGTTTCTTACAGGAAAATGTGTTCCATATGCTTTGCAGTGTGAAGTAAACAGTTATTTTCATAATCCCAGTCACACACCACTATACCTTTGCTCAAAGGAAACCAGAAGAAGACTATAAGTATTTGCACAGTGCCAGAACAACAATGCAGTAGGCACATTCTGGAGCAAGGTTAGAAACTAACTCATGAACACGCAAAAAAAATAAGCATTTCCTTAAAGGAAATTTATATCCACAAGGACCAAAGCTTTGGAGAAATTAAGCCACAAACACGATGGGGTGAATGGTTGCTCTTGCATGCATATTTTCCAGCTCATTTGTGATGACCACAAGGTCCTTTTTAGCATCAAGAAAAAGGCTGAATGGACAAATTGTCCTTAGCACACAACTGCAGAGCAGTGTGGAAGATTGACACGTTTATCTGAGAAGTTCCCTCTGTAATACAAGACCACAAGACAATGCTATTAACAGCAGAAGACTACTAGAAGGACCAGCAGCAGGAAAGCTGTGCTTGAGCAGTACTTTGCTGAATGAACAGAATTTTCCTTCGACACGGCTGCGCCAACGCTGTGTTTTGATTTGGAAGACAGATGTTTAAAAACAGAGCGGTTAATCTAAGGAACTTCTGGGCTGCAGGTGCTGGGCACAGCAACATGTTTGAAAGAGTGTTAAGTCTGAACGTTTTGGAAAGAAACTAACACAAGCAAAATGACTGATCACCACGAAGTGCAATTAGAAGTGTTTGGCAGCCACCTCCACAAAGCCTTCAACCAAGCAGTCAACATCCTCCTTGACCACCGAGCCTATTGTCTCTCATATCCTCAGAAGAGCTAGAAATAAGCACTACAGAGATAAAGGAGCCTTGGTGCTGTGATAACCACTTCTGTCCATGACAACAAACCTTCAGCTGTTCAGGTGTCAGAAGAAGAGTATTTTAAATTTCAGGTTTTTCACACAAGTTTCTGGACTTCAGCTAATTTAACCCAGGTTCTAGCATCCCCACTTGTACTTTTCTTTTTAAACTTTGAGAAGCTGGCAGTACCCAATATTTAGTGATCTCACAAAGCTGCCACATGCTTGGATTTCAGGGTAAAAAAGCACTTCTCTTCAACTGCCCCTCCCTTTTAACAAATATGAAATTAATAATGTGAAAGTTAAATGAAATGCAAGCTGTCAACTCAGTTTACACAATACAACTGGAAAGCAGTTAGTGACTGCCTCTGTGTCACTACAGGGTAGCTGAGCCTTTGAGTGATGCCTGTAACAAGAATATTCAATCCTTGTTATAGGAGCCTTAGCATTGCTTATGCTTAATTATTTGTGTGTATTTATAAATCAAAGCCTATAAATCAAAGAGTGCTATCCCCAGAGTTACCACTGCACAGATTCCACAGCTCACATTTCTGATTTAACTCTTTTTTGTGAAAATATGCTAAAAATAATAAACCCAGCACTAAGAGAATCTCAGAATGGAACTATTTCAGTACAAGTGCTCAACAGAAAAGTGTACTAAGTTTTTCAGTACTTTACAGTTCTTCAACGTACATTGTTTCACATAATCCCATTAACAGACGTCTGAAGTCAGGGCCAAAGATGTTTTGGAAACAGTCTGACCAGAGCTTTGCCAACCCAAACAGTCAAGTAACTCCTCCAAAGACCTGTTCTCACACATTGTAGAACTGGAAAGAGCAAATACCTTTTGCAGGCACTGCCACAAATCTAAACAAAGAAGCAAATCAGGACCATCCACCTCCTATCAAACTAAATAAGAAACAACTTACATGGTGCTCCTCACACAGCTGGACTTAAGACCTGGTGGGACACCAGCATGAGAGGAGCCCTGAGCCACAGAAGGGGTTTTTTGGGAATCTGCTGGGAGAACTGTCAGCAGAGAAGCATCACTGTCTGCATTTTCACAAATATACAGAACTCACATGAGACTCATTCTCTTTCACTTTTTCAAGGGAAATTGATAAATCACATACTAGAGTTTCTAATTAAAAAGTCCAGAGCTTGAGACTGATGACAAAATAAACCTAGGTCTTTTCCATCCACTATTCAGGACTCTGCTTACCTTATTCACTGGGACAAAAGCTACACACACTGCAGAGAGCAGAGTCATCCCTACAAGGTCTCCCACAACATACCACGTGAAGAGCATCAGTTGCCCCCTTTGCAGCCATTCAATTTGAAAAACACAAGACAGCAAGAGTTAAACGTAAGTTGTACTTTACGCTGCTTTGATGCAAGGATGGAAAAGAGCAGTGATGGTGAATATCAATGCTGAGTATCAGTTATTGGAAGAGAGCCTGAGGTTTATTTAACTGCTAATACCGTCAAATTTAACCTACTGTGTCTGCAGGAGGTAAAACAAAAGTCAGGCTCAAGTTCTGGAAGAAATACCGCTCGCTCTCAATTTAGAGTAAGAACCTGCCTGGAAGCTTGTGTGGTGCTGGCAGTCTCACCCATCTTCTCATCTGTAGCACCTATCTAAGCTGCAACAGGAGATAATTTCATATCTAATCTGCAGAGCTAATGAGTGCCAGCAAAAGCCCTGAGGCTGCCCAGCAGATGTTCATCCTGCAGCTGCTTTCTCTGCCTCATCCAAACCACTGGAAGAGGCTTGACAACAGCGACTGCTACAGCCAGTCTCCACACAAAATCCAAGACAAAAGCACAATACACAAAATTACAGGTTTTCACAGCGTCATTTTGGCCAGATCTTTAAGAACATCCAGTCCAGCTACTAAGTCAGCACTGCCAGGTCACCACTAACCCATGTTCCTCACACCACGTCTTTGTGTCTCCTACAGCCCTCCAGGAGTGGGGACTCCACCACTGCTTTGGGTACCCCGGGCCAGGCCCTGACAAACCTTTCAGTGAAAAAACTGTCCCTCATGGACAATCTAAATGAGAAGCTTAGGTTGGTACAATGTGAGGCCATTTCCTCTTGTCCTATCACTTGGAGAGATTACTTGGGAGAAGTGGCCAACCCCCAGCTCATTATAACCTCCTTTCAGAGAGTTGTTGGGAGTGGTAAGATTTCTGATACAAGCCAGGATGCCAGTGGCCTTCTTGGCCCCTATTTATCCACTTGTCAATCAACATCCCCAAGTTTAGTACCAGAGCTTTCCAGCCACTCCTATCCAGGGCAGGCTGTACATGATGGAGTGTTGCACGGGGTTGTTGTGACCCAAGTGCAGCACCTGGCACTTGGCCCTGCTGAACCTCGTACAACTGGCGTCAGCCCATCGATCCAGTCTGTCCAGATCTCTGTATAAAGCCTCTCTACCTTCAAGCAGGCCAACACACCCACCTAAGTTGGTGTTATCTGCAAACTTACTGAGGGTGCACTTGATCCAGACTGCTGATAAAGGAATTAAATAGGAGTGTGTCCCCAACACTGAACCCCAGGGACACTACCTGCGGCCAGCTGCCAAATGTATTTAACTCCTTTCATCACCACTCCGTGGGCCCAGGCGCCCAGCCAGTTTTTCACCCAGCAGAGCACATACTCATCTCAGCCATGAGCAGCCAGTTTCTCCAGGAGAATGCTGTGGCAAACAGTGCCAAAGCTTTACTAAATCCTAGGCAGAACATGTCCCCAGCCCTTCCCTCATCCATTAAGTGGGTCACCTTGTCATAGAAGAAGATCAGGTTAGTCAGGCAGGACCTGCCTTGCATAAGTTCATGCTGACTGGGTCTGATCACCTGTTTGTCCTGTACACACTGTGTGACAGCACTCAGGATGACCTGCTCCATAACCTTCTCCAGCACTGATGTCAGACTGACAGGCCAGTAGCTCCCTAGACCCTCCTTCCAGCCCTTTGTGTAGAAGAGTGTCACATTTGCTAATCTCCAGTGGACTGAGACCTCCCTAGTGAGCCTGGACTACTGAGAGATGATGGGCTTGGTAGCATTTTCACCAGTTCCTTCAGCACCCTTGGGCACAGCAAGATGCTTTCTTGCTCCACTACTTCACATAAAAAAATAATTTTCTACTAAGATGCTTTTAATGGCTCATTAAAAAAATAATCAGAAACTAAGGGGAAAAAGAACAGTAACTCTCTGCTGCTTAAAACAGAATTTGCAGTACGTAATAGATTAAAATAGCAACAATTCCCAATTGCAGCATCACCCTAAACTCCAGCTGAACTACTTCACTCTCCTTCTTGCTTTCTTCCTAAAAACACCTGTTTGCCACTAGCAGTAGTCAGGTCCACAGCTACATTTGCTTCCCATTCATGTATCTGTAGGAAAGAAGTTCTACAGCAATAGACTAATGTATACAAAATCCACACAAGTGTTTACAAAATGAGGTGCAGCTGTAAATACAAAGATCACACCAAGTCCAAACTTGAACCATGGCCCTGAGATCACAACATCATTCTTCTTAGGGTCACACACACTGCAAGTGTTGCGCAAGCTTCATTTCTAGAAACTTAGAACCAACCAGTCTCATCATCCTACTGACCCACTTGCGGAAGCACTCACAGCTCCAGTTTAATCCATCTCTGGAAATTCAAATCAGCCCTTCAGCAGGTTGTACACTGAAACAGGAAAAGATGCCGTGCTGCTGCTTCTGGTGTTTCTATCTACAGACACACTGCACTGCAAAACACTCAGTGTTTTGCTATTTACAAGGTCTTACAAGCTTGTTATGAGAAATTCACTGATCTCAGCACAAAATTTACTTGCCTACAACCACCCCAATGATGATAAAACTAAGGCTGTTTTACTTGCTTGTCACAAATAAGCTGCTCTCCCTAGCAAAAACCAGAAAACAGTTCATAAAGCTGGCAGCACCCAAGATGTATGTAATAAAATACGCAGATTTACAACAACATCAATTAAACACCTCCTCCTTATTTGACTGCGTTTTAAGCTATGTAAAATCCCAATGAAACCAACCAGGCACAGAGCTTCTGCTGAAAAACAAGGTGCAGTTGGCAGTATGAGGGTATTAATGAGTCTGATCAAAGTTTCACGTGAAGATTCCCCCAAGCAACCACTCACAGGTACTGCAGTATGAATGAAAATAATGGAAATGTGAGGAAAAGAATAGTTTTAGCAGCTATAAGTTAATTAAGGTAAAAACTAGGGATACTCAAAGTTATCCAAGTGCTTTACTACTCCTGCTAATATACTATTCTTTTCCATTTCAGACACACGTCTTGAGAAGTAATGGAATTGCCATGCATCCACCATACTTTAATCCATCTTGGCACATCCAGTCTAGGAGCATCTGCCACCAGGTTTTGGGACACATTAAGTATCACACTTTGAAATCACAGCAGGAGAGACACCAAGCTTGGAAAACAAGCAGGAAAAAGGAGAGATGCTGAGAAAACAAGCAACACAAGCTCCCTACCAAAGAAAACTAAAACATCCGTTCAATTCTGAATCTCATCTCCTCCACAAAAGTTTGCACCAGAACTAAAAAAGTCAAACATATTTCTAGAAGCATCTTTCTCCAAAGAGTCCTATTGGGGAAGCCCAAAGAAAAACCCAGAGCTTTCTCTGACAGGAGGATGAGTTATACATCTGAAAGCTAAAAGTCTAATCTAAATCTTCCAAGAAAAAAATAAATCTAATCAATATTAAAATAATGAGTCTAAAAAACCTTGCTGCAACACCAGCACTGAATGAGATTTTAATGTTTGGAAGCTGCACACCAGTATCACCAGTCCAGACCGTGTTGTGACAGCTCATTCTCTAACATCCCTAACTTTGTTAGCAGTTGGAAGGTAAACTTTAAACTTTCAAACACAATAAATATCTATAAGCTCAGCTACTGACATTTTCAAACTCAGGCTCTAAGTTGTTGGGTTTACTCTTTGAGTGAAAAAACTCCAGTATCCAACCTGCAGACAGACAGCAATGAGAGCTTTTCTTGAAAACAATTAAGAAGTTTCTACTGGATAATTACTTTGTCAAGTGCCCTGGCAATACAGGGGTGGGCTGGTTTATCAGAGAAATATTTCACTGTGCCTGTACAACACTGCATACTCTGGAAAAAGCCTTCTCTACCATTTACCAACCGGGCTAAGGCCCCTTAGAAACAAAATCAGAAACTATCATTTCTACAACAGATGCTGAATAGTCTCAATGGGCCCTAAATCTCTAGAGATGCCATTATAAAAAAAAAAACAGCCAATTGAGGAAGGCAGTAAATTTAATTCAGCTCCATCAGACACTGCAAGCTTTACCTAAATGAGAGAAGCTGAGTTTTTCCAGCAAGGGAAGCCTCATTTTTATTAATAAAAAAGCCCCCCACACGAATGACAGGATTTGCCTTCATACGAAAGTGACAAGAGTCCTCAAACAGCAGGAATATAGCTTTGCTGACAAATGGGTGTGAGCTGGAACAAAGGAGGCTCCACATCAATGTGAGAAGGAACTTCTTCCCAGTGAGGGTGACAGAGCACTGGAAGGGGCTGCCCAGGGGGGTTGTGGAGTCTCCTTCTCTGGAGGTGTTTAAAACCTGCCTGGATATGTTCCTATGTGACTTGATCTAGGGGATCCTGCTGTGGAGAAAGGGACTGGACTAGATGATCTTTTGAGGTCCTTTCCAATCCCTAGCGTTCTGTGACTTTGTGACTAAAGCTCCAGCCTGCCGCACCTCTGCGATTTAAGAGATAGCTCAAGGCTGCTGCAACGTTTAGCAGACACTGCTCCCCAGCACAGCTCAGGACGCCAACACAGCACCAGGCAGCACAGGCAGCTGGTACCCACTGGTACCAGTAAGTGGTACCCTGTCTACTGCTTCACACCTCTGTCCCAGCACAGTCCATGGTGAAACACTCACTGTCCATGACTTAACAAATCGGTTTGCTTTTCCAAACACAAGAAGAAACAAAAGACACTCTGAAGGATGGTAAGGCAGATGATGGACATGCATTTTCAAAAGACCACCAGAGAACTTAACACAGATACACAAGTGTTATTTCAGGGTGTCCAGCTCCACTCAGGCAGCATAACATGCAGCAATCCCACTCAGGAAAGCCAGAGGAGAAGCCAGGCAGCGGGTTGAGAGCACCTGTGCAAACGCTGTGGGAACAAGACAGTTCTAGAGCACTAACTTATGTTTTCAGAATTATTACTCTTGGGTGTGAGGAACTGACCCACAACAACAATACAATACTTGGTGCAGAAGCTCTTCCTCCCCCTAACTCAAAAGCCTTAGAAGAAACCTGCTCAGTAAAGTGTTCGTTCCCCGCTTGGGTCAGCACAGTGTGAGTTACCTGTATGTGCAGCATTTTGTAGGACGGGGAAACTCAACTACCCTAATAAACACAACTAGCAGAGAGCACCATCCTACCTAACAAAAAGCCAGGAATAATTAATTAAAACAACAGAAACATTTCCAAGTCCTCTGCAAGCCAATGTCTGATGTGCGGATAACAATAACGACTTTTCCAGACAAACCGACCATTTTTCAAGTTCTCAGATAAGACCATCCTGAACTTCACACGTTCATTTTATTGTCCTCCTGCATCCCACCACTGTTACTAGCCTCATGACTGGATATTAGAAAAAAGTTCCTCAATGTGAGGGTGGTTGATCAGGGGAATGGGCTGCCCAGGGAGGTGGGAGGGGCTCCATCCCTGGAGTCATTTAAGGTCAGGGTTGATGGGGCTCTGAGCACAGGGTAGCCTAGGCAGAGATGGCCCTGTGTAAGGAGGTTGGACTAGATGACCTCTGCAAGTCCCTTCCAGCCTAGAACATTCTAGGATTCTTTGACTGCTCCACAGCTTTCAGCATATTTGCATGGTTTGCATTTATTTCTACACACATAACCCAAATCCTGAGCTGCCATCCTTCTGGTACAAGCCCCAAGGAAGGAAAGTAAGCAAATACAAAGTGTTTTTTTGCTTTGCTTTTCTTAATTCTTCCAAACAATTCTGATGCTCTATCCTAAAGGAGTGGTTAGCCTCGCTGAAAACTACCAGTTACCCTGTGAACCTGTGCCAGCTGCAAATCGCTCCAACTGCCCTGGCACCATTATTTAAAGTCATTTTCCATTTAAAGAGTCTCCCATCAGCACCAGCACAGCCTTTCATTACCCATCCCACTTAATACCCACAGCTCACTTGCTCGGTCTCCACTGACCAAGCAGCACACGGAGACTGATGTGTGGATTATTGGGATTCCTAATGCTTTTTCTCCCTGCTGGCTGAGCGCTTGGCAGCCTGCCTGACCCACAACACGTGTGGGTTTGTCAGCCTAATGCTCTATATCATCCGGACAGTCTCAGGACAAAGCAGGACCCAACAGCCCCAGCACAGCAACGGCCAATGGCTCCCAAAACTTCCAGCCACTACACACTCCAGCACTGGTGGAGCAAGTGGGACAGAAGTCAGCGTCCAGGTGTCTGCCACTGCTTGCTTTCCAAGAGGCAAACGTACAGTGGAAGTGCATCCAGCACAGTTCTTTAACTGAAGGCTGAAGAGTCGACAGCAGGCTTCGCTGTACAAAGCATCCATCCTCACTTGACTGTTGTCTTGCAGTGACTCACAATCTGCATGTCAGGATTTGAGTAACTTCTGTTTTTCACGCAACCCACCTTCTGATAACTAAATACAGACAGTGAAAATTCAGAGATACAGGCTCCAAAGTGAGTTGTGATCAAGTCAGGTGGTTTAAGGGGTCGCCATAAACTGTACCTATGCCTGGTATCACAGTATCACAGTATTATCAAGGTTGGAAGAGACCTCATAGATCATCAAGTCCAACCTGTCACCACAGAGCTCAAGGCTAGACCATGGCACCAAGTGCCACGTCCAATCCTGCCTTGAACAGCTCCAGAGTTGGCGACTCCACCACCTCCCTGGGCAGGCCATTCCAGTGGCCAATGACTCTCTCGGTGAAGAACTTTCTCCTCACCTCAAGCCTAAATTTCCCCTGGCGCAGCTTGAGGCTGTGTCCTCTTGTTCTGGTGCTGGCTGCCTGAGAGAAGAGAGCAACCTCCTCCCGGCCACAACCACCCCTCAGGTAGTTGTAGACAGCAATAAGGTCTCCCCTGAGCCTTCCTCTTCTTAGGCAGGGGAGAAAAAAAATGAGGCTTGGGCATTCCTCCCTATATAAAAAGTAGATTGAGATTTTTCCAAGTGTGAGGCAATACAGCAACCCTGTAAATCCTGCTGTAAGAATTTATGGGATGAATGCACAAAAGGGAGTCCCACGCAATGTGCAAATAGCAAATAAAGGCAAATTTAAGATCATGACTAACTAAAAAGTGTAATGAAAGTGAAACTGGTTTATAGATGAATGAAATAGAGAAGCCAGCTGAGATCTTACTTGGAAATGGAAGAATATGCAAAATACAGCTGCAGTTTCACTTCCTCTACGCAAGAAAATACAACAGAAAGCTCAAGCACAGCACATGGCTCATCCTCTACATCCTCCTCAGATGACACACGCTGCCCACACAACCTCAAGATTCTCTGCTTCACATTATTTTTTGATAGAATTACCCACTATGTAACTAAACACAGGCATTTCCAGGCTACACCAGCAGAAAAGCATGTTTAC
>VXBP01006644.1:14706-42283 GCA_013400115.1 Rhinopomastus cyanomelas | reverse complement strand
CAGGTCAAGGGAGGTTATCCTTCCCCTGTATTCAGCACTGGTTAGACCACACCTGAAGTATTGTGTTCAGTTGTGGGCCCCGCCGTTTAAGAGGGATGTCGGGGTGCTGGAACGAGTCCAAAGAAGGGCAACTCGATTGATTAAGGGGCTGGAAGGTAAGCCCTATGAGGAGACGCTGATGGAGCTGGGTTTGTTTAGTCTGGAAAAGAGGAGGCTCAGGGGTGATCTTATTGCTGTCCATAACTATCTGAAAGGTGGTTGTAGTCAGACAGGGGTTGGAGACAATACAAGGGGTAGTAGTCTTAAGCTCCATCAGGGATGCTTTAGACTTGCAATTAGGAAAAAATTTTCACTGAAAGAGTGATCCGGTTTTGGAATGGGCTGCCCACAGAGGTGGTTGAGTCACCATCCCTGGAGGTATTCAAGGTTAGGCTGGATGAGGTGCTGAGTAGCATGATCTAGATATTAGATGTTAGGATTACTGGGTTTATTTGGATTTAGGTTGGACTGGATGATCTTTAAAGTCTTTTCCAACCTTATCATTACTGTGATACTGTGATACTGTAATAACTTTTATAGGGTATTGGAGGATTTTCTTAGCTTTTCAAATGTTAACTCACTGAACAGTGACACCATTCAAACAGAACAATCTGATACACATCTCTTTAGCTTTTCAGGAGATAGTTCTTTTGCTGGAACTCAAGAGTTGTTCACAATATGAGAGCAAACAAATGTTCTCTATTAGTTAATATTTATGAAGTAATCTCCCTTAAAATAGGGGAGAATATTTTTGAGAGCCGTTTTCATCGCCTTTTCCCCAAGGGAGAACTCAGAAGTTCAGCAAAATATTTTAAGTCTTAAAGTATCTGTGCTTTTTAGAAAGTTAGCATCAATTACCCTTCTAGTAAAGCAACCTCTAAAGCATTTTCTGTCTTCCAAATAGTACACAGTTTGAAGACAAGACAGCTGTCATAAATTAGCCTCCATTAAACAAACATAGTAGCACATGCAAATTATCAAAAGCTCACTGAGAATTCAAATTTATATTGAAGTACTTTATGAGTATACAGTTTACTACTATGCCAGACCATTTGAGACACGATAATGATATCAGACCCTAAAAAAAATTGGAAGTAACCAATTAGACCCTTGTTTTCATTTTTACTGAGGGTAATCCTTCTACTTGATAAATTCTCCTAGCCTGAATGATGTTTGCATATGTACAGCCTGTGTACTGGTGGCAGGAGATGCCGGTGGTAAGGCATCTCTTTCTTGTATGCTAACTAGAGGACTAGGAGTCAGTGGGAGCAAGGAGTGGAGAGGGAAGAGTAAACAAAAGGAAAAGGAACAATCAGAATAGGAAAGATAGTAACCTTATAAAATTTTGGGGAAAGAAACTACTAGAAACATTTGAACTAATTCAAAAGTTTGTATTTTGAATTTGCAGCCTAGAGGTCTAATACAGACTAGAGCAGTGCTTTTGTCGCACAGAACACTGTCATTAGAGTGACATATCTGAATACATCTCCACTTTCTAATTACAAAGTCCATGCGCTTAAACTGTTGATGAAAGTACCATTCATTGATACTGTATGTCTTTATATTAACATAAATTACATTTGAACAGTCTTTGTGTGAAGGGGACATACACTGACAGAGGGGCAGCAGCAAGCAGCTAAAACTGATACTGAAATAATCTCACCCTTTTGCAGAATCAGTAACTTTCAGTGCTGATAGACAAAAAGTTTTAAAAACAGGCCGCTGCTTGTTGAACTTGACTTGTAGAGAAAAAGGGATGTGGTTTTTGCTGTTTTGCAGTTCGTGAAAGAATGGTGAAGATTGCTAAAGGAACTGGCAATTACCCTTGGGGTTTCAGGATCCAGTTCTCAAAGCCTATCCTTGTGACTGAAGTTGACACAAGTAAGTTTGGTTTGTACTAGTTAACTTCTGCTACGAAAATGTATAAAAATGAATGTATCATGTTTTGCAATATAATATTATATAATATTGTCTACATAATATAGAACACCTGTTTTATAATATGTGGTGAAGATGTACATCAATAATTTCCATAATTAATGGATTTAATGTATTTAATAACATGTCCCCTAAATGCTACTGACAAAAAGTTTTAGGGCCACTGTATGCTCAAAAGTAAAGGAAATTATGTGGTTTTGTGTCCTTCCTTGCCAGTTGTTACCTTGTGCAAGCATATGCATCCATCCCCTCTCCAGATGTAAAGTCTGTAACTTTTGGAGACTGATAACCATTAATGGCAATAGTTGTT
Source organism: Rhinopomastus cyanomelas (assembly GCA_013400115.1). Taxonomy (NCBI): domain Eukaryota; kingdom Metazoa; phylum Chordata; class Aves; order Bucerotiformes; family Rhinopomastidae; genus Rhinopomastus; species Rhinopomastus cyanomelas. Next base: position 39,996 of record VXBP01006644.1, on the reverse strand, counting down.
TAAGACTGAAATGGATCCTTATAGCAGCTATTCCAGAAGTCATGTTAGGTTGGGACATTTCGGCTTAGATGTGATTTGATTCAGCCATTTGTAAATGTCAACAGGATTGCCATTAGCTTCTTCAGGGTAGTCCAATGATTATGAGGAACTCCAGAAGAAAGTCGTAGAACTAAGTAAATGAGCAAAAACAGCAGATGGCTTTCAGAAGTGATGAAGTGTTTCTACAGAGAAATATACCTCTGTGATGAAGATCACAGCATTGGTGATTGCACTTTAAAAAAGAGGCCTTGAAAGTCATCACCGAAAGGTCACTGAAGTCATCTGCTCTCTATGCAATGGCAGGTTAAAAATTTGAATAATAGAATCATTAGGGACTGGAAGGAACCCTGAAAGATCATCTAGTCCAATCTCCCTGCCACAGCAGGATCACTTCACTGGAGAATTTATAGAGTCAGAATCACTCAGGGTGAGAACTCCCTTACCATGGCCAGGGACACCCCACACTAGATCAGGCTGCCCAGAGCCTCATCTAGCCCGGCCTTAAACACCTCCAACGATAGGGCCCCAACCACCTCCCTGGGTAACTCATTCCAGGCTATCACCACTCTCACGCTGAAGAACTTCCTCATAACATCCACTCTAAATCTACCCATCTCCAGCTTTGCTCCATTCCCCCTAGACCCATTGCTACCCGCCAGCCTAAATAGTCCCTCCCCAGCATTTTTGTAGGCCCCTCTCAGATACTGAAAGGCCACAATAAGCTCACCTTGGAACCTCCTCTTCTCCAAACTCAACAGCACCAATTCCCTCAGTCTGGCCTCACAGGAGAGGTGCACCAGCCCTCTGATCATCCTCGTGGCCCTCCTCTGCACTCGTTCCAGCATCTCCACAACCTTCTTGTAATAAGGGCTCCAGAACTGGACACAGTACTCCACGTGGGATCTCACCAGAGTGGAGTAGAGGGGGAGAATCACCTCCCTCGACCTGCTGGCCACACTTCTCCTGATGCAGCCCAGGATCTGGTTTGCCCTCTGGGCTGCAAGTGCACATTGCTGGCTCATACTGAGCTTTTTGTCCACAAGCACCCCCAAGTCCCTCTCCTCCGGGCTACTCTCCAGCCAGTCACTGCCCAGCCTGTATTTGTGCTTAGGATTGCCTTGACCCAGATGCAGGACTTTACACTTAGTCTTGTTGAATGTCATGAGGTTGGCCTGTGCCAACTTCTCCAGCCTGTCCACGTCCCTCTGGATGGCATCCGTGCCTTCCAGTGTGTCTGCTGTACCACACAACTTGGTGTCATCAGCAGACTTCCTGAGAGTGCACTCAGTGCCTCTGTCCACGTCACCAACAAAGATGTTGAACAAAACTGGTCCCAGGACTGATCCCTGTGGGACTCTGCTTGTCACTGACCTCCACCTGGACATGGATCCATTGACAACCACTCTCTGGGTGCAGCCATCAAGCCAGTTCTTTACCCATCTAGTGGTCCACCCATCAAAGCCATGGTCTACCAGCTTGGAGACCAGAATGTGGTGCGGGACAGTGTCCAAGGTTCAGGTCAGTTCAGGTCCAGGTAAATGACATCAGTCGCCCGCCCCTTATCCATTACAGTTGTGACGTGCTCATAGAAGGCCATCGGGTTTGTCAGGCAGAATTTGCCCTCGGTGAAGCTATGCTGATTGTACCCAATCACGTCTTCACTATTCTTCTGTCTCAGCAGTGCCTTCAGAAGGATCTGCTCCATGATCTTACTGGGCACAGAGGTGAGACTGATCGGCCTGCAGTTCCCTGGCTCCCCTTTCCTACCCTTTTTGGAAATAGGAATCATGTCTCCCCTTTTCTAGTCACTGGGGACTTCACCAGACTTTTGGAATATAATAGAGAGGGGTTTAGCAACCTCATCTGCCAGTTCTCTTAGTACCCATGAGTGTATCACATCTAGTCCCATGGACTTGACCACTTGCAGGTTCTTCAGGTGATCACGAACCTGATCTTCACGCATGATGGGCAGTTCTGCCTTGCAGTCCCTGCCATTATTTTCCATGACTCCATGAGTGTGGCTGGAGTCCTTTGCAGTGAAGACTAAGATAAAGAAGTCATTGAGAACCTCAGCCTTTTACATGTCACTTGTAACCACATCACCTGTTTCCTTTCTGAGGGGACTCACGCCTTCCCTAGACTTCTTCTTACCATTCATATATCTGTAGAAAATCTTGCTGTTCCCTTTGATCTCCCTAGCTAGGTTCAATTCAAACTGTACCTTGACTTTCCTAACCAGATCTCTAGCTGTTTGGGCAGCTTTCTTATATACCCCCCATTCTAGCTGTCCTCCCTTCCACTCCTTGGAGAGTTTCCATTTGTGCAACAGCATGTCCAGGAGCAACTTTTTCAGCCAAGCAGGCCTCCTAGCATTCTTCCCTGCTTTCCTCTTTGTTTGTGTGCATTGCTCCTGGACACAGAGGAGGTGATCCTTGAATACTAACCAGCTGTCCTGGGCCCCTCTTTTCTCAAGGGCTTCATCCCATGATACTTTTTCCAGCAGATCCCTGAAGTGATCAAATTCTGTATGCCTAAAGTCAAGGGACGTAAGGTTAGAAAACTTTTTCCTGGTTACCCTGAGGATCTGGAATTCAATGGCTTCATGGTCACTGCAGCCAAGGCTGTCCCTGAGCCTCACATTGGTCACTAGCCCCTCCCTGTTGGTGAGAACAAGGTCCAGCATATCACCTTTTCTTGTTGGTTCCTCCACCATTTGAAGAAGGAAGTTGTCATCAATGCAATCCAAGAACAACCTGGATTGCTGGTGCCTTGCTGTGTTGATGCTCCAGCAGATGTCAGGGTGGTTGAAATCCCCCATGAGGACCAGGAAGCTGCTTCGGTTTGCCTGTGAAGGGCCTCATCTGCTTGCTTCTGCTGGTCAGTGACCTGTAGCAGACCCCTACAGTAACATCACCCTCCCGTCTTCCCTTTTATTTTAACCCAAACACCCTCAATCAGCTCATCATCCTTCCCCAAGTGGAGCTCCATTGATTCCAGCTGGTCACTGTTATAAAGGGCAACGCCTCCTCCTCTCCTTCCCTGACTATCCTTCCTAAAGAGCTTGTACCCATCTATCCCTCCATTCCAGTTGTGGGAATCATCCCACCAAGTTTCAGTAATAGCCACGATGTCATGGTATCCTAGCAGCACAGTGGCCCTTAATTCATCCTGCTTGTTGCCCAAGCTCTGTGCATTTGCTAAAACCTAGCTCTGTCAGTAGCAGTGGTGCAAATGAGACACAGTGAGTTAGAGTAATTATGCTTACTACCTTAAGTTAGTTCATTCAATTGCAGAGTATTGCTATACTGCTTTCAGTGTCTCAGGATGGATGCAGTAGAAATAGAGGAGCAGAAAGTACAGGGGACTGAGGTAGACTTCCACTCCCAAAGGCAGTGGTAATGAAAAACTCATCCTAGACTAAGCTAGTGCCTGCCCTCTAGTTAAGCACTTAAGATTAGCTCTGTCACTTACCAGCCTTATTATATGAGTCTGACCTTGGTTCCAGAGAAGGCTACAGAATAAATAATCATGAGTGCCGTTTTGCAGCATTTATGTGATAACCAGGTAATCAGACCCAGTCAGCATTGGTTCAGGACAGGCAGGTTCTGCTTGATTAATCTGATCTCCTTTTATGACACAGTAATTGAACCAGTGAAGGCTGTGGACATTGTCTTCCTGAACTTCAGTAATGCCATTGACACCACTTCCCACAACATTCTTATGAAAGAACTGGCTGCCCATGGCTTCGGCAGACATACTCTCCTGAGTTAAACACTGGCTGGATGATGGGTCCCAAAAAGTGGTGGTGAATGGAATTTAATCCAGTTGGCAACTAATCACAAGTGGTGTTCCTCAGGGCTCAGTACAGAGGCCACTCCTGTTTAAATTGAATGATTTGGATGAGTTGACTGAGTGCACCTGCAGTAGGTTTGCAGAATACCCAAAGCTGAGTGAGCGTTTTGATCTTCATGCAGGAAGAGAGGCTTTTCAGAGAAATCTGCAGAGACTGGGTAGATTAATGTGTTGAGGCTAGTTGTATGAGCTTCAACAAGGTGAGTGCCATCTCATACACTTAGGTCACAAAAATCCAATACAGCGCTACAGATCTGAGAAAGAGTGATTGGAAAGCTGCTTACAGAAAGAGATCTGGGAGTGTTGTTTGACAATTGGCTAAGTATGAGCCAACAGTGTGGTCAGGGACCCAAGAAGGTCAAAAACATCCTGGCTTGCATCAGATATAGTGTAGCCAGCAGGCATGGGGAAGTGATTGTCACGCTGCATGTGGCACTTATGACATCACACTTCGAGTAGAGTGTCCAGTTTAGGGCACCTCAGTAGAAGAAAAGCATTGAGGTGCTGGAGGGTATCCAAAGAAGAGCAACAAGGTTGATGTAGGGTCTGGAGAACAAGACTTGTGATGAGTGGCTGAGGGAACTGAGATTGTTTAGTGTAAAGAAAAGGAGACTGATCTTGTCAAAAAAGAGGGTCCACACAGAAATCACGTTTACTAAAGTTGCCGGATGCTGAACTCAGAGAGTAAAGAAGAGGGATAGAAGGAAAAGGGAAAAGAGAAAAAGGGAAGGAAAATGAACAAAATCTCAGATCACGACTCTGGGATCCAGCAACAAATTCTTGAGCACTTTATTTCCTCTTTGCCTTCTCAGTTTTGCAGACTTTCAGTGTTTCATGATCCTTTTCTTGGTCTCTCAGTGTGGTTGCAGGCTTGGAGAAGCTGAGTCCCTGGCACCATTTGAACCTCTCCTGTTATCTCCTACTACCAGGAGCATTTTCTTCACCTCCAATGATATGGGAGAGTTTGTTCTCAGAGGCTTTGGCAAAACACTGAGAAGTTCTTGAGGGGTGTCAGTTCATCATGTTCCCACCACATGTGCATACCTGTGCAGATAAAACAGTAGTGCCTCAGAGCCTGTTTGTTCTGTTCTCACTGTAACGTGCCTATGTTTTTGCTAGATGCTGAGCCTCTCTCATCCTCCCACTCTTAATCATTTGAGCCATCTTGCTTGTTGTTTATCTGAGTCTGACAAAGTCTTTTCCAATATTTATGATTTTAGGAATCTATGACATAGTTTTGCATTGAAGTTGATAGAGTTAGGTTAATGGTTAGATTCATTGATCTTGAAGGATTTTTAATTCCCAAACAGTTATATGATTCTGTGATTCTATGATTGTATTCTCCAGCTTCCTGTCAACTCTAGGAAAGCCTGTGAATTCAGACGCTTATGAACTCATCATTGCAAAAACTGCCTGCTGCGCCACAAAAGTGGGTCATAATTGAATTCCACCAGGGAATAAAAATTTCATTTTATCCCTTTATGGCTGCACATTGAGACATAAATTTAATATTTTAGAGACCAATTATGCTTATAAGCATGAGTTCCTTAAGGGTAAAACAAACAAAAATGTTCTGGCATTTGCAAATTTGAAAATTATTTCTGATATGTGAGGGTGAACCATGGATTTTTAGTCCCTGTTTATACTCAAACTTGAACAAATCTCTTCCCTGCACCTTCTAAGCATCCTTAGAAATATACTGGACAATCACATTCATTGCATGTTAGTGTACAATATCTTTAAATATATATATTAAACAGTATTGAGCAACATTTTCAAAAAACAATTTCACTGTTTTATTATTATGCATAATAATAATTGAGAAGGAACAAAACGTGTATTGGTACCCAAGAATGTATCGTACCCATCACTTTCCTAATTTGTCTCTATTCATGGCTGGCTCCTGTCTCAGCCCTCTTTTTTTAGGGAATAATGACATATCTAGCTACCTCTTAAAGCATTTAAGTCCTAATGACATTTTTAATGAAGTTTATCCACTGTCAGTGCTTGTGTATTGTTGAACCAGTGCCTAAATAGTAAAGGTGCAAATATGGACAACTTAAGCGTGCCCAGAAAAACTTCACCTCCAAGCTGATGTCATGAAGGCCCCAAAGTATAATCCCAGACTGGTGTGACAGACACCAGTTTTGCTAGAAAAGCTTTTTCCTATATGCTTTATATCATTAATCTAAAGCTTTTTTTGTTTATTTCAGACAGTGCAGCTGAAGAAGCAGGGCTTCAGGTTGGTGATATTCTGATAGCAGTCAATGGAACTGATGTCACTAGCATGCCACATTCAGAAGCTGCCAATCTGGCAAGGAAAGGTAATCTTGAGATCACAATCTATTACATGGTTGGAGCAGCATTCCTGTACAGTGTTCCAAATGAATCCAGATCATTTGGGTGATGGATGCAGCAGACATCTTAATTTATACATTAGCATTTAGTTCAGCAGTATTGCCTAAATCACATTTTATCTAGGCCTTACCAGGAATACAGAAAACAATTGAAAAATAAAATACTCCCTTAACACCACATGTGACACTAATGATGTTGGCCCTTCTCACAGAAAGCAACTGGGAAAATCCTGAAAGTGACTGAAACCAGTGTTGCTGAGACCTAAAGTGACAGCAGAGGTTTTATAATGAGGCATCCTTTTGCAGCACCATCAAAATAAAGAGTCAGCAATATTAATCACACATATTTTTCTTAAATTATGAGGACTAAAACTCAAAGATACCAAAGTTTCCATGCTGAAAGATAATGTATTGCTGTTCTTTTATGTATCCCAGAGATTTTGACAAAATCTCATTGGAAATTCAATAAATTAAAATGGTTTTACAAGACAGTGAAAAATTTAACTTGGCATATACCATGTCCTTTAATTAAAGAGGTGCCATTCACACTGTAATATTTAAGAGTATGCTAAGTCTTTTCATAGATAAATGTCTGATTACTAGCTATTTTTAAATTATTAGACAACACCTCTTAGTTTAAATCTTGGCACGCAAACGGCATTCCCAAAGTCAAATGTCCCCAAAAGAGAAATCCAGCTGATACTTTGCAAATTCAAATCCCATATTTACATTTCTCAATCCACTTTAAAACACTGCCTCCTTCTCTGAAATAGTATTTGATATAGAGAGCTTCAGACCTTTAGGGTCAAAGCCATAGATTAATTGATAACAAACTATTATGAAATTGTTAACAATAAGGATAACACATTTTTACACAATCTTGCAAACAAATGTCTCCTTTGAGCACTTACTTTTTGTAAATTTAAGTAAACACTTTTGTACTTTTTAGCCTCCAACAGCAAGCCTCTTCAGTACGGGCCACAGAGAGAATGATATATTATTAGGCTCCAAGACACAGAAAAGAAAGAATTTTCAAATAATAGGGACTGATGGTACCCCTAAGTGCATTCTGAGTAGTTTTTGTATCAATCTAAATTAATGTAAACACGCATTTGAACAAAGAAATCCGACCACTTCCCTAAACTGATAAAATATGCAAGCACTTAAGATGCTGCTTGAAATGGCAGGTCACAAAGACTGTTTTAAGAATTGTCTTCATATAGATATCTGCATTATTGTTCCTCAACTCAAAACTAGTTTCATTTCTGAATTTCTATTAAAAGAAGGCCAAGTATTATTAGTTTTAATTAATCATCTCCTAGGCTTATTTTTTTCTTGCAGCTTCTAAAAGCTACACTGGGAGTATAAAGGATGTAGGATAGAATACTGCCTTCCTCCCCCCTGCAAGGTTATTAAAAAATGCTGACTGATTGGATATTATTTTTACTTATGTTGTCACATTCTTCCTGTAATATTTTAGGTCCTGATATCCTGACTATGGTTGTGGGATCAGATATCAGCCGTTACCCTAACACCCCCAGACCTACATGCCGAGGATATTTGCATAAACGAACACAATCAGCAATATTGAAGGGCTGGAGAAAGAGGTGGTTTGTGCTGAAACACAATGGCTACCTATACTATTACAAACACAAGAAGGTAAGGAGAGAGACTGGTGAGGAAGCAAGCTGTTCTGAACTACAAGGTGCAGCAGATGCTCTCCTTCACAGTTTGCAGGAACACTTCTCATCCAATGGTATCTGGGGTTTTCAGAGGAACAGTGTCTCTCCTTTCACCGTGATCTGAAGGACAATGGATGTGCAGGCATGTCTTTCCCACGTCTTCCTCCTCAGTGACCTGAGCAACCACATAGCTTTATCTCCCACTCCAAACAGAAGGGAGCTGTGACCAGCTGACCGCACTGTCCAGCCCAGGACAAATTCTACCTAATTAGCGAAGTGCTAATGAATTGAAACAAAGGACACAGAGGGGTCACATGCCATTTGTGATCCACTGTCAAAAAAAACAGAGACCAATCACAGTTCTTACATGCCTGAGCCCAGCTCTATTATCTCCTTTCCCTCAAGGGAAAAACCCTTGGCAGTCCTTTTTCCTGTGGAAACTTAATGTCCTCACTCTGCAGGAAACAAGTCCTCCATAAGCTTCTTTGGTTAGTGTAGGGATTTCCTGAGTATGTGGGTCATCCCAGTGCCTGACCACTCCAACCCAGATCTCTTCCTCAAAGTCATGTTCTTTTTCAGGATAAGTCACCATTTCCATGTCCTCAAGGCCTGTTTCCTACTCTGGCATGGCATCCTCCACTGTGGATAGGTGGGATGGGACTCTATTCCTCTGTGCATTTCATCATAATTTTCAGGGACTTCTTCCCACTGATCTCTGGGGTTTTCACAAGCTCACTCTGTCACTACAGCCCAGGGGTAAATGGCTGCCCAGTGACAATATGACTACTTCCAAAACAAAAATCCACAAACAAAAGAGGAAGAGGAAACTTATTCCACAGGTTTTCCTCTGCCCAAATTATGTTTATTCACAGAGGCACTAATTGGCTCTGACTTCCAGAAGTGGGTGAGTAACTGGAGCTGGGGACAGCTACTATCTTTGCAAAGCTTCTTACTAGGGTTGCATCAGCAACCTCATGCCACAGTACCAGAAACCTTTACAGGCTACAACAAGGGCTCCCAAACAAGAGGTCCAAAACTAAGCGGGGAAACAGGGAGTTGCCCAATAGATTTTCCCTGATCGGGGACCAGGTTTATTTGTAGAGGCATATATTGGCTGAACTTTAGCTAGAGACAAGTCTGACCTGGATCTGGAGGAATCTTTTACAAAGCTTCTTAGAGGGCCCACACCAGCCACTCCCTCCCCTACTACCAAATCCCTGTCAGACATGAACCACAACAACAGATTATTGTCTCGCCTTTTAGTATTTACAGAACAACATCAGTACTAAAGATATTTGTGGTAGGTGGTATGTAGAGGAGGCTTGTCAGCTAGTTCTACCTTCCTACACCTTTGTGCCACAAATTGATTTGTACACTTGAATATCAAGAGAGGAGTAGCAATATATTTGCTGATATGTAAAACAGTAGCTTATATATTAGAGCAGTTTGAACAGTAAGAGCAACTTTTAATAAAATTCAGTGGCAAAGTTTTAATAAAATGCAATGACAGAATTATTTACTGCATGGAGGACAGTGTTAGGTAAACACATAAAGAAACCCTCTCTCAAAATCCCCATCTAAAGGGATTTTATGTATAAAATTAGTGTGAAGTAGATAACCATGAAACTGCAAAGTTCTTGAATTATATTAGCCCCTTAACTGAGAATCTGTTGCAGCAAGAAATCACTCCACCTTTTAGGACTACCCTTGCCAGGGCTTCCTGCCCAAGGCGAGTTCCTGGCAACCAGATGTCATTCAGGAGAGCTCAAAATGCTCTTGGGCTGCCCACTGTTTATGGAGGTAAGATGACTGATTCATAATCAAAGCTACAAACCAAATTTACATTGAGTTCATGGCTGAATTTATCCCTTGCCTATTGTACTGTTATCCGAATCCATATTGAACAGCATGCAATCACCACACCTAGAAGTATCACAGAATCACAGAATCACAGAACATTAGGAAGTGGAAGGTACCTTGAAAGATCATCTAGTCCAATCCACCTGCCAGAGCAGGATCACCTAGACCAGGTCACACAGGAACATATCCAGGCAGGTTTTAAATGTCTCCAGAGAACCATTATTATATGATTAACTCAGAAGCAGCGTATAGGAGATAAGGACCATGTTGATCGGGGATGAAGCACACAGTCACACCTTGTCACAGACTTAGACACTATTAGGGTTTTACATATTCACGTTTCAACTTTTTGCTCTGATCATCAAGAAGTCTATGAATTGAATAGTCTCTGGAAGGGTTTGGATGAGATCAAGTAGCTTCAGGTGTGTGCTCTGTATTCCATCTGCTGTTGTAAGTATTTTCTTAAACAGGTATGAACATGAGATTTCTTTGTTTGTGTGAATAAACTACAGATCTGCACAGAGAGTTCTTGGGAAGTTTCTTTGAAGTAGCACTAGTCAGCATCTCAGTATAGGACAGAAGAGAGGCTGAAAAGTTTCTCTTACATGACACCAATGAGATAAGGAAAGCAGTCTAGCCACACCAGTATAGCATCACCTCAGGATGTTAAATAAGTTCACACAGATGTCTGAACTGCCATCACCAAGTCACTTTTAGAACCTAGCAGCTAACTTGGAAACTTTACAGTACACTACAGCTTTCAAGAAAAAAAAATACTGGTCATGCAGACACATTAGAAGATTGAATATAATTCTTGGGCCCCAGGAACAAATGTGCAAAGAAGGAGTACATACCTGCCAGAGACCTAAAAGTACTTTCCTAGACTACATTTAGATATATAAAGAAAGCACAAGATAAAGAAGCACCAGACAGAACCATGTTTCCCAAAATATCTCATCACAAATACACATTACATAAGCAGTTCAGATAATTAAATGCCTAAATTATTTGCAAATCTGCTTAAAATGCCAAGCAAAGCAAGAATGTCCTAATTTCAATTTATTGATGCTTTTTTGCTCTGTAAGACTTGTACATGTCCAAACCTAACATGTATGATAAGATGTTTCTGTGAGTAAAAGCAGATTAAAATAATTTTTTAAAAGGTAGTGTTGATAACATTAAAAGAACTAACAAAAGATCTTATTTATAATAATTCCCTACCTCCTCTCTGGTTAGTATTTTGTTATGTTTCTAGGATTTATTTCTTGTCCCTTTCCCATAAATAGACCATGGAAAACAGGATAGTGAGACATATAACTAGTCTAGTACTGAAAAGGAAATTATTAAATAAGTATCACTGATGTTATAGTCTAGGAGAAGCGGTAAAGATGACTAGCTCCAAGCAGAAAACTCTTAAAAATATATCTCCCTTTCAAGTTTCCTTTCCAGAAACCAGACTGATGTGTTCAACTAAAATCAGCTCTATCAGGTTCTTATGTTTTATTTGCCATTTATTTCACTTCTCTCTCCAATTTCCTCAGCTGAGAAATGCATAGAAAAATAGTATTTAGAAATAAATGTCCAAAGAATATGAGACAGCATTTTGTGTGGACTCAAACAATGAAAGTTGAAAAAGAAACTATAATGGGAAAGAAGTATAACCTGTTAAGTTCAAATGAGTCAAAAAGTTTGCAACCACTGTCCGTGCTTTACAGAGCAAGCACATCACCACACATCACTTTACACCTAGACCTCACAGAACAAGTGAAAGGAAAGTTAAATGCAGACTTCTATATTCAGTTTTCTATCTACAGGTTTCTTCTCTGTACAGAATAACAGGGTATTTTACAGAAGGTGTTATTACAAAAATTTTGTAAATTAAACACCACAGTACATGCTTCTGGTTGCTCATAGAAGTGTTTAGGCTGGAAAAGACCTTCAAGATCATTGAGTCCAACCATTAATCTAACTGTCCCAGCCCACCACTAACCCCTGTCCCTGAGCTCCAGACCTCCATGACTGTTAAACATGACCAAGGATAGCAATTCAACCCTCTCCCAGGGCAGCCTGTTCCAAGGGCTGAGGACCCCTTTCCATGAGGAAGTTTCCCTCATGTCCAACCCAAGCTCCCCTAACACCATGTCACCCACAAAAGTAACCTTTCCAAAGACACCCCTGGTCTATGAGCCAGGACAAAGCACCACAAGGCCCCTGGCTCGCTGGGTGCCACTTCTCACGAGCCTCTCGGTACCTCCTTGGGCCTGTTCCCTGCAGGGCAGGTGGAGGACGGGAAGCGGTCGGCAGCCACCGGATCGCCCCCAATACCCGTCCTGTCCTGGGGTCTCCGCAGCTACACGTAGGAACCTGCCTGGAGGGACAGACCCAACGGACAGAGACTCTGGCTCCCTCCCACCCCACTTCACCCCTCTCCAGAGCTCCCGCCACTGCCACCCATTACCTCATCTGGCACTTATTGCACCAAACTGCAATATTCAGCCTTTCAAAAAAGGAAGAGATTTCAATCCAATCCGGCTTCTTATGGAAACATGGTGTCCATCAAGTTCACGCATATATCCCTCAGAATTTGCAGGCATTTTCAGGTCCACTTTCTTGATTCTATGAGCTTCCACAACAGTCTTCCATTTCGAAAATGATGATTACTATGGCCACAAATGAGGATAAAACTCTCTCTGTTTCAGCAATCCATGGGATTAAGACAAAACCTTCCTTCCACTGATGTGAGATATCACTCTCTTTCACATTCCTAGAGCAACAGGGCCACTATGCCTAGCTCAGTGCCATGCGTCCTCTCCAGACAAAAATGAAGTTGAAGAAAGAGCCAGAGACCTGAAACCAGAAGTTCCAAACCCTGTTTGTCTGCAGAGCTGCAAAACCTCAGCTTGGTTTTGCAAATCACAAGTTGCTACAGCAACCTGCCAGTGCCTCAGGCAAGAATTCTAATGTTTCAAACTACAACAGTGACTCAGGTGGTCAGGGACTAGGAATCTAAGGGTGAGCTGTCGGTAACTCAATGGGTCCATGAAACATCGAGACCCTAGGGAGAGACACATTATACAAATGGACTCGTGATCGAGGGCTGGACCTTATGAAGGCCATCTTAGGCCTTGAATGACAAATTTTGTGGTCACATATTACTTCAGAAAGAACTAAATAGAACAATAGGACTCATTTCTGAAATACTTCTATCAACTCCTGGCCAAGAAACATGGTATTGAGTAGGTGTATCATCCACAAGCCTCTGGAAAAACTGAAAGATAAAATGGACTGTTGAAAACTGTGTTGAGAGCATTGGGTAATGGAGCATGGAAGCACTGGAATGTAAATTTAGCAGAAGTCGCTTGACTAGTTAATGCTAGAGGATCTGCTATCTGTCCTGGTTCTGCTCAAAGAAAACTTCTACATACTATGGGATGAAACAAGGTCCCCATATTGCACACAGGAAAGTGGCTGGGGAAGGCAGTGTGGATTGCCTCTCCCATGGGGAAAGGCAAGCTAATTTGTGGGATTGTCTTTGCCCAAGGACCTTGGTGCACTTGAGTAATGAAGTGATCAGAAAATATTTTGAGACCTGATGTGTACCTCAAGGAGATTTAACCTTGGTGTGGGGGAATAACCTGGAATGTGAGCTGTATGTTGTAGGAATTGACATAGTAGGAATGACTTGAATGGACGAAGAGAGAGTTCCACAAGGCAACAGGAAAATGCAACAGTTGCAGAAACCAAACCAGTGTTGTTGCCCAAAAGATGATGAATGTAGGGTTCCTCCTGTTTTGAACACTTCCAGACAGGACCCAAATAATATCTGGACAAGTGGAAGTAGCCCACAAATTTGGAGACTAATGTCTCTCTATTAGAGAACATAATGTTTAACCTAATTATATAAATCTGAATGTTGAGTATGAAGATGATTTAAGTATATAGTTTCAAGTTCCAAGTGTTGGCAAGGAGGAATTTCAGGGAGAATCAAGTGCAGCAGAATGTTTAGATGTGTATTGCATGACATATGACCTGAGCATGACACAAATGTTACAGGACAAGAGGTGGAGATTGTATTTGATGTAGTCCAGACAGAGTTGATTTCCCGTGACATCAATCATGTTGATCTGTTTTGTTAGTGGTAGCTGAAGGAGTGTTGATAACACACCAAAGTTTTCACTACTGCTGAGCAGTGTTTGCACAGCATCAAGGCTCAAGGATTTTTTTTTTTGTTTGGGTTGTTTTCTTTTCTAATATTCTGCCCAACTCAGGAGATCTGTGAGATCTGGGCCAAATAACCCAAACTGGCCAAAGGAATAGTCTATACTGTATGATGTTAGCCCAGATATAAAAGCAAAGGGACAGAAGGAAGTGAAAGGGCATTCGTTGATGGCATTTCTCCTCTGGAGAAAATGTCGGCAGTAGCTAACATAATCTGCTGATGGGAAGTAGAGAAGAATCTTTATTATTTACATTTGATTCTGCACACAGCTTTTGCTTTTTCTGCTTTATTAAAGTGTTGTTGTCTTTACCCTCTAGTCTCTTGTTATATTTTTCTCTCCCCTGTCCATCTAAGAAAGGGGAGTGATATTGTGGCTTTGATTCAGGAGCAAAATACCACAATCTGATTTGTGAACTTCCCTCTCAGAGTACATACACTGCTTTAACTCCTTTCATACAATCAAGGAATGAGCCATCTGCTTTTCTATTCTTATTTTTCCCTTACTTCAGAATCTCGTGGTTATACATGGTTTAATAGCTCATGAAAAGTATCAGCAAGGCAAGACTTACTTCAGGCATTTTGTTAATCTTAAAATAGCATCATAAAAAATAGCATCATTAAAAAGCAGCATATGATTTCTTCCTTCTGCCCAAAGGACTCCATTCATGTCAAATACTACACACTACCAGGAAGTAATGAAATAGCTGAGTGTAACATAACTGAGAGAAGAAAACAGTCTTTTTCTGCTCTGAGTGCAGATTGGAAGAGTAGCTCTTACTTAGTTCACCTAAAATCTGCATTTTATATATATATGTCAATGCAAGCAGCTTCACATAATTTTATTTGGTTCTGTAGTGGCAGTATTGTCTGTGGGGTATTCTCTAGTCACAGGCACAAAAATTATTTTTATCATTATTTTTTTCAGTAATACACCTGTGGCATTTTTGGTAACAAAGTGGTATTTGCTCGTGGAATGCTTTTAGACTATTAGTCATGAAAGCCACAGGAGTGAAAACAAATGTCCCATACAATTAACTTACAAGAATTAAGAAACCATGTCTGTCTCATTTTGCATACCTGAAATCTATCATATTTCTTTCCTGGCTGTATTCATTTAAAATTGAGTGGACATAAAACATTATTGGTGCCAGAGAGCTCTATCTGAATCCATTCTACAGAACACAAAAAGCATTTAGAGAGGAATGGCAGTAGTAGTTGTCACACAGCTGTTTGATTATGCAGTGACTGTTTCCTTTAGCCCACAACAGTCAGCAGAACACAGACCATGGCCAGGATCCTACTCAAGAACACTTGATCAACCCAGCACTCACTATTCTTTACAATAGAAACAAGATTTGGACCCTGAGTACATATCTTGTTTGTGTTGTCTTTGCAATAAAGTTTTGAGTCTGAAGGAATTATAAGCAAAGTGGTGACTTTCAGGATTGCCTACATCTTCTGTAATGACTGGAGTTTGAAATGAAATTAAAAACAAAAAAAAGGAAAACAGAAAAACCTAGAAAATGCATTAATGGATGTTTATTTATGTTGTGTTTTCAGTACTAGAGATTTTTGTTTTCCTACAGAAAATTAATGTATAACACAGGATGTATAACATTGTATTTATACATATATAACATTATACATATATATAATGTTATGTATACATTATACATATGTTTTATGGTTTTTAGGCTAATTAAGAATTATATTGGGCATTTACAATTCAACTGCTAGTAACAACATTTAGTTAACTCCAAATAATCAACCAATTTTATTCTATGAGAGTCCACCATCTGTGTGTTTTGCAGACAACACTATTGCTCTTCATACGCTGCAGCATTAATTCATGTTTTCTATTTTATTGCTGCCAAGTTTGATGCAATTGTTAGAGCTTCAGTTTCAGTTCTTCAAGACAAAAAGGCTGAGTACTGTTTAAATTAAAGCTAGAGCTCATTGTACACATGTGCGCACCTTTGAGTTAAGACCTGTGCTTGAAGGGCATAGGGCTGTCAAAGTCAGGGAAGTCAGCTTCACTCACTCGCTTACATTAAAGAGCTTAATAGTTTCTTAAAACTAACCACAGAGAAAGCTACTGACAATGCCCTTCAAACTTGAGAGAGCTTTGACTCAGACAGGAACAATACAATACAAAGGTTGTGAATTGCATTCTGTTGTTGTCTTAAATGAACAGGAAGGGTTAAGAATATCATGATGTTTTGGAAAACTGCAAAGGAACAGAGATCCAGCCTTTAAATTACATTTACTATTTTCTGAATGTGAGCCTTTATTCTGTCTGCACATATAAGGTGAGGTTTTCAGCATAAACCCAGACTGCAAGGAGTATTGCTTAGCAAAGCAAGCTCATGCTTCTGGCTTCTACAGTGCATTTGAAAAATCCCACTGTCATTCAGATGCATCCTCGAAAGTTGGAATACTTACGAATACCTGAGTTTTCTGCGTATAGATATGATTGCTGGTGAATGAAAAACAATTAAGACACCAAAAACTGACATGCAAATTTAGGAAGTGTTCAGTTAGTTTATCTTTTGTGACTGCAAGGTATTTTCTGGGGCTGTTGATTATTAGATTAGATAGTGCAAAAGCATAAGAGAAGCATTTGTGTGAATGCCCAAAGTTCGGAACTTTGACACTCTTTCTTTATAATTGCAGGATGAAGGGAAGTACAGACCCCTGGAAGTAACAAAGCTGGAAGGAGCAGAAATTGGTGTTGACACCAGTCTGGGTAAACCATTTGTTTTTAAATGCATACCTCAAATTGGAAATAGAATTTTCTACTTCTGTGCTACTTCCAACCAAGAAATGAAGAGGTAAGTGATCCTTCATTTTATCAAGCCCAATGTGGGGAGGGGGGCCTGAATTTTTGAAGGATGTTCACAACATCTGCCTTCATTATTAGAGGGGAAAAGAAAAGTCAGCTACGTATGGAAAATGATGTTTCTAGTTTTCCTAAGTTTTAAAAATTACTTTTTACTTCCATGTGTTAATTATTAGAAATTTTTTTCATTAACTTTTTAATAATGATGCTTTGCTCAAGATATCCCTGAGTTCTTGATACATCTCCAGAAAAATATCTTTACTCATGTTCTCATGCTTTCTACCCCACATTCCAGGTGTGAATTTCTCTGTATAAACTAGTCATGTCACATAAATGATCCCTCTTCTGCCCAACAAGTAATAGTAATAAGTACAATCCAAACCTTCAATTTTCTTTTTGGTCATTTTGTCACACTATTTTAGTATTTGAATATGCCAAAAATCACAGGAGTTCTGATAAGAGGCAATGAGTTTTGGTTTGACTCAGACTTTCTTTTCATGTTTTTTAAAAACAGCAGCTGACAAAACAAAGAGACTAAAATCACCCAAAACACATGTAACAACTTTCTAGGCTTTAATTTCAAACTGTAGTAAAATTTAATCCTAATACTATCTTTGGTTTATTGTGAATTATCAAAAATATAAAGTTATGAAGCAGGTTGTCATTTGGTATTCATCCAACCAGTTTTTTATAACATTCTACTACTAATATAAAATGCACTATTGTAATATCAGAAAATTTTCTACTTCCAAATCTTATAGCATCCGCACTACAAAGAGGAATAACTTTACCAACAGATAGATTGCTTTATTCTGTAGTCTCCAACTGCAGAAATTCTTATGTTTCCCACAAAGTCCTTATCTACATACAAGAAAAACACAAGATGATAAATACTTTACCTTGGCATGTTGAAGTATATTTGAAATATTTAGATTCCTTTGTCTACAATATTGTCCTAATTTATTACAATATGCTACTCTTTATGGTTTGATACTTATTTTTCTGAAAGCTAGCAATGCATAATTAATCTCTGTCTTGAAGCCTTGAAAACTGTCCTGAAAATTGTATATTCCATTAAATGCTGTCAGCAAAACTTTTAAAAGAGGTAGTGAAGCACATTTATTTAACTCTGTGAAACTAAGCTATTCTCATTTTTTGTCACATTGTAGATGGCTGGAGGCTATGGATAAAGCAGTGCATCCTGTCCATCAGGTAATATTTTTTTAATATGAGAATGCACATGGCAGACTGTGTAGAAGACCAAGGAACAGTAAATTCATTTGCACATGATCAGGTGCAGACATCAACATGGAAGCTATAAACTTTTGTTCTGGGCTGCTGGGACATGAATTAGCTCAAATCTAAAAGCCATACATGAACAGTATTGTGGCTCAGCAAATATGATTTGCTCATGTGGTGGAATGAACCAAAATGCTCTCTCTCCAAATAGATGCAGCTTTAAGCCAGCTCAAATGCCTAACTTTAAATGAGTGTAGTAGGAAAGGAAGGAGGAAGAAGAGAGACGACTCTTGTAAGCCTGCATTTTGCCCTAGGTAATGCTATTTTGAGTAAAGGGAGAGAAGGGCTACCTGGTTTTTCTGACAAAATGTTAGGAAGGGGGAATACTGAGTGGGGGTTGCAGAGTTCTTTTCTGTGTTTTCAGAGATGAAGAAACATAACCTATCTCTCCATCTTTTTATACAGCACTAATTCTGCTGGCTTCTGTGGCTGGGAGAAACAGCTATAATTGACCCTGAGCTACTTCAGAGAGACCCTGCCCAACACAATACACTATGAATAGTTATAGACTATTAGATATACATACACACAAACACACACACACACATATATATACACACATGTATATACACACATGTTTATGGGCTACTGTAACTGGGAACTGCAAAGCTTATTTTATTGTTTCCAAGGTTGGAAGCACAGAATTCAAAGCCACTTTGAACTTGCCCTTTCCTTGCCGTGTGATTCTTATTTTTCCCTGCTATAGACAGAGTGCAATTAAAAATATAGGCTGTTGATCTGCAAAATATTTTTTAAAAATGTTTTAGCTTACTGAACAAGCTTGGTTTTTTAGAAAGTATGTAAGAGTCAAATGCAGGGTAAGTGTCAGGGTTTCCTTTTTTTTTGCAAATTAGATAAAATCATCAGTAATAAAACTGCAAAATACAAACTATAACCTTCAATAATGCACTGGGGGAAAAAAAGAAGAATTTACTTCTACTCTTCTCAACTAGTAAACCTTCAATAAATCCTATGCTTTAGTGATGGGCTTTCATACAGTAAAATGAGTTTACTTTTCATTGTTACTTTCTTTTTCACTGAATCAAAATTAATCAACTATATACTTATTTTGGTTTCAGATTTCAGACAAGATTGTTAGTGCAAAACCAGATTTGTTTCTGAGTTTATTCTACCTGGCAGCATTTCTTAAAGAGTGAAGGGGTATCCACATAATTGAAAACAGCAAAAATAAATCAAACCATTTAAAATAATGTAGCCAAAAGAAAAATAGCTTGAGCCATAAAGAAGTAAACAAGCACGCATTCTGTGAGATTCTAAATACACAAAACAAACACAGCAAAAGAGTTATTCTTTGGTGTAACACACACTGTTACAAAGAAGTTTGTCTCATGCATTCACTCAATAACTGCATAGTAAGTTGATTCCTTTTTGTGGTACTGCATTTTATTTGCAATTTCTTGTTAACATCTTGTCTTTCAGTAAACATTTTCTAAAAGAAATATTTTATGTAGTAAGTTGCTTTCATTGCTTAACTTCTAGTTTTAAGGCACACAATACCAGTTCCTTCCTTGTAACTGCTTTTTCAATTCATTTTCAATTCATTTTTTTTGGTTGGTTCCTATACATTTGTTACTGATTTTTTGCAATATCTACTGTGTTACAGTAGGGCTCTTGGAATAATAATTTAACTGACTGATACACTGACATTAGGTAATCTTAATGTAGTATTATTGAAATTGTCTGCTGCACTTCTCTGTAACAAGTCTCAGCAGGTTTCCCATTACTAATGAAGACTACAGTTAGCTATGTTGTTCCAGGTCTTCTTTCCATCATTGCCTTTTCAAGAATACTACAGAAATATAGTAATAAATTGGGGGGGGAAGAAAAGCAACCCTGTGGAAACAAACACAGTGATATCAATATTGCACATATTCACAGATTCACAGCATCACTCCCCATGGATTTCAAGCTACGATAACATTGATTAATTTTGCATTCCAAATATGTACTGCAAATCTGCCAAACTCAGCTCAGTTCCTGACTCCTGTCAGTTTCAAAGGAGAAATCTTTAATCTCACAACAAGCAACTTGGTCATATTAAAACAACAGTGTATTACAACAGTGTATTTAATCCTGACTTTGTTTTGGGTTGTAGTTTTTTTTTTTTTAAATCTCTTGTCATGGAAATAGCCTGTACAATGGCAGTATTTCATGGTTTGGCCTTTTCCCTTACCTGCAAATGACAATAGGATAATTTTAGCAATGAAAGAGACTCCATCTTTCAGAAAGTTAAAGGAGAACACCTGTGCACAATTTTTTAATTATCCAAATCCGAGAGCTGTATTCAGGCCTCAGACACCACTACATTTATTCTGGAACTGAGGTGGTTCTAGATTGCACATAGACGAGATTGCTGAAATTCAGACAACTGGCAAGATTATACATTTGTTCCATGCTTCTTCATCCAGCCTTGAAATAATCCTAGTTCTACCAGTAATACTTGTACTGAAAAACAAAACAGATTGAGAAAAACAAGCTGTTATTGTAAAAAGGAAGTAGAAGTTGGTCACTATTTATAATCAAATAAAAGTTCTTCTAGTTGCATTTTCAGTATTGACTTTTCAAATTATTTTTGCCACAACAGTTAATTTCCTTGGAGGGGACTAGAGCTTGTCTTTTTATGGTAGCAGGTCCTGCTTAGTTTCTTACCAGAACATTTCATTACATGCTTCGTTTACAGAATCACGTGTGGGTAGATGTCACTCTGCATAACACTACTCTACCACCCTTGGCTATCAAAAACCCAGAGTGCTTGGGTCTTCTCCACCAGCTGGACAGAAGCAAAGATGTCTGGATTCAGCACTACTGCATTTTGAAGGATGGCTGTCTGTACTTTTATGCCACTCTGCGGTCTACACATGCCCAAGGTAGGGAGAGCTGCTGGATTTTAGTTGATTGTTAAAACATAAATGTCACACTGCAGTTTCCAATTAGAACCTTAACTATTAGAGTTTCTTATCAGCAGACTTGCTCTGTTCTGTGGAATTAGGAAAGACCAGACTCAGTCTCCATTCAAAAAATTAACCTACCTCACCCCCATCTTCTTTCCTTTTCCCTCCATGTTCTCAATTTTTCTTTCTAAAATAGAACTAGTAAGGATCTATACACATTAACTTAGGACTAACACATAGGACTAAGTATAAGCAATAAGATCTACACATCCAAAGACAGCAAGAGTGATCATTCCCACTGATGACATTCTGATGAAAGATGTTGATACCTGCTAGGTAGAAACCTTGGAGGGAGGGACATCATAAACTTAGTCTGGTTTCTCTGCCACTACTAGTTTTTCACATGGCCTTGGCAAAGCTAGTCCACACATCAGCAGGCAAAATTTCCTTATTCCAGCAGAGGCTAATGCTTCAGGGCATGACTATTGTCATCTGCAGCCAAAACTGCCATCTAGCAGCAATCCCCACACCGGAAGAGGATGACTGGCCACACTGAAAGCAGCAAAGTGAGGCTACCTGAGTCAACAAGAAGCAGAAGATCTATGGTTTAAACACTGAGGAAAGCATGAGAGCACAGCTCTATGAACGTCAGTATTTTAAAAAAAAAAAAAGAGAGAGGTGCTTCAGGGAGAGGGGCTCTGTCAGGACCTGGAAATGCTTTGTGCTTGTGTTAAGAAAACTGGAAGTCAAAATAATCAGGAAGAAAATGCTGTTGCCCTTTTACTTACTGTCTACCTTTAAGATCAAAAGGGAAAACTTTTATCAGGGCTTGTACTATTTGCAACATGATCAGGGCAATAGACATTCTGCTTTATACCATTTGCATAGTACTTTTAATTTGCCAAAGGCTGTATATATGGCCAGAAATGTCCAGTGTTTTGCTGTCTTCATGAAACTGAATCTAAGGCTTACTCAGAGCTTAGCATTGGATTAGCAGAAAAGCAAAAATGAAGTATTTATGATGCCCAAGCTCACTCTCCGCCTGCTAAAAACTTCATGGTGATGTTCAAATATCCTACTGCATAAAAAATCTTGTATTTGATAGTGTCATCTCTCTTGTTATTGCAGTTATTGTTTTTCTCAAATTTTGCTACAGATTCTAACTCCCCCATATCATTCTCAATGATATGTTGTAGCTTCAATTTAATTCAATTTCTCACTTAAATATGTGACTGAAAAAGAATAAAGACCCTGAGGACTGCAACAGGAGTATTCAGCTACAGTTAATCAGCTCCGTAGGTCTTTTTGGCAATTCACCATGCATGTATAAAGTGAAAATACACATTGTTGCAGTGAAGTGAGATGTGAAAAAACAAACAAACAAAATATCCACTAAAGTTAAAATGTCCTGAAGACCATATTCTGTCTCATGCCTTCCCTTCACTGCTGGCTAAGCTGTCAGCCCATGGCTTGGACGGCAACACTTTGTGCTGGATTAGGAACTGGCTGGAGGGCTGAGCCCAGAGAGTGGTGGTGAATGGTGCCACATCCAGCTGGCGGCCGGTCACTAGCGGTGTCCCTCCGGGATCAGTGCTGGGCCCCATCCTCTTTAACATCTTCATAGATGATCTGGATGAGGGCATTGAGTCAGTCATCAGCAAGTTTGCAGATGACACAAAGCTGGGGGCAGATGTGGCTGAGTTGGAGGGCAGAAGGGCTCTGCAGCAGGACCTCGACCGCCTGGACAGATGGGCAGAGTCCAACGGGATGGCATTCAATAAGTCCAAGTGCCAGGTGCTGCACTTTGGCCACAACAATCCCATGCAGAGCTACAGGCTGGGGTCGGAGTGGCTGGAGAGCAGCCAAACAGAGAGGGACCTGGGGGTNCTGGAGCTGTTCAAGGCAGGATTGGACGTGGCACTTGGTGGCATGGTCTAGCCTTGAGCTCTGTGGTGACAGGTTGGACTTGATGATCTATGAGGTCTCTTCCAACCTTGATAATACTGTGATACTGTGATACTACCGGCAGCAAGCAGGACCAATGCTTAGACTGGGATCTTTTTATGAAGTTGCAATTCATACCTCTTTTGCTTTTAAAGGAAAAACAAAAAACATCAAAAGCTAAGGAAAAAATAATACTAAAAGGAGAAAAGGCCACTTCTTATTTAATGAAGAGCTAATAAAACTATAATCCTGACACAATTTTCAAGTTCATTTTAAGAATCAAAATCCCCTGCACTTTAACATTTTTCAATATTTTACATATAAATTCTTTACAGCTCTGTTAAACACCCAACACAAGACATCTGAAAATCCAACTTGCAGGAATTTTTGAAATGCTCGTAATGGGAAGCCATTTTATAAATGGCATCTGCAATATATGCGATGTATTCTTTTTTATTCTGCTCAGGTGGCCTTTACCTACAGGGGTATACTGTGAGTGAACAGACTCTGGGCTCCAGGAAATCTGTAATTGAACTCAAACCTCCATCTGAAGAATTTAAAACTTTTTACTTATGTGCAGAGAATATAAATGAAAACAAAAGGTAAACCAAACTTTCTTTTTTTCCCAGCTTTATCTGACAGGCTGTAGGGAAGCCTTGGAATGCCTAGTGACAGCATTTCATTCAACTGTTTTCATTAGTTCCCACTGATTTCCCTTTAGTCAAACAACACTACAACATGATCGCACACATAATCAGTTCTGCTATTGTCAATGATAGAACCAGAGCAAAGCTGGCAGTCAGAGATTCAGAAGAAAACCTGGAAAAGTCTTTCAACATGATGTCTGGCTGATGACACTAAATAGAAAAAGCTCTGGTATCTATGATTAGAAATAATGGAAAATATAACCAGCTCATTCCCAAGAATTATTTACTTCCAACAATGGCCATTAGAATTGAAAAATAGAATTAGCCTATGGAATCACATTCTGAAGGTTAATTGCCTTATCACATCCAACTAAATTCTATGGCTGCCAATGGGAGTTCTTGTCTAAAGCCTACCCACTTCATCAATTAGGTTTTAATGTAATGAACAAAGGACAAAGCTTTTATGCATGTAAGAAATTCATATTAAGATATGTTTCTGTTATAGTTAACTTTTTCTGCCTCTCTCCAGTTCACTTACTGCGCACGTACACAGCTGTACAAACAGCATTTATAACATGTGCATTTTGAAGAGTACAAAAATGCATGCATAACATTTTATCAAGGACAGCTGTTGGTCTTTCATTTCTTCTAGGTGGATTACAGCTTTGAAAGCTTCGATTAATAAATGGATACCCCTACACCAGGCAATCCAAGATTTTATGAGCAGGCCACTGGAAGAGACAAGAATGTGAGGTCAATATTTTCCTGCCATTTCTGTTCTCCATTAAAAATTCCATGCTATGTCTTATGATTTATCTCAGAACATATTCTAGCAGCAGATAATATTTAGCATACTGTTAAGTTTACAACTCTTCTAAGTATTAGTAAATAAACATTAAGAAGTGTTGCCTTCTTTGTAGCTGTGTTTATTCTGTATTTCTATTTCAACTCAAGCTATATTTTCAACTCAAGCTATACATAAAGTCTCTTTTGCACCACTGAATAATCAACCTAATGAGACAAAAAAGCAGTATATTTAACATATATTTTGTACTCCCAGGCACAAGAACTGGCAGTTCCCATGTGCCAAAAGACAAGCCGGCGGGGAAGGCGACCAGCCTGGTTGAGCAAACAGCTCCTGAAGGAATATGGGGAAAAAAAGAGGGTGTATCGCCTTTGGATAGGAGGGAAGGGCTTCTCCTGACATGTTCAACGATGTGGCTAGATTATGTAGGAGAAAAATTAGAGAGGCAAAGGCCCAGTTAGAACTTAAGCTGGCCACCTCTGTGAAAGATAATAAAAAGCATTTTTATAAATTTATCAGTGCTAAAAAGAAGGGTAAAAAGAGCCTCCACTCCTTACAGGACCAGGAGGGGAACACCATAACTGACGACGAGGAAAAGGCTGAGGTGCTGAATACCTTCTTTGCCTCAAATTTCAACAGTGAGGAGGGAGGAGTTCAGGGCAAGTGGCCTCTTCAACTGGGGGATGGGGTTGGGGAGCAGTGTGCTGCCTTGGAAATCCACAAGGAATTAGTCCATGACCTGCTGAGCCACTTGGACATCCACAAGTCCATGGGACCAGATGGGATCCATCCCAGAGTGCAGAGAGAGCTGGCAGATGAACTGGCCGAGCCGCTC
>VXBP01006644.1:0-14257 GCA_013400115.1 Rhinopomastus cyanomelas | reverse complement strand
CTGTGTCCAGTTCTGGGCCCCTCAATTTAGGAAGGACATTGAGGTGCTTGAGCGTGTCCAGAGAAGGGCAACGAGGCTGGTGAGAGGCCTGGAGCACAAGCCCTATGAGGAGAGGCTGAGGGAGCTGGGATTGTTTAGCCTTGAGAAGAGGAGGCTCAGGGGAGACCTTATTGCTGTCTACAACTACCTGCGGGGTGGTTGTGGCCAGGAGGAGGTTGCTCTCTTCTCTCAGGCAGCCAGCACCAGAACAAGACGACACAGCCTGAAGCTGCACCAGGGGAAATTTAGGCTTGAGGTGAGGAGAAAGTTCTTCACCGAGAGAGTCATTGGCCACTGGAATGGCCTGCCCAGGGAGGTGGTGGAATCGCCATCCCTGGAGCTGTTCAAGGCAGGATTGGACGTGGCACTTGGTGCCATGGTCTAGCCTTGAGCTCTGTGGTGACAGGTTGGACTTGATGGTCTATGAGGTCTTTTCCAACCTTTGTAATACTGTGATACTGTGATTTTATATATGCACCTATTATTTTTTTTCAAGTGCACCATTTGCAATGACTTCTGCTTTTCATCCAGAACCTTGATTTGTGGTTTTAAGTTTCTAAATATTGTAGGGCTTAATGTTAGGGCAGGCTGAAAGGTTAGCAACTACATACATATTAAAGTTTGCCTTGGGGAATGGAATAAATTTTTTTATTTGTGTGAATACTTGTCATGGTTTAATGCCAGCTGGCCACTAAGCATCACACAACCACTCAATCAACCTTCCCAGGAAAATGGGACAAAGAATCAGGAAAAAAATCCAAATCATAAACCTCACAGGTGGTGATAATCATAGCATTAAAGAATGGCTTAGGTCAGAAGACACTGCAGAGATTATTAGTTCTAACAACCCTACCATAGGCAAGGACACTTCTCACTAGACCAGGTTGTCCAGACCTCTGTTCAGCCTGGCCTTGAGCACTTTCAGGGAAGGGACATCCACAACATTCCTGGGCATCTTGCTCTATTGCCTCATGATTCTCATCATGAGGAATTTCTTTCTGACATCCAATCCAAATCTACCCTCTTTTAGCTTGAAACCATTCCCCCTTGTCCTCTAAATGGAATCCTTTATCAAAATTATCTCTTTAGCTTTCCTGTAGGAATTGCTCCAACAATTCTATGTCCTTTTTGTGTTGTGGACTCCAGAACTGGATGCAGTACTCCAGATGAAGTCTTACAAGGGCAGAGTAGAGGGAGAGAATCACCTCCTTTTACTTGATGGTGACACTTCTTTTGATACAATCTTCTACAGTAGAAGACTACTGAAGACCACAGACCTTTGTGTGGTCTTCTGGGCTGCACTTGCACATTGCTGGCTTATGTCAAGCTTTTTGTCTACCAGTGCCCCCATGTAGTTCTCCTTGACACTGCTCTGAATCCATTAACCTATCAGGATGTATTCGTGCTCAGTACTATCCCAGTTCAGATGTAGGACCGCACACTTTGACTTCGTGAACCTGTGGTTTGCATGGGCCCAGTTCTCAAGCCTGTCAAAACTCCCTCTGGAAGGCCTTCCTCCCCTTCAGCACATTGACCACACCACACAGCTTGGTATCATCAGCAAATATGATGAGGGTGCATTCAATGCCACTGCCAATGTCACTGACAAAACAGACCCAGTCCAAAACCCCTGAGGATCACAACTTGTGACAACTCACAGCTTGTGACAACTGAGCACCCTGAGGATCACAACTTGTGACAAATCTCCACTTGAGCATTGAGCCATCAGCCACAATTCTTTGAACATGACTGTTCAGCCCATTCCTCACCTACTGGGCAGTCCATCTGTCAAATCCATTACTCTGTATTTTAAAGGCAATGATGTCATGCAGGACAGTGTCAAATACTTTGCACAAGTCCAAGCAGATGACATTAAGACAAGGTCCAGCATAGCATCTCTTCTGATCAGCTCCTCTATCACTTGGAAGAGGAAGTTATCAGTGCACACCAGGAATCTCCTGCATTGCTTACACAGTATGCAAGCAATGGTCCTTTCAACATGTGTCAGCATGATTGAAGTCCCCCAAGGGTACCAAGGCTTGTAATGTGAAGTCACTCCTATCTGTCTATAAAAAACCTCACTGATCTGGTCTTCCTGGTGGCCTATGTCATGCCCCCACCATAATGTCTCCTACCTTGCCTTTTACCCTGACCCATAAGCTTTCTGCCCTTATACATTCCCAGGTTAATTTCCATGAATTCCAGCTGGTCCTTGATATAGAGGGAAACATCACTTCCTCATCTGTCCTGCCTGTCCTTCCTGAAGAGCTGATACCCCTTCATTCCAACACTCCAGTCACAGGAGTCATCCCACCACATTTCAGCAATTGCAATGAGATCACAGCCTTGTGACCACACACAGGTCTCCAATTCTTCCTGTTTATTGCCCATGCTGTATGCACTGGTGTACAAGTACTTCAGAGAGGGAGTTGGGTGTACAGTACCCCTGAGGGGTGGTGCTCTTTGGATCTGAGTTACCACAAGTGCCTCACACATGCTAAGCCAGTACCCCCAGGGGCCTTTCTTGCATGTCCAGTTACATTTCACTCCCTCTTTGAATCCAGCTTAAAATCCTGTAAGTGAAGCTGACGAACTCTTACCCTAGAGTCCTCTTCCCTTAATGACTGTTGCCAGCAGGTCTTGTGGTTTGTGTTCAAAGAACCTGAAGTCCTCCAGGTAACACCAGAGTTGGAGCTGGGTATTCATTTGCTGACTCCTCCTGTTTTACCCCCTTATCATTCCCTGTAACTGGATGAATCAAGGAGAACACAAATTATGCTCCCAATACAATAAGAACAGATTAATTATTTAAATAAAATATAATAATTACAAAAATAATAATTACTCATATCATTATTGCAATGGAAAGGGAGAAAAGAAAAGAGAGAGAGGTGAAACCCATAAAGACAGTTGCTCACACCCACCAGCCAGAAGTCCTAGAGAAGTGATCTGCCACTCCAGGCCAACTCTCCCAGTTTGTATACTGAGCATGAGGCTCAGAATATCCCTTTGGCTAGATTGGGTCATCTATAATGGCTCTTCACTGGCAAGGTATGACAAACTGAAAAACCTTAGGGCAAGCACTACTTAATATCTGAAATGCTTGTGGTAGTACCCAGGGCATCCACAGAAAGCACATGAACTTGTGAACTTAAAGAGTATAAATAGTAAGTTTGTTAAACTGAAATGGTGACCAGGACACGCTGGTTTCCATCGCAATGGTGTAATTTGTTGTTGATGCACCTTGTCTCAAGTTGCAGTAATATACTGCAAAACTTGTGGCAGCTTAGCTGCTTTTTCTACCCAGGTTCCTGTTGCCATCCTCACTTGAGAAGCAGACGTATGTTAAAGGTCACTTTTTCTGAACTTGAAGAATTGTGTGACAATTTGTCATTTTCTCCAACGTGAAGTCAGTACAGTTTAGGTGATGGCTGATTGCTTTATCTCTATCTCCACATGAAAAAGAATGCTGGAAGAATGGTGAGAGACATTTAGAATCACAGAATGGTCTAGGCTGAGAGAGAATGGAAGGATTTAAAGATCATCTAGTTTCAAACCCCATGCCATTAGACTAGATGGCACACAGCCCTGTCCATTCTGCCCTTGAACACACCCAGTGATGGTGGAGCCACAGTTTTGCTGGACAACTTGTTACAGTGTGTCTTCACTCTCACAGTTATGAGACACCGTAACAAGACTCCCTAATTTCTAACCAAACTTACCCTCTTCTAGTTAAAAGTCACTGCTCCTTGTCCTGTTGCAACAGGCCCTACTAAGAAGTCTGTCTCCCTCTTTCTTTTAGACTCTCTTTAAGTACTGAAATCCTGCAGTAACATCTTCCTGGAGCCACGTTTTCTCCAGACTGAAAAACCTAAACTCTCTCAGCCTATCCTCATAGCAGAGGTGTTTCAGCCCGTAGATCACACTTGCAGCCCTCCTCTGGATCCTCTCCAGCAGGCTCATATCCTTCTTGTGCTGAGGTCTTCAGATATGGACACAGTACTCCATGTGAGGGTCTCATAATTGCAGAGTAGAACGCGAGAATCATGTCCCTTGACCTGCTGGCCATGATCCTTTGATGTAGCCCAGGATGAGGTTGGCCTATTGGACTGCATTTGCACATTGCTGGCTCATTTTGAGCTTTTTTTGGGCAGCACCCTCAAGTCCTCATTCACCTCAAAGCATGTATTAGTGCTTGGAATTGCCCCAATCCAGTTGCACTTTGCACTTGACATTGTTCAACTTCATGAGGATGGCATGAATCCACCTCTCAAGCTTATCAGGGTCCCTCTGGATGACATCCTTTCCCTCTTGTGTGTTGACCACACCATGCAGCTTGGTGTGGTCAACAAACTTGTTTAAGGTGTGCTCAATGCCACTGTCCATGTCACTAGCCAAGATATTAAACATCACAGGTCTCTGTGCCACCTGGGCAACACCATTTGTCACTGGTCTCCATTTGAACATCAAACCATTGACTTTGAGTGTGACTGTACAGCTAGTTCCTTATCCACTGTCAAGTCCATGTTTTTCCAATTTAGAGACCAAGATGTCATGTGTTGATCACTTTGCACAGGTCAGAGCAGATGATACCAGTTTGCTGCACTCCAAATGTGACAATGTTCCATAGAAGGAATGTCACCAAGGCATTTGCCACAGATGGATGAGTTATTCAGTAGGAAACATTTTGAGGCTACAATTATACTTCTGCAGAGTGTATAATTCCCTTTTGTAACATATTTCTGAAGGATAAAACAGTTGTCATTGGTTTATACCTTCTTTCTCCTGAAGTCTCTTTTACCAGAACCTGAAAGTAATTTTTGTGGAAAATATTTTTGAGTTTTCTATAGTTAATCCACCTTTCAAATACAGCAGTGAAAAAATACATATTAATCAAACCCAAAACAGTGCAACATTCTGGAACAGACATCTGACTGTCTAATGACTAACTTTGCTGCTACATGAACTCCTATGCCTATTCTGTCTATTTGCATTATGACCATCCACGAAATGATGTCACATGGTATGATATATCCCTTCGATCAGTTTGGCTTAACAGGTCTGTTGCATCCCTTATCCCTTCTTATTTGGGAAGAATGTCAGGAAAGGCAAAAAAACACCAGCGTTGGTGCTGCATGAGCACTACTCAGCAGTAGCCAAAACACTGGCATGTTATAAACAGCCCTCCAGGTACCACATGAACAGAGCACTGTTAGAGGTATCATTGACGGGATCAAATCCATCGCAGCTAAACCTAGTAAAGTCTCTACCCCTTGTGTCATGTTCAGGTCCCACATAATGTAATACATGTATCTTTCCCATCACTGAAATTCCTTCTTGACAACATGTATTTAGACCATATTTATACCTAACACTCCTCCTTGTCAACATATAAAACCTAAACTTCATGCTACTACCATCTTCACACCTCACATTCCTCCATTTACAACCTAACTAATCACCTTTATACCCAACACACAGATTGATACAATTTAACTATTATGTCCAGTCTTTTATGAGAAAAATATTACTTTTCAATTTTGCGGGCTACTTCCACTTCTCCAGATATTACTTGGGTCCTGTCTGGACACAGGGAACCCTATATTCATCTGTTGGGCAACAACACTGGTTTGGTTTCTGCAACTGTTGCATTTTCCTGTTGCCTTGTGGAACTCTCTCTTCGTCCATTCAAGTCATTCCTACTATGTCAATTCCTACAACATACAGCTCACATTCCAGATTATTCCCCCACACCAAGGTTAAATCTCCTTGAGGTACACATCAGGTCTCAAAATATTTTCTGATCACCTCATTACTCAAGTGCACCAAGGTCCTTGGGCAAAGACAATCCCACAAATTAGCTTGCCTTTCCCCATGGGAGAGGCAATCCACACTGCCTTCCCCAGCCACTTCCTTGTGTGCAATATGGGGACCTTGTTACATCCCATAGTATGTAGAAGTTTTCTTTGAGCAGAACCAGGACAGATAGCAGATCATAGAATCATAGAATCAGAAAATCATAGAACCACTGTGGACTGGAAGGGACCTCAAAAGATCATCTAGTCCGATCCCCCTGCCACAGCAGGATCACCTAGACCAAGTCACACAGGAACACATCCAGGTGGGCCTTGAACATCTCCAGTGACGGAGACTCCACAGCCTCCCTGGGCAGCCTGTTCCAGTGCTCCGTCACCCTCAGTGCATTAACTGGCCAAGTGACTTCTGCTAAATTAACATCCCAGTGCTTCCATGCCCCATTACCCAATGATCTCAACATAGTGTTCTGACAGAAAGACTTCAAATTTGGCAGCACTCTCTATCTGTTCATTGTTTTGGAGTTCTCCGGGGGTGTATCTCTTAGTCATATGGGCATTGAAATGATGTACTTTTCAATTCATGTTTTCTACTTAAGTAGCAATATCTTGCCACAACACAGCAGCCCAAGCAGGCTTACCCCTGCACTGCCAACTGGCATGCTTCTGCTGCTGTAACCACTCCCACAGGGCATTAGCCACCATGCAGGAGGCAGCACAGAGTACTGGCCACTTTTATTGTTTAGCAATTATTAGGGCTAGTTGGATGGCTTTCACCTCTGTAAACTGGCTGGACTCACCTTCCCCTTCAGTGACCTCAACCACTTGTCTTGTGAGACCACACTTTCAATGGTTTTCTAGCACATAGCAGTATCCATCAGTAAATAAAGCATAATGCAGCTTATCTTCTGCTATCTCATTACATGATGGTGCCTCTTGGGGGTAAATATCTTCTTCAGACATTGCTCCAACGTCTCTGCCTTGTGGCCAGACCATGATCTCTTCCAGGATTCCTAGATGGTTAGGTCTCCCCACTTGAACTCATGGCATAGTTACCCAGTTACCCCACATAGCACTGGTTACATTATGTGGAGGTGATGTTTCCTCTAAATATCCAGTGTAGCACAAGCACTTGAAGTGTCAGTGGGAGAGATTCTTCTGTACTAACCACATCTGAAGCAGCTCAAACTCTCTCATATGATGCCAGTATCTCTTTCTCTGTCAGGAAGTCAAAGGCTTCTGATCCCTGATATCCCTGGTTCCAGAACCTGAGTAGTCATTCTTAGGTTTCTCCTAATGTTTTCTGCTAGCAACTCCAGGTGAGACCATGCTCCTTAGTTGTGGAGTAAAATACATTTTGCACCTATAGTCCCATCTGGATAGACCGAAGTGCTACTGCATGAGTTATTACCTGTGTGATTTTCTCAGAGTCTTGTTACTCAAAGCCTCACTTGAAAACGACTCCTTTTTCATGGTACCCCACCGAGTGGGCTTACAAGCTCATAATATCCTGGAATATGCATTCTGCGGGACCTCACAATGCCTAGGAAGGCTTGCATACACTTTTTGTTAGTTACTGTCTTGTTGACCACGTCCATTGGCACATGATGGTGTCCATTCTACCACTTTATACACTAGAACTGAATAACTCATGCAGGTCCGTTGATCTTGCTTTTCTTCAAGGTAAAACAGCCTTCAGAAGGATCACAATATTTGTTTTCAACACATCCCCAACTACCACCACAAAATACAGCACCATGAGAGAGAGGTGTCATGAGGAATATGAACTCCATGCCAGCCAATCCCAACACAGAAACTACTTATTTTCAATGGGAACTAATTATAGCTGAAGGCGCAGGCTTTTGGGTTCATACCAAGCCATAGACCTGGCCTTTGATACTTCTATAAAACTGCGTTTTACATAGAAAGTGTTATTATTTGTTAGCTAGGTATTTTACTGTTATGAAATTTTGCCATCATGCCTATGTTGTTCAAATCACACAGAGCAAAGAGACCACTTGCTGGTGGCCTGATGAACTGGACATAAACCAGGGGAACTGAGGGGCCCAGAACGAGACACAATATTCCAGACGATCTAGGTGTATATCTAGCACAGAAGGAAATAGCAGGGCAGCTAGGGCAAGGCTGTCTGTATGCTTCTCCAAAGAAGCAGTTATAGCAAAGAAGCAATTGCTGTTACTCCTCAAAAATTGCTTTGTAACAAAAATGGAACCACTGGTTGGAGATGCGATAATGCTGATGAAGTGAAAAGCATGGATCTGAAAGGGTATATTACAGAATCACAGAACATTAGGAATTGGGAGGAACCTCTAAAGATCATCTAGTCCAATCCACCTGACACAGCAGGATCATCTAGATCAGGTCTCACAGGAACATGTCCTGGCAGGTTTTAAACATCTCCAGTGAAGGAGACCCCACAACAACCCTGGTCAGCCTGTTCCAGTGCTCCATCACCCTCACCGTGAAGAAGTTCCTTCTCATACTGATGTGGAACCTCCTATGTTCCAGCTTACATCCATTATCCCTTGTCCTATCATTAGATGACACTGAGAAGAGCCTGGCTCCATCCTCTTGACACTCACTTTTCACATATTTATAATCATTAATGAGGTCAGCCCTCAGCCTCCTTTTTTCCAAGCAAAGAGACCCAGCTCCCTCAGCCTTTCCTCATCAGGGAGGTGTTCCACTTACCATCTTTGTGGCTCTGAACTGGACTCTTTCCAGCAGTTCTGTGTCCTTCTTGAACTGAGAGGCCCAGAATTGGACACAATATTCCAGACAATCTAAGTGCACATCTAGCACAGAAGGAAATAGCAGGGCAGCCAGGGCAAGGCTGTATGTGTGCTGAGTGCAAGGTCCAGTACACCTCTGTACAGCACTATTTGTTGTATTTTCTTTTTCTGTTTAGGGTAAAGAACTCACAGTTTATGGATCACAAATTAGTTCCAATAACAGTGTAGATGTTGAGAAATGAAACACATCTCTTTCAAAGAAAACTGCAATGCAATCTAATGAGGGAAAGGATCAAAATATTAGAGCCACAAAAAACAACAAGTTTTTAAGCTCAGTCTGCAGGAACAAAAGAAGCAGCCTCAGCTGAAATTACATTCATTACAATCCACTGTCAAGGAGACAACATGAAAGCTGGAATGAAAAATATTCTGGCTAAAAGCTACAATGCAAAGATGAGGCAAAAACCTATTAAGTAATAATAATCAAAGAAAGAACAGTGATAGACACAGTGACTGTGATTATACAAACATAGAAGCAGATGTCACAAATTTTCTTCAATGTGTATATATTTTTGATGCTTAGATTGTCCAAGAGGATAGAATTTTACAGTCATGGAATGGTTTAGATTGGAAAAGACTTTTTAAGGTCTCTGAGTCCAACCATTAACCTAGCTCTACCAAGACCAGTGCTAAAC
The DNA here is from genome assembly GCA_013400115.1 of Rhinopomastus cyanomelas. NCBI lineage: Eukaryota > Metazoa > Chordata > Aves > Bucerotiformes > Rhinopomastidae > Rhinopomastus > Rhinopomastus cyanomelas. Next base: position 4,957 of record VXBP01006644.1, on the reverse strand, counting down.
CATGTCCACAAGTTCCATGTCTACACTATTTTAAATATGTCCAAGGATGGTGAATCAACAACCTCCCTAAGCAGCCTGTTCAATGCATGATAACCTTTTCAATAATAATGCTTTTTCTAATGTCTAAACTAAACTTTCTTTGGTGCAGCTGGAGGACACTTCTTGTTCTATCACTTCTTATTTGTGAGATCCGACAAACACCCACCTCTCTGCAACTTTCTTTCAGGTATTGTAGGCAGCAATAAGGTCTCCCCTCAGCCTCCTTTACTTCAGATTAAATAGACCCAGTTCTCTTAACTGCTCCTTATAAGGCATTCAACAGAAAAGGAAGATTTTCACAGTGTGGTTACAGCATGGAAAACTTGCTCTAGCTTTGCTTTGAGATACCACTACTACAAGACAAACTGGCACCCATCCCTTCACAGGGTGGAGGTCAGAATAAATACCCATAATCCCTGAAAAACTGAATTTCATCTCACTGCACATTTTTTGGCTGAAATACTTATGGCATAAAAAAAAAAAAGTATAGTGACCCTTAGATGGTAGTGTTTAGTTCTTGCAGTTAAGAAGGGTGGTCACTAGAACTACCTCCTTGAACCTCCAGGAGGCAGACTTTGCTCTGTTTAGGAGACTGGTTAACAGAGTCCCATTGGGAGGCAGTTTTGAAGAATCGCACATAGAATGCTTTAGGTTGGAAGGGACCTCAGAGATCATCTAGGATCATCTAGATATCATCTCTAGGCTACACAGGAAGATCATGTTTCTTGAAAGGCCTTGTAGAGAGAAATTTAGAAAGCCCAATCCTGAAGTAGAAATGAACCGTCCAGCACCATTAAAGATAACAAAAAATGTTTCTATATATAATCATTTGTAGCATCGTTCAACTGAACAGGAGCTGTATGTCCTTTGTTACAGAATGCTATGTAACTTTCACAGAAAATTGACATAATCTGGGCATGAATTTTCAGCACTTATTAACACCTACCAGGGTTTCTCAGAAGCATAGCTCTGGGCTGAGAGCCATTAGGATAGAGTTAAGTTACAAAAATAGACTTATAAACATTATGTTTCCATTTTCTTTAACCTTTATCTTTTCATTTCTTCGTTTTCTGATGGTAGAATGAAGCAAGTATTATATTCAGGAAGAACTTTCATACAGGACATTATCTTCGGTTTCACTGTAATGACAAATATATTTCTATTCTTATTGGTCAGAGGCTTGAGCTGTAAAGATTTTTTTTTAATACATATTATGCATGTCATAATACTAATAACAATATGTTTGCTCTTTTCTAGCAGTATAGTAACAATCTTTAATTGTTACTCAGAACTGCCTCTACTGAGATAAATTCACTGTGACTCATGAAGAGGAGCCAGGTAACACCCTTAAAGAAGCACTAATTTCTGAGTTTGAGTTGTAAAATCCATCCCAAGACATATGGATCTACATCACACATCATACTGCCATGCTGGCCCCCAAGGCTGCTCCAGACAAGCTATTCAGACAAGCTAGTCTGAATACTCCAGACAAGTATTCAGAGCAGTTAGCAGTAGTGGTGAGTAGTGCATGCAGGCTTTGTACCAATTTGCTGGTGCAAAATTATGCTGAGACTTAATGATCTGGCACATTAAAACACTTGCTGATGTAAAATGAGAGCTTGGAATATGTATTTTTCTTGTGCAGTGAACTAGAGCCCACTACAAAAAGATGAAAAATATGTTTCCTGCTAGCAGAAGGAAAGGTAGTCTCCTTTAAAACAGGTTTGAAATACTGCATCTAGAAATTTAAAAAATTAGTTTCTCTCATAAGGAAGACAAGGCAGAGTTAGTAAACCTATTATGAAACATTGCAGTGACAAATGACAGACAGAGAAAATAAATTTCTTTAGTAAAAACAAGTAGTTCAACCACTCAGAAGGAGAAAGCAAGAGGGATTGGTGCTTGAACTTTAGATGTTAATGCAATATAGGCAAAACTCCCCCATTATTTGCTGCACAAGAAAAAAGAGAGATGAAGAAAGACAGAAAGCAAATGTATGGAATGTAGAACTTAATTCTGGATATATACAACTATCTCACCATTATGGCAACATCACAGAGCATTTGAATAGAGGGGGAGAATAAATGGAAAAGCGTAAATTGTAGGAAATGCTGGAAGCGTAAATCTGAGACCTTGGAGGAGACAATTAGAGGTATAGGACATGAGCAGTAAATCTTAGGGATAGATAATGATTTGGACATCTAAGCACAGGATGTTAGTGTTAGGAGTAGAACCAGATGACTAGATAAGGTAGGAGGCTGATAGGAGGCTAAAATGAATTACTGTTTTCCTTTGAAGGCCTTGAGTTAATTGCTTTGTAGTGGAAAAACAGAACTAACTAGCCATGTAACCTTGGAATGTAGCAAGGCAAAGATGTTTGGTAGAATGCAGCTATTGATGAATACTGTATGGTATATAAACCCTGCTATTTTGTAAAATAAATATCTTCTGATCAGTGGCTTCTGGTGTCTGAGCACTATCAGATTTCCCAACTCTATCATCACGATAGTAAATGGTATAAATTCTTGGAGGGACTGGTAAAGACATATCCTGACACATTTGTAACCAAATTTATTTATGTGCATAAAGGAAACTAATCTGTATTTCACAGCATCTTGTGAGTTGTTTTGTTTGAGGCATGACCAAGGCTGTTTAAAATAATCACAGTTGACATTATACATGCATATGTGCACAAACACTTAGGAAGGATTCTATCACCCCAAGTTAACTTAATAGTTTTAACTTTATTTAGGCCAACCTAGACCATGTAGGCCTGCACTTGTCTTTGCTGTTTAGTAGCTCAGACATTATGTTCTCTCAAGTTAGCTGTTCAGAAATAACTTTTCAACAGAATGGAAACTCTCTACCAAGAAACCCCCAAAATACAAATTTGAAGATCTCCATATTAGCTTCTGAGAAAGTAAGACTGCATATGGATGTGAGAACCCAAACAGAGGTCCCCCAACAAGATGAGGCTGTGCAGGGGTCAGACTGCCAGAAATGTAACACAGTCTTGCATTTTCCTGGCTGCATGTGGTGTGGGCACATAGATTATCTGCTTAACCGAGTGGCACAGCTGCAAGACGAGGTTGAAAAGATGCAAGCAGAACTAGAAAGGCTCAGCAGAATTAGAGAAGCTGAAATAGAGGTACACTGGTGGTGCCAGGCTCTGCAGTCTGGACAACTGCCAAATAAGAGCCAGAATTGGAGGAGCCCTGTACTCTGTAGTTCTCGGATGAAGAACAGAAGCCCAAGTAGAAGGGATGAGTGGAGATAAGTGCAGGGTGTGGCAGAAGGCAAGCACCATCCTTCCCTGTCTCACCTCCCTAGTTGTCTCTGAGTAATAGATATAAGCCCCTATTGGAAGACAGTCAGTCTAATAAGGATATACAGGACAGGGAACCCTACCTAGAGGTCCTAGCAAGGTCACATAAATCCAGGAGGTTTTCTACTAATATGACAACCGCCTCCACAAAAAGAGAAGGCTCCTAGTTATTGGGGACTCACTCCCGAATGAGATTGAGGGCCCAATACACAGATCTGGCCCTCATCATAGTGAAAACTGCAGCCTCTCTGGAGCTCCAATCAGGGATATCACTAGTATGCTCCCCAGCCTGGTGAAATCAGATGACTATAACGCACTGCCGATCTTCCAGACAGGTAGGAAGGAAGCTGTATTCTGTTGCCTGAGGTAAATGAAGAAAGACCTTAAGGCGTTGGGACATTTGGTAAAAGAGTCTGGGGCACAAATAGTATTCTATTCATTACTTCCGTTTTGGGGTGAGGACATGGACTGGAATAGCGGGATTCAGTCCATTAATGCCTGGCTACGAGACTGGTGTTACAGACAGAGCTTTGGGTTCTATAAGGCAGCNTCTTCTACAGTCAGCTGACAGCAGCCTCACAGCTACAGGCCCTGGTTCTCATGGGCTATTTTAACTACCCAGAAATCTGCTGGGAGACCTACTTAGCCAGCCATCTACAGTCCAGGATGTACCTCCAGTCCACTGGTGACAATTTCCTGATTCAAAAGATGGAGGAGCCCACTGGGAGAGGAGCACTGCTGGATCTGGTCCTCACCAACAAGGAGGGTGTGGTTGAAGCAGTGAAAGTTGAGGGCAGCCTTGGTTGCAGTGACCACGAGATCATGGAGTTTGGGGTCTCATGTGGTGGGAACAGAATACCTAGCAGGATCAAAACTCTGGACTGCAGAAGGGCCAACTTTGGCCTTTTCAAGCAATTGCTAGAGGAAATCCCATGGGACAGGGTACTGGCAGGTAAAGGGGCCCAAGAGAGCTGGTTAACAGTCAAAGATCACTTCTTTGAAGCCCGAGACAAGAGTATTCCAACAGGAAAGAAGTCAAGGAAGGGAACCACAAGACATGCATAGTTAAACAGGGAGCTGCTGGGCAAACTCAAGAGGAAGTCTATAGGTCATGGCAGGAGGGAATGGCCACTTGGAACGATTATAAGGCTCTGGTAAGAGTATGTAGGGATGCAACTAGGAAAGCCAGGGCCTCCTTGGAATTAAACCTTGCAACAGAGTGCAACAAATAGGGTTTCTCCAAATACATTGCAGGTACAACTAAACCTAGAGACAATGTAGGCCTGCTGCTGAATGAGATGGGTGCCCTAAAGACAGAGGATACAGAGAAAGCAGAGATACTCAACATCTTCTTTGCCTCTGTCTATACTTCTGGGAGCTGAGGCTCCAGAGTAAGCTGAGACGAAAGAGGAGCTTGCCTTGCTCTATGAGGACTGGGCTAGGGATAAGTCGATCACAGAATCATTAGGGATTGGAAGGGATCTCAAAAGATCATCTAGTCGAATCCCCCTGCCACTGCAGGATCACCTAGACCAGTCTGGATTAAAAGGCACCACAGGATCATCCACTTTCAACTTCCCTGCCATGGGCAGG
>VXBP01006643.1:0-80161 GCA_013400115.1 Rhinopomastus cyanomelas | reverse complement strand
CGTCTGTTTGGGTTCCCACATCCATGTGCAGTGGTCACCAAAGCCTAGTCTTCCTCTGCTGCTGCGTTGTTACCACTATACTTTTGTTTTGTGCCCCCGGCAGCTGAAGCAGCTGAAGCGTTTGTGCTCTCGCTTCTGGGTGCAGTCTGAGTGCAACTTCGATTTCACTGCTCTTAAAGGCTCCGGCTCCGCACCCCCCGTNCGCCTAAGATCTGCAACAACTCTTTTGGCTGTTCGTAAGTGTGGTTTTCCAGCTAATGAAGGATTGTTCTTATTTGTAAAGTTCTCTTAATAAACAAAAGCAGAGTTACTCTGTGCAGAGCTGTGTGGTTTGTTCACTCACTTAGCAAATGCTTGTTGCATGTCCTGACACTGTTCAGCAAGAAGTGAGCAAAGTCCTGGGTTTGTGTTCGCTGCAGATACCCCTTCTCTGTCCGGTTAGCGCCACCTCTCATGAAGCCGCTATGAAATCTGGCTTCTGTCCCCTCCAGTGGATCCTTAGTGAACTCTGTGCTGATGGAGACTCCTTCCAGTCTGAACTGTGAGCTAAGCTGGGATTGGAAGATTGAGTAAACTGATGAAATTTTAATTCAAATTCTTCCTTCCCACTTGTATTTAATGAGGAATATTAGCTGCATCCTGACCTAGTGTCCCGAATATCTTCTTCTCTTTTCCTGTAAGCGTTACACCAGGTGATACCTCACTTGGACACACACCGTTGATGCTAGTGGAAGCTGCACCCCTGAATTTTGCAGATATTCCTCCATCATTGAATCAAAGAATCACTCTGGTCGGAAAAGACTCCTGGGATCACTGAGTCGAACCGTCTGCCCTACCTTGCAAGTTGATCCCTAAACCATATCCCTCAACACCTCATCCAGATGATCATTAAACACGTCCAGGGATGGTGACTTAACCACCTCCCTGGGAAGCCCGTTCCAGTGCCTGACCGTGGATTAACTTTCCTGGATCCCAGCTTTCCCTGTGGTGGTCACTTCCAATGTGACGTTAAGCAGATCCCACAGAGGCTTAGTTTGGGGTTTTGACTGCGTTTGTTTTTACTAGGGAATGTGCTGCAGCTCATTGAGTCCATTTAGTGCTGTTGTACAATGTGTAATAGTTGAGATGGGGTAGAATGTGCTCTCGCAGATCCTCTCAGCTTGGGCTCTTGGTGTCACAAAGAGAGGATAACGTAAACAGACATTCAGAGGCAGAGGTGAACACTGCAGAAGACAGAGAAAAGGCTGAAGGAAGACCATAGCAATGAAGTTACTTTCTTACGAGACAGGTAAAGCAGATCATGGGCTCCATGATTATTTATTCAGCCTTAGTAGTGTGCAGCACTTGTCAGCTTCCTGTGGGTCTTGTGACGTAAAATGGTGAGTAATTGCACGGTGTAAAAGTGCTTTATGCAAAAGTACCCTGGAATGGGCTGCACAAACAAATCACCGGCGTTCTGACATCTGAGCCAGTTTTTGTATTTTAAGACAAAAAAAAATTGAATGTCAGGAGCAGCGCATTTTTCTATTTTCTCAAAAAGTGATCTAATGTAAATTTAATCACGAGCGAGCCCAGCGGAGTGTCGAGCACTGCCCACGACTCTTCCACTGAGAGCAAGAAAGGCGTTGCAGTATCCACGTTCTCTCATCTAGCCCTGCTAACGGAATTTGGGAACACCCACCTTCATAAATATAGATGAAAACACTATTCCCATTTTTAGTCTTGCTAGAAGATCTAAAGCATTAAATTCAAATGTGAAGTTCAGAGGGTGTATCCCCATTTGGCAACTTCTTTTTAGTGTCCACTCCAGGGATATAGTGAGNAAAGTGCTACATTCTTGGCAGCCTGTCACCCACACAGCCTCATCTTGTTGGGGGACGTCTGTTTGGGTTCCCACATCCATGTGCAGTGGTGACTGAAGCCTGGTCCTCCTCTGCTGCCATGTTGTTACCACTATACTTTTGTTTTGTGCCCCTGGCAGCTGAAGCGGCTGAAGCGTTTGTGCTCTCGCTTCTGGGTGCAGTCTGAGTGCAACTTCGATTTCACTGCTCTTAAAGGCTCCGGCTCCGCACCCCCCGTAGTGTTTGCCCGGCTTCTCCCGCGAGAGTACCCAAAGCTTAGCGGCTGCCTTCCCTTCTCCCTCGAGGTTTCCCATTCAGGGAACCCCAGATCACCCAGAAACCTCGATAAAATAGCATTCCGGGGCCGGCGCTCTCGCTGCTGCGTGCGTACTTTGGTGTTAATTAGTCTTGGCCAGTGTGCTACTGAGGGCACCTGGTGTAACTGTTGTTTCAGCTTTGGGAGCAGCACTGTTGTTATTTCTACAAGCTTTAGTGGGCACTGTAAGCAGGGTGGTGTCCTTACATGTGTGGAGACTAAATTTATGTTAACTTTAGGATCTGACTTAGCCTGGTAACTAAGGTAAGTGCGCAGAGAATGTAGAACTGCCCAAAAGCTTCCTCACCCAGCAAAAGCATCCCGCGCCTAAGATCTGCAACAACTCTTTTGGCTGTTCGTAAGTGTGGTTTTCCAGCTAATGAAGGATTGTTCTTATTTGTAAAGTTCTCTTAATAAACAAAAGCAGAGTTACTCTGTGCAGAGCTGTGTGGTTTGTTCACTCACTTAGCAAATGCTTGTTGCATGTCCTGACACTGTTCAGCAAGAAGTGAGCAAAGTCCTGGGTTTGTGTTCGCTGCAGATACCCCTTCTCTGTCCGGTTAGCGCCACCTCTCATGAAGCCGCTATGAAATCTGGCTTCTGTCCCCTCCAGTGGATCCTTAGTGAACTCTGTGCTGATGGAGACTCCTTCCAGTCTGAACTGTGAGCTAAGCTGGGATTGGAAGATTGAGTAAACTGATGAAATTTTAATTCAAATTCTTCCTTCCCACTTGTATTTAATGAGGAATATTAGCTGCATCCTGACCTAGTGTCCCGAATATCTTCTTCTCTTTTCCTGTAAGCGTTACACCAGGTGATACCTCACTTGGACACACACCGTTGATGCTAGTGGAAGCTGCACCCCTGAATTTTGCAGATATTCCTCCATCATTGAATCAAAGAATCACTCTGGTCGGAAAAGACTCCTGGGATCACTGAGTCGAACCGTCTGCCCTACCTTGCAAGTTGATCCCTAAACCATATCCCTCAACACCTCATCCAGATGATCATTAAACACGTCCAGGGATGGTGACTTAACCACCTCCCTGGGAAGCCCGTTCCAGTGCCTGACCGTGGATTAACTTTCCTGGATCCCAGCTTTCCCTGTGGTGGTCACTTCCAATGTGACGTTAAGCAGATCCCACAGAGGCTTAGTTTGGGGTTTTGACTGCGTTTGTTTTTACTAGGGAATGTGCTGCAGCTCATTGAGTCCATTTAGTGCTGTTGTACAATGTGTAATAGTTGAGATGGGGTAGAATGTGCTCTCGCAGATCCTCTCAGCTTGGGCTCTTGGTGTCACAAAGAGAGGATAACGTAAACAGACATTCAGAGGCAGAGGTGAACACTGCAGAAGACAGAGAAAAGGCTGAAGGAAGACCATAGCAATGAAGTTACTTTCTTACGAGACAGGTAAAGCAGATCATGGGCTCCATGATTATTTATTCAGCCTTAGTAGTGTGCAGCACTTGTCAGCTTCCTGTGGGTCTTGTGACGTAAAATGGTGAGTAATTGCACGGTGTAAAAGTGCTTTATGCAAAAGTACCCTGGAATGGGCTGCACAAACAAATCACCGGCGTTCTGACATCTGAGCCAGTTTTTGTATTTTAAGACAAAAAAAAATTGAATGTCAGGAGCAGCGCATTTTTCTATTTTCTCAAAAAGTGATCTAATGTAAATTTAATCACGAGCGAGCCCAGCGGAGTGTCGAGCACTGCCCACGACTCTTCCACTGAGAGCAAGAAAGGCGTTGCAGTATCCACGTTCTCTCATCTAGCCCTGCTAACGGAATTTGGGAACACCCACCTTCATAAATATAGATGAAAACACTATTCCCATTTTTAGTCTTGCTAGAAGATCTAAAGCATTAAATTCAAATGTGAAGTTCAGAGGGTGTATCCCCATTTGGCAACTTCTTTTTAGTGTCCACTCCAGGGATATAGTGAGCAAAAATAAGATTAAAGATAAGATTTTAAAATAAGATAGGAGGTTTCTGAGGGTTGTGCTTTGTAGACATGTTTGGAAGTGCTTGCTCTGATCTACCGAGACCATGTCTCACTACACATGGAAAATGAGATTTAGGACAATGAATGTGCATTTTATATAAACGTGTTCCACCCAGGAAAAACCAAGTGTTATCTTGAACTGATTAATTTATTATCATGACAATAACATAAATCATAGGAAAAGATAATAAGGGATGAGAAAGCCAGAAGGATCATAGAATCATAGAATCACAGAATCATTAGGGATTGGAAGGGACCTCGAAAGATCATCTAGTCCAATTCCCCTGCCACAGCAGGACCACCTGCAGTCCAGAGGTGGATTATTTTATACACCAAATGAAGTTTTACAATGCAGAATGGGTTTGTTATCTGGCTGAGTGTAAAAAAGTGTTGATTTGCAATCCCTGCAGCATAAACAGCACATTTCTTCATCAGTCAGCAATACTTTCATTACTATAATTATACTCAGAGGAAATAGGATTTTAGGCACATGATTGTATCCAGATGATAATTATATATTTATTACCCAGGTTTCTAAAGTTTATTTTGAAACAAGACATTCCTACGCACGCTTGTGCATGCAGGAGCACTTGAGGGCTACCAGGAGTTGTAAGTGCACACTAGATTCAAAAATTTGGTGCGTTCCTATTTTTGAAGTGGGTTGAATGTGTCACTTTCTAAACTGTGGTTAGTTCCTGGATGGATAAAATATTAAAATAGTGTTAACGGTACCTGTTCATCGTTGCAGTGAAGTGTGAGGTGGAAGTAACTTTACAAGGATTCTTTTTTTAATATCACAGAACATCTGGGATGGGAAGGGACCTTGAAAGATCATCCAGCCCAGTCCCCCTGCCACAGCAGGATCACCCAGACCAAGTTGCACAGGAACACATCCAGGTGGATCTTAAATGTCTCCAGAGAAGGAGACTCCACAGCCTCCCTGGGCAGCCTGTCCCACTGCTCCGTCACCCTCACTGGGAAGAAGTTCCTTCTCACATTGATGTGGAACCTCCTATGTTCCACCTCACACCCATAGCCCTTGTCCTATCATTAGATGACAGTGAGAAGAGCCTAGCTCCATCCTCCTTAACACCCATCTTTCACATATTTATAAACATGAATGAGGTCACCCCTCAGTCTCCTCTTCTCCAAGATTAAAATGTTTTTTGAAATGGTCAGATAAAAATGAAAGTGATGCAGATTATGTTCTAGTTATTCTATTTGCCCTACTTGCTAGAGACTACCAGAGCATCTTCAGTAGAGAAGACAGTGGGATGCAGTGTTTTTTGTATAAGCAAAAAGTAAGGAGAGGCTGGAGTGAAATTTTCAGTAGCAGAATATAGTGTTAAAAGTGAGAAAGAATATGAGGTTCTTTCCAAGATTCTTGTGAAAGTGGCCTACCATGGTCCTTCATTTCTGGCCTTTTCTCCACACAAGAACTGACATCAGTATCAAGTTAGCAAACAGTGGCTTCAGCTGAAGCTTTTCAGCTTCCTTGCCCTCATTAAAAACACGGTGCAATGATGAATAGTAGGTTTTGAAAATCAGTTGAAGTTAAATTGTAAATCTTCACACAAAGCACTCTCAGAATTAAGTGTAGCCCAGGGCTACTATCTGCAGAGGAGTGGAATGCCTATGGATTGACAGCTTTAGCTGACAAGATCTTCGTGTGATTCTGCATTTTTCTCCAACAGTATTTTATAGCTTTTAAGTTTATTTGGCCTCTCAGAGTTTTTGAACTTTTCCTTCTCTTAGTTTTTTCTTGCCGTGCAGTGGGATAGGAAAAGAGCCTCCTGCACAGCTCCTTATACTGGGATTACTGGAATTATCAGTGCTTTTGTTCTAAGCTCATAGTGTTTATGAGGTACTCACCGAGTGATTTATCTCTTTTCAAGTATCAACAAGCCGTCAGGTTCAGCAATCAGCATATTTATATTCCTTTCTCCGCGTCTGTGATTGATGACAGCACCAGTGATGCTGCGCTCTGTGTGTGGGAACACATGCTATGGAATGCTGTGCCGGGCCAGATCTGGAGATACAGATCTTAGCCTCTCTGTCATCTTCTGTAAGAAGATCTGGGAGGAGTGAACACACAGAATCGGCTTTGAAAGAGAGAAAAATGAAGGGATTCTTAAGCTTGGAATAGAGGAAAGGTCCTACTTCATGTTGAATTTTAAGGCTGAATAGTTGGGGGTTTTTAGTCTTGTCTGTCTTTAATTTATTGCGTCCTTTTGATATTCTACAATCACAGTCTTTAAAGAAAACATTTGTTTTAAAATACATTCTTTTTGTGACATGCAAGTTAATTCAGCAGTTTGTCAGAACTTATTTTGGTGCCTCGCTCTAGGATCTGCATGAACAAAGAGGGGTTTGGTTAATGACGGCCGAGAACCTAGGAATCCTTCTAGGGCACTGGATGGTTTGGCTGCAGGTCTGTTGGTGAGAAACAGGGCTGGCAGAGTGTTGTGAGTGTCCCTGCTGCCATAGGAATTGTACCTCAGTTGCTGACTGGTCTTTCTTGTAGGAGCAAGAGTTAGAAGTAGGTTGGGAGGATGTTTCTCCCAGTTTTTGCTTCTGTTTAAAGGAATGGCGCAGAACAGTTCTCAATATGGAAGACCTTTAATTAATTACTAGTAAAAGCAAGTAATTAATAACAAAAAACCCCAGCAATTAGTAGTTTAATTCAGGGTTACAAGGGTGTAATAAAGCAGTGCCGGTGCTGTTTATTTCCATTAACACTGCACAGTAAAATTTAAAACCCAAGTGCATTAAAATAACTAAGCAGGTTTGCTAAATCTTGGCAAAATAAGAAGCTTCTCCTGCAAGAATCATAGATTATGTTTCCTGGACATTTTTACCACAGAAATCATTTTACACTGTGGTTCTAGAAGCATTTTAGTTCATTGCTGCTTTAGGCTGGCAACATACACGCGTTTTCAGGCCACTTAAAAACACTTGAGCAGAACAGAGGGTGGAACCTGCCAGGTAGAACTTCCCAAAATAATCTAGTGCTGTAGGACCTCAGCACAGTCCACAAATGTCAAAGAGCTTAACACGATTTCACCTCCTTTTTTTTGCTGATGTTAAGTTTTAAAATTAACGTAACAAAGGGAACCTGCTGTGGAATCATAATGTGTGTAACGTATGGGATATAGAATCATGGAATCAGAACAGCTTCAGCTGGAAGAGACCTTCAAGATCATCAAGTCCAAATGCAAAAGTGTTCTACTCTTACCCTTACAGACTAATACAAGGGGTCACAGTCTTAAGCTCCATCAGGGGAGGTTTAGACTTGACATTAGGAAAAAATTTTTCACTGAAAGAGTGATCTGGTTTCGGAATGGGCTGCCCACGGAGGTGGTTGAGTCACCGTCCCTGGAGGTGTTCAAGGCTAGGCTGGATGAGGTGCTGAGTGGCATGATCTAGATGTTAGGATTACTGGATTTTTTTGGACTTAGGTTGGACTGGATGATCTTTAAGGTCTTTTCCAACCTCATCATTACTGTGATACTGTGTGCAGCTTTCACTGGAATATCATGAATGTCTCTAGACTCAAGACATGATCATAAAGGACGTTGTTTCACTTACTAAAAGGATGTTCTCCACACAGAGTCATGTGTACACCGTTCCAAGAATATGATTTACAAAATGCCCCCCGTGATCTGGCTGATGACTGATTTGCCTGCACTGGGCGAGACCATTGTAACTGGACACAGTTAGAGCCACCGGAGATTTGTTGTGAGCAGAGTGAAAGTGTGATGCCAGCTCCTGGCAGAAGGCTTTGACTATGTGTCTGCATTCAAAAGTGCTGAACGTCAGCACGTGATGCATGTTTCATCCTAGGATGATGCACTCCTGACTAGAGGTTCTGACATCTTCAGGTGGTGGCAGTAACAGAGGTAAAGCTGCAGTGGTGCTAGAGACTACTAGGAGACGCTACCTCTTCAGACAAACGTGTCTTCATGCAGTCTGGAGTCAGTTCACTTGAGGTATCCATGGAGTAACTGCCACGGATGGAGGAGTGGGGCCATGTAGATTGAGTGCAGTTTTTATGAAGCACAAGTATCTGTGGAGCATCAGATCTGCTGCTTTTGTATCAGGTTGCCTTGGGTACAGGCTTTTAAAAATGCCACACAGTCCTTTTTCTTTCTTTGTGCAAGACTTTGTAACAAATACAAAGTTCCATGTGGAGTTTGAAGAAAAGATAATTCCTGTCAATATTGTGGTCAGTTGGTTAGGATATACAGCTACTTTATCGAAACGAGTCATAGGCATTAGGGTCTTGATCGGAATCACTTCATAGGGAGGTAGAGGCTCATTCATACCTGGGGCTGTGTGATTTAGTGATCTGGTGTGTTGCAGGCAGTGCTGGAGTGCAGTAAGTCATGCAATTAGACAAAGTGTAGAGAGATTTAGCAGCGTGCAGTGATTCTGCTGTGTACCACTTGGGTGGTACCACTTCTAAAATGTCTCAGGAGAGTAGTGTCAAAAACATGGACTACTTGTGGGTCTGTTTGTGTTTTGAAACGTCTGCATTTGTGCACCTTTTCCCCTGTCCAGGATCTGCTGAAAGGCATAAAGCCCTTCAGTGAAGCTGTGTCTACATCTGATATGGTTTTGGATCCTGTCATCAGAGGTCGTGGTGGATGTCGTTAACTGTGCTCTGTTTCTGTGGCTCGTGCCACTCTGGGAGTCTGATGTTAGTTAATTCATGTGCCTGTCGTCACAGTAAATACTGAGAGCTCCTTATGTTACACAGGCCTATATGCAAAACCCCTTTATTTTAAAGTATTTTCCAATGTTTGTAGAGCAAATTATTACCTAGGGTTTGTTATGGGTCACCTGTGACTTTGCATCAGTGTCAGTCCTTTATCTGTGGCTGTCCAGTGGTTTGCCTTCTCTCCTAAGTAACATAACACACAATTCTGATCTTGAACATGAGAGAGATATTAACAAAGGAATCCTTAGGAGATCACGCTGGTCTTCTATTCCAAGGTCTGCTTTATTCTTACTATAACTTAATTCACCTACTAACAGGTTATGTGTGTGAGCACATACACCCTTATCTGTAAATTCTGCTGTCACGCAGTCACTGTGTATGTACACACTCGAGGAGGCTGTAATTCACTGTTGCTTTCAACTCCTTTCACATTCAATAAACTAGGAACAAGTAATTCTGACTGGTGTACAAGCCAGACTTCTCACTTCTTCACGTTGCCTTTGGAACCTGGCTCCTAGTTTTATTTACCCTGCTGGATTATGCAGCTCACTGTTTCAGCTGCAGAGCAGTGCCCTACCTTCTGTCTGTCTTTGTTTAGTTTTGAAGTGGTGTCTCAAGCCATGGTTGCAAAGCAGAATTTGCAAAAGACTGAACAGGGTAGACAACTAGCAGAAGTGGCAGGCAAGCTGTCCTTTGGGTGAACACTGTTCATGCAGTTTTCTCCTTCTGATGGTATGTATTTTGTATGTGTTATCAAGATTGATTTGCAACATGCACGGATGATGATCAATAAGATTAAACCCAGGTAAGTACAGACCAGTCAGCCTCACCTCCATCCCAGGAAGGGTGATGGAACAATTTGTTCTAGAGGCTGTCTCCAGGCACATCAAGGACAGGAGGGTCATTAGGGACAGTCAGCATGGCTTTACAAAGGGAAAGTCATGCTTGACCAACCTGAGAGCCTTTGATGAGGGCGTAACCAGGTGGATGGATGATGGCAGAGCAGTGGATGGCATCTATCTTGACTTTTGACACGGTCTCTCACAGCATCCTCGCAGCCAAACTGAGGCAGTGTGGCCTAGATTTTCACGTAGTGAGGTGGATGGTGAACTGGCTGCAGGGTAGAAGTCAGAGAGTGGTGGTCAGTGGGACAGAGTCTAGTTGGAGGCCTGTATCTAGTGGAGTGCCCCAGGGATCGGTGCTGCTGTGCAGGTGTCCTTGGTCATAAATGGGCACTGTGCTGTGTGTGATTTTGAACTTCAAAAAATGTGGTTTTCAGGCTGAGTTACTGTATCAGGTCATCAGTTAGAGCATGATCATAGGATCATAGGATGNTAGAGCATGATCTATAAAGAGTCAGTGCTGGCAGAACCTCAAAGCCGTTAAGTTTTGCCACGCGTCTGCTTTGCCGTGTGTCTGCTTTGCCGCGCGTCTGCTTTGCCGTGTGTCTGCTTTGCCACGCATCTGCTTTGCCGTGTGTCTGCTTTGCCGTGTGTCTGCTTTGCCACACGTCTGCTTTGCCGCGCGTCTGCTTTGCCGTGTGTCTGCTTTGCCACGCATCTGCTTTGCCGTGTGTCTGCTTTGCCGTGTGTCTGCTTTGCCACACGTCTGCTTTGCCGCGCGTCTGCTTTGCCGTGTGTCTGCTTTGCGACGCGTCTGCTTTGCCGCGCGTCTGCTTTGCCGCGCGTCTGCTTTGCCACGCGTCTGCTTTGCCGTGCTGTTCATGAGAACCTTTCCTAGTCCTTTTCATCTGACCCGTGTTATTCTTTGCCTAACAGGTTAGGAAATTGGAGATGAACGGGTAGCAATTGCCATTACAAATAGCTTCAGGGTTCTTGACAGAATTAGTGTTCTGGAGCTGATGTGCAGTGAGATCATTCACAAATCAGTGTGTAGCCTGTTTTCCTTATTTTGAAGGTTCATTCTATTTTATATCAGTAATACAATCCAGGCACTTCACTCCAAACCAGTGCTTCTTGGGTGGTCAAACTCAATCGGTAGTTATTCTCATGCCTTATAAAGCTACTAGAGGCAATTTATAATTGTCTGGAAATACAATGCCTGTCATAACTGATTACATTTTATGTATTATCTATTGTGTAAATACAAAATTGCTTCATTTGAAAACATACCAAAGTCACATTGGCCAACACTATGGCTTAGAAAGTCGTAGGGTCCATGGCATCTTTCTCACAGCTTTATCAATGAAGCACATTAAGGAATTGCTTTTGCCAACTGATTTGGCTTAGACCTCTTGATGTTTTTTGAGTGCAGAATGTTAATTCTGTTGCCACACATGTGGATAATAGACAGACACAATACAGAGATATCTGCAGAAACAAGGATTCCAATACAAAGCTCTTCAAATCCATTATTTCCTTAAATGCATCCTGATGACATGGAGTGAATCACAAAACGTGATTTAACCTTCATTACATTTTATCTCATAAATAGCTCTGCATTTTATTTCTGATATTTGGGTTAAAACTCAGAGAGGACAAACATCCTGATTAAATGTCTTTACAAAATTATTAATAATCACAGAACATTAGGGATTGGAAGGGGCCTCGAAAGATCATCTAGTCCAATCCCACTGACACAGCAGGATCACCTAGACCAAGTCACACAGGAACACATCCAGGTGGGTTTTAAATATCTCCAGTGAAGGAGACTCCACAACCTCCCTGGGAAGCCTGTTCCAGTGCTCTGTCACCCTCACTGGGAAGAAGTTCCTTCTCCTATTGATGTGGAACCTCTTATGTTCCAGCTTACATCCTTTGCCATTTGTCCTATTATTAAATGACAGTGAGAAGAGCCCGGCTCCATCCTCTTGACACCTGCCCTTTCCATGTTTATAAACATGAATGAGGTCGCCTCTCAGTCTCCTTTTTTCCAAGCTAAAGAGACCCATGTCCCTCAGCCTCTCCTCATCAGGGAGATGTTCCGGTCCCGTCATTATCTTCGTGCCCCTAACTGATACTTATTAATGTCTTATACATTTTAAATTTTGAATGTCTTGTCTAGTGTGTACTTAACAAGGCTTTAGGAGTGGACATGCACAAATGAAAATTGACACTTCAAAGGTTTGTCCTGTAGGATTCTACCAAACAGAATCCTGTGAGTTGTATTGAAAACAGTTTTTAAAAAGAAACAACTAATGAAATCAGATGTTCTAGTATCAGAGCAACACTCTTGGCATGTGGTGGATGGCAGAGTTTACTGGTTTGGACCTAATGAGCCTCTGTGTCAAAGCAAAGACACCGTGTCCTGAAAGGGTAGCTTTTGGATTCTTAGGGTAACGGAACTAGTTGCTTATATTGTTCAGGACATGGGCAAAGAGATCTGAAAGACATTCCACAAAATTCAGGGCAGTCAGGAAGTGTTTTTTCTGATGAAAGTTTTCGTAAGTGCTCTGCAGTTTCTGTTCAGAGCTAAGTGTGTGCTGCAACACACGGTTGACAGTGCAGAGCTACAAGAAGAGCCGAGTAACTGAGGCATGAAGACACAAGAATGTGCCAAGATGACTGTGCTAAACAATTCAGGGCATCGTTTCTGCTACTGTCAGATCTGGTTAAAGAAAAGGGTCTGTGAAGACCGGTGGGAAATAACCACACAGGAATAACGGGAAGAGTAAGGATTTTGAAGTCCCATCTTTGGACTGGAGCAACTCCACAGACAGCCTAGAGCACAAGACAGCCTGTGTTTTGCTAATGGACCTTGACGGGATCCTGTGGCTCTGTCCGTAGACTCGTTTGACGGCAAGAGTGGGATTTCACTTTGAGCTGTTCTTCAGCAAAGGTGAATGCAAAAGTTCCTACCAGTAAGCTTGAAGCAAACAATAGGCAGTTAACCTCACTCGTTAATGTGAAGGTGACTTTGTGACTGAGGACATCTAGGAGAGCTGAGGGACAAGGCTGTGGCACGAACGTACTGCTGCAGACAGTTCTGCTTCCTGAGCAGACAGCAGTTGGTGGAGAGAGAGCTGAGGCCAGGAGCAGGCACCAGGGAATCCAGCTTGTTGAAAACAAAAGGGATATTGAGTCAACGGAGGAGTTAGTGGAAATGGGGTTTGAGATTACTGCTTTTGTCCAGAGGAGATTTTGAAACACGTCCAGGAAAAGCCAAACCGCACATTCATCTAATCAATACAGGCTGAGGAGACGAACAATGTGAAATCACTGCCTGTGTGAGCAGATCCCTGCAGTCCTGAAGGCAGCTCTGAGCTGAAGCTGGAATGAAAAAACACAGTGAGTCAGAGAAAGAGTGAAGCTGAAGCACCAGGAGATTCATTCTTACCGACCACCTGACATCTTTGAGCAGCTGAATTGGTTTTTAGTGCTGGCTGAGGCTGAAACAGAGGTACATTCCTTTTCCTTCAAACCAAACTGTGGCAGAACAACCCTGCAAGCTGCAATGGCTGAGCCCATGCAGTGGGTGATCAAATTCATGTCTGTGCCATCCAGTGTTCTCACCTGGGAAGCTGTGGCATTGCGTGGGAGTTATTTCCTTGGCAGCTGTGGGTATCAACACCAGAACCCAACAACATCAAGCTATGACGTGTCACTTGAGCATAAATGGTGCTCTATTTGCTGTACAGATTTTACAAAGAAGTCATGACTTTTAAAAATAGGTTTAAAATCCCTTCAGATTTGTGTGCAGGATTGGTAATGGTTAACTGCTGCCAAAATTACGGTCAGTTTGAAAACGACGTAATGCCCAGTGTCATGATTGTTGTAGTAATTGTAAGTATTGGCAACAACAATATTTAGCTGAATAGTAGCCTCTGATAGGGAAGCTGAGAAGTAAGAACACTCTACTAATACTGCTCCTTGAACCTGACTGTCTCAGAAGAAGGGCAATTCCTCTTTTCATGAAACAGACTAACGGCCTGTGCTGGGAAAGCAGCACTGGGCGTGTGTGCTCAGCCCATTGCTCCCAGTTAGCTTTGGATGACCTACATTTTGAAGCAAGCAAGTGATGTGGTAATCTCTTACCTATCGTGTTTAGTCATGCCCTTGGAAACAGCTTCTTCATCAAATGCCTGTTACGAGAAGTACCAGGGAAAACCAAACTTACCTTTGCAGATAATACAGACAGGTAGGTTTAGGGGGTTTTTAAAAGACACTTGGGTAACAGTGTAATCGACAGTGTTAAAGTCTGTAGAACAGACTCTTCTGTTAGGCAACTCCTCACACAGAATCATGGAATCATTAGGGATTGGAAGGGACCTTGGAAGGTCACCCAGTCCAATCCCCCTGCCACAGCAGGATCACCTAGACCAAGTCACACAGGAACATATCCAGGTGGGTTTTGAACGTCTCCAGTGAAGGAGACTCCACAACCTCCCTGGGCAGCCTGTTCCAAGTGCCCTGTCACCCTCACTGGGAAGAAGTTTCTTCTCACATTTATGTGGAACCTCCTGTGTTCCAGCTCACACCCAATTGCCCCTGGTCCTATCATTAGATGACACTGAGCAGAGCCTGGCTCCATCCTCCTGACACCCACCCCTCAAATATTTGTAGACTTTAATGAGGTCGCCCCTCAGTCTCCTCTTCTCCAAGCTCAAGAGACCCAGCTCCCTCAGCCTCTCCTCCTAAGGGAGGTGCTCCACCTCCTTCATCATCCTCATTGCTCTACACTGGACTCCCTCCAGCAGCTCCACATTAACATACAGGTTAATGTTGAATGCGAGTCTCCTGAGGAGAGATGTGCTCAGAGCTAACAAAATGTTTAGTCTTTTACATTTGCAATAAAGCACTTTAATTATGGAGTGCGATGCATCCATCTCCTAAAGCACACGAGTTCCTTTCTTTCTGTATTCTTTTACTCTGTTTCTTCATAAAGTTTTAAAATAGCAGTTTTTCTAAAAGCACAAAGTCATTTTTTTCAGTTTTATTTTACAAGAGTTTTAGCACTGACATGCATTTTCATTTGGAGGACCTTTTTATTTAGGCAAGTTACTCTGTTACCTGGTTTGGGCTGGTATGAGCTGGCAAAAGGAAAGAGAAGCCTGTCTCAGCAAACCCTGATTTTCATGTGGGGGATCCTCTGTGAGCAATCTGTGTCATACAGCTGGACTTTCATACCCACAGAGGACACTACAGCCTCACAGCAAGCACATCTGTCCCTTTCCTTACAGTTGTGAGGGTTGTACATTTTGAGTTTACGCAACAGAGATTTACTGGTGAGCCCCGAGGAAGGTGCTTCGTGCTTCGTCTGTTCGCTGTGTTTTAGTGACCAGGCAGCTTGTGAGCCCTCTTCTGCCTTCCTCTCACTGGACGTACACTCCAAGGGTGTTTTTGAAACTGTGATGGTTTAATCCATAGCCAGTAGCAGGAGAGATTCCCCCATGACTGAAGCTATGGAGGGGTGCTCAGGTGAAGGCTTAGAGTCAGAACAGCCATCCCAGCATGAGCTACCTAGGAGTTGCAGAAAACTAGCCGAGGAAGCACAAGTCCACACTGACACTCTCTGCTGTTCCAGTTATTCTGCTAGCAACTCACCTGACTTGAAGATACTTCCATTGTGTCTGTAAAACTTGTGCTACACTACTCATTGCTGCCCATCCACACTTCTGTGGAAGGGTTTGCTGTGCCTGCCATGCCTCTCAGCTGCTCAGTGAAAGCAGAACACGTTGCCACAGGGCTTTTCTGATTCTCTTCTCTCGTGTCTGTTGGCCTGGGCACGGTCTGTTTGCTGGTGCTGTCTGAACCCGGTGCCTCCGCTCACACAAGATTTCAAGAGCCATCTTTCCTCTAGGATTAATTTGTCATAATGTCAATACTCCCACCGTTGCTCAGCTGAAAATTGTAACAAGGGCAAATGCTCTTTGCTCTTGCTTTAAGCTATGAATTGAGGACAAAGAAACAGAGTTGAGTTAGTATTTGTGGAAGTGATTATTATTTCCTCATGCATACTGGAAGTAGTTCATGACCTAGGATGCTGCTCTGATGAACTGCCTGGTCTTATGTTTGTAGATTTACATTCTGTAGGCAGCAAACCTGAAAGAAAACAATAGGTCGAGGCAAACACACATTCTCCATTCAGGGTGGTGTAGAGTGTGTTTGGGTGTACTTGTGTTTAGGTGTCCTTTGCTCACAGAATCATTGGTGCTTGCAAGAAATGCAGGTTCCTTGTCTGCTTATTGCATTCGCTGCGTGAGGGCTACTTGGAAGCAGGGAAGGGTCTGTGCAAAGGAATGTTGAGAAAAATCAAAATTGCCACTAAATGAAGGTACTAAAAGGTATGTTGGTGTGAAAGACAGAATGAATCTTATTAGTAACTTGTGTTGTCGCTTGTTTTTTCTCTGCCATCTCTCCTCTTTCCCTCCAAGGAGAGATGTAGCTTTTTTCCCTTTTACCTTCCTGTCTTGTTTCTGGGTGTTTCTTCATCAGGCTAGCATTTGATTTTTAAGGGGAAAGTAGACCAGCTTGGCCTTATATAAAAGTCTTAACTATAAAGAATGTGTATCTTTTTCCCCCAAAGGAAAAGCTTTAATTGTGTTTTTGCCTCCCAGAAGGCTGTAGAGAGGGAAAGAAGCCACAGATGGGACATAAACTGTGCCTAAACCTAACGCAGACACAGTCAAAGAGGTAGAATTTGAGTGATGACATGGAAATCCAATGGTAAGGTGTGATTCAAGGATTATTTCAGTGCGTACCTTAAACATGAAGTTTTTATGAGTTCTTCTGCAGTCAGTCCCTCCTGACAGAGGAATGAGATGATGCAACTTGAGGGCCACTTGCAAGCAACTAGCTAGATTCAATGAAGAGTATCAAGTTAGGGAAATCTATGATACCAAATCCTCAGCAATGAGCTTCTGAGTAGCCACTCTCTCTCACAGTATCTTACTGCCCAAAACATTGACTCTTTGATTCTGAGATTTTGAGAGAGTAGTTCAAAAACAATTGCACATTGCATCTTCTGTAGCAAAGCACCGAGTTCAAGCTTGATTTTCAGTCTGTGAGTAACTGGGAACTGCAGTTCCTTTTGGCTTGTGTTTCTGTAAACAAGACTGGAATGTGGTCTTCACCCCCCCTGAACTGATATTATCGTCCTAAAAGTTTGGAAGCCACAAGACTGGGATGTGAACAATAGGCCAGCACATGCATGCACATACTTTTCCCCTCAGAATCTCACATTTTGTTTGTTTCTCCCCCAAAGGAAAAGCTTTAGTTTTGTTTTTCGCTAGGTTACACAGTTTTGCCTCTGAACCATCTCCAATAAATTGTCTGTAATCAAGAGGAATGTTTCCAATCCGTTACTGACGCTGGCTGTGCGCTTGTAGTCCCGTCTGCAGTTGTATAATGCAGATTGTAATGACTGAACAGAGCACTTCCACTGAAATGGATGGAAACATTCCTCCACTTCCTTTGGAGAGCTGGGCTGGCAGTATGTCTGCTATTCCACACGAACACACCTGTAGTACAGGAGAAAAGTGCACTTTGGAGTGAGAGAATGGAAAATGTGCTCGTGTTTCCTCTGCACCGACCCTCAGCATCCCCCGGGAGATTCAGGTGCAGTGCAAAGAGCTTCCCATTTTGCTGCAGTCACCAGTTAAAAGTGGCCCAGTCAGCGTGCACACCACTGGTAGTCACAAGCACACGACGTCTGTGGCAGACTGTGTGACGCTGTTCCTGTGTATCTGTGTGCCTCTGACAGCTAAAGCAGTTCATGTTTCAGACTGCACGTCAGCAACTCGCACGGTTCCCAGCTGCAGCGTTCACTTGGAAAGTGCAGCAGCCAGTTTATTGCCAACACGAAGTGGGACAGATAGTGCAGACCTGTAGTGTCAAATGCACCATAAAATACGGACTGCTGTGCTCTTGCCAGAAGTGTCTGTGAAGTGCTCCATTGTTCCCTCTGTCCCCATTAGGCAGGTTTTGTCAGATCCTGAGCGAGGATGACATGATAAAGAGAAACACTCAGATACGTGATGATTGCCTACTTGTGATTTTATGATTACACTGATGACCTCAGTTCTCACTGGGTGGAAGTGTCCTACTCACTGCTTTGAAGATTTTACCTTTTTTTAGTTATGGTCTCTGACACAGTTTGCCTATCAGATAGAGCCTCTGGCGCTGACACAATCTCTCCTGATTTCAGCAGTGGCATGTCTCTTTAGATTTTGGGCATTGATAGTTATGTGCTTCATCTCCTACCTCGATCATTTCATTTCCCATTTCTCCCACCACTTCTCTCTGTCTTGCCTACATCCACACATTTTTCCCTTCCTCCTCACTGCAGGCTAGGGCTAAAACACCAGTCGTTAGGTGAAACCAGGGTTGAAAGTGCTGCATTTCTCTGCTTGTAATAGGAGAAAACCAGCTCAAGTGTGCTGAACCACTTTTGCTCTGCTCCCAGCCCCATGTGTCAGATGCCTTCGGACATGATCGAAGGCTGTTCTGTCTTTGTTTAGTGCCTGCTGCACTGCAACAGCCTGTAAGTGATTTGCATGATTGGGATGTTATGTTCTGCAGGAGGCCAGCACTGCTTAACCTGCTTTTTCCGTGTATGTGTGTGTGGTGGGTCTGCTGTGTATTCCTGGCTGCCTGCAAAATGTAACGCCGCAGCCCATCAGAGTATTTATAGACTCTCACGGTGGGACCGGCAGCGGAGGATCCACCACACATACACACCGAGGGAAACGCTGCTACACGCCGCCGCTGCTGCTGCTGCTGCTGCATGGGAGGCTCAAGTCGCACTCCCACGTGACTCTCTTAGTGCTGTCACATTGATCCCAAGCTTTTCCAGAACCAGAAGAGACTTGCCACAGCTTCACTTGACTTCAGCCCGGTCTTAAGAGTCTCAGCAGCTTGCTGAGTGCTGGTTCTCAGAGAAGAAAGCAAGTCTCCTGCGCCTCAGACGCATTTAACTCTTCCTATATTAGCAGTAAGAACCATCTTGGGGCGTGTCACAGGGTTACCGGTGATACCTCCTAGGGCCCATAGGCAGTACAGTGACACATGTCAGCACGAATTCATTTCATATTATAGTTTTATTTGGTAACTTACTTTATTAGGAGACCACCTCTAAGAAACCTCAAACACGTCATATACTTTTGCAGACAACCACATCTGTTAAGTGGCTCGTTTTTGCCAGTAGTTCTTGTGCCAGCCCTGTACAGATGGCAGAGTTGGCTGCTAGCTGAGGCATTAGGTAGCCGTTTGAACAATGTAGAGGGACCGATGAGTGACAGCCGGTTGTGCTACCCCTGCTGGCATACTCGCTCTTGCCAAGAGTTTGGATCAGATAGTGGTAAGTGCTGAAGGAAAACTCTTTCTTATGCTGCAGTGACTGAGTGCAATGAAAATGCTCTTTATTACAAACCCTTGAGACATCTTTTGGTCCAATATGATCATGCAAGCAATGATTTTTCTAACCAAAGAGAAAGAATGACTTGGAGAGGAATGAACAAAGAATTGTAAAGATGACGGAGGCCTTGGCACAGAGCTCATGTCTGTCTACTGTACATCAAAAGAACAGACTTCAGGAGCGAAAGTTAGGACAAAACTTTCACATCCTTCCCAGGCATCTGGACTAGTGTCTAGGCTGGAGTCTTGTCATCTTTCTCTTGTGATGCAGGAAGCACACATAAAAAGGGTATTCCTCCACAGGAACCGGAATGGCGCTGGAGCGTGGATTGACAGCCTCCCACAAAGAAGGGAACTGAACCCTGGTCACCCAGATGCTGCAGAACATGCAGATAATAGGGCTGTTTCAAAACTGCTGATTGAGCAGAACTCTGTCCTTTCGGTACAATTGTTTGTACTGCAGGGAATTAGATCTGTCGGAGCTCATTAACCAAGAGGTCTGCTGGGGTCATTAGCACAGTAACAGTTTGGTTCTCTCAGTGCTGGTCGTCTCTTTGCTCAGTCCTCACTGCACCCTCGGTGCATTATTTCTATTCTGAGGATTAAATTGATTGCATTTTCTTAATTCAGAAAGGAAGCCAGACTGTGTGCACAGAGGTTTCAATTACGAATCTGCTGGAGTCATTTTGAACCCAGCTACCCTCGAATGCTACCTTAACTATTTATGTGCTACTTGAAGAGAAACGTAAAGCTATTCAGAGTAGTAGTTCTCTTATCCTTTAGAATGATCTGCACAGCTGTCTTCTTGCTGAGGTGAACTGCTGCATTGGTATTATGTATGAGATGTCACTTATCAATAGATCCTTTGGCACACGGGTTCACACGCTGGATGTTGAAGACAGCAGTGGGGTGGCAGCTCCGCTTCCCCGGGCCCCTGTTCTGCCTCGGGTAGAAGACCTCGGGGAAGATGGCTAGCTGCAGCGTGCTGCAGCTCTGCTGTCCCCAGACCCGGAGATGGGACAGAGAGGGTGTGGTGTGGCCCCACAGTTCCAACCCTGGCAGCAGCAGTGCTGGCTCTGACCAGACCCCGGTGCCAGCTGGCACCATGGATTGAAGAAGCAAGAACTAGTGTTGATTTTCCCCCCCGCCACAGATCAGGCATTCAGTGACCCATGGTGAGCTGAAGGATTCTTCTCTTTCCCCATGTAGCTGAGGCAGGAGGAGAAAGGAAATGTGAGGGTCATGGAACCTTCTCGGCCACGTTTGCAGAGTTTGGGGGGGCCTCCGCTGACGCAGCCATGCGGTTGTCTCCATCTTGAATCCGACATGTGGCTGGAGCCATGCAGCCATTGCCACCATCTTAGAAAACACTGATCAGCAGGAAGAGAGACTGTTTGCCATTTCTGCCTCTGAGAAAAGCTGGGGATGCTCGAGTATTGGGGAGAGAAGGAGCCTTAAGAGAGGCATCTGAGAATTCCTTCATGCTTAGCTGAAGAAAGCAGAACTCGAGAATCCTTAAAACACGGGCATGGAAGACAGAGACTGGGTCCTGTCTGAAAGCATGTCTGCTGCATCGAGGGATGCAGTTCGGGTGCTGAGGAATCAGGCCTTTTCAATCAGCATTTTGCTGGAGAAAGCTGTGCTGAGGAACCGAAGAGTTCGCCAGTCTGGACAGCCAAGGGTACTGGTGTCTGCAGACGACAGTGGTGACACATGAATAATGGAGAGGGTGGTGGTAGCCATCTCTACTTGACGGATATGTTCTTTCCCCAGGTCTCCAATGTAAAAAAACCAAGGACCCATACGACAGCAATCTCCCATTGTGTTTTTCTCAGGATATGGGATGGCATTTGTGACACAGTTTCTAGTTTGTGTGCACTAGCTTGCTTAACCTTTCCTTCTTTTCTGTCTACAGTTACAGAGTTAATAAACCCTTTTCCATTTTCCCTAAGCTATCCATTGTCTGGCAGATTCTATCTGAGATCTCACAGAGACCTAACTGCTTTGTTTTCTTTTCCTTTATCCTTAATTGTGGTCTTGAACCCGCCACACTCCTCTTCTGTTTTGGTGGGAAAAGGGTCCGTAGAGCAGTTAGTCATTTTTAAATGACTGTGTTTATGTGGAAGCTACATGGGATTTGTGCTTCATTCTGGTAGAGATTATTTGATTGTTGTTCTGTGTATTCTTGATGCATTTGGGAAGGCAGAGAAAGGCACAACTGTCACTTCCCAGTGATATTTAGGCTACATCTATACTACTAAGTACAACAGGCCAGGGATGGCTCTCTTGTCCCGGGGCTAAAATGCACAGCATGCCTCGTGTTCGTGTAGCTAAATTCTCATTTCCCAAAAGAGGGGGCCTCATTCAGTCTGTTCCTTGGGAACAGTCTCTGGCCTGTGCTGGCCCCTAAACCATGTCCATCCATTGTCTGGGAGGCAGGACCCAAACTGTGCTGGGTGGCAGCTTACAATGGGACAGCAAGGGCAGGGCACTCCAGCCCACGACCTGGTGCTTTTTCCCTGGCACAACCAGGCACAAGCATAATCATGTTAGCACTGATAGATTTCCCAAGTTCAGCAGCATCTTTGAATCATGTTTTAAGTAATTTATTATTTTTTAAAAACTATATTCAGTTTAAAACCCACCTGGACATGTTCCGGTGCGACTTGGTCTGGGTGAACTTGCAGGGGGATTGGACTAGATGATCTTTCGAGGTCCCTTCCAGCCCCTAATGTTCTGTGATTCTGTGATTCTGTGAATAGAAAGTCAAATAATATTAGAGCAAAACAGGGTGCAAATCCTGGAACCAGCCGTTTCCCTCTTCTGGAGGGATGCAGTACGTGGCAGAGGCACTACCTGCAGAGGCAGGGGTTTCTTCAAGCTTAAAAGGGTAGAGTGTGTGTTTCAGGCTACGCTTAAACTGAACTAGTGAATTGAAATGCAGGTAGGTGAAGCTCTGGCTTGGAAAAATCAAATCCTAAACGGAGTGAAGCAAGGAAATGAATTGTTAGAGGAACGTCAGCAAATGGACAGGCAGCCTCACAGTTTCTGAAATCAGTGCACATTTGTCAGATATCAGCTTGCACATTCTAAGCACAGCTTTAACTCTGTCCCTGCAGCCATCTCCAGCCTTATCCTGCAGACCAGAAATCCCTCCAGTCAGTAACTCCAGCTACATTCAGAGCTTGAGTTACAACCATCACACAGTATGGTTACGTTGGAATATTTTTACTATTTAATAACAAAGTGGATATTTTATTTTGGAATCAAAGTGCAGTTCTGTGGATTTATGGTTTATAAGGTTGGCAGCGTTTCTGAACGCTTTCTTTTCCAAAGTGCATAAATATAAAGTGGTAAAAGTTCTGGTTTTAGCTTATAAATGTAGTTAATCATCTGTTCAAACAATAAAAAGTTCTATTTGCTAATGGTTAAGAAATGTTAGGGGGTTGGGGTTTTTCTCTTTACAAGAGACTCATTTAAGTCAACTGGATTAAATGAATGGATAGTGAATATCACAATGGTTTAGCAGGAACCACGGCACACCAGTCGGTCATGTGGAACCTCAGACATTAATCCATTAAAGTCATTACTGCCTCCAAGTCTTATTTAAAGGTCACAGTCTTTTTTAAGGATTCAGTTGATGAGGAAAAGAATTATTCATGTTTGATCCATCCAGCATGTGCACTCACTGAGTTGCATGCTGGTGTGTTCTCTGCTTGGAATTTGTAACCCTGAGCAGTGGGTGGGCAAGAACGTGCGAGAACTTTTGTGGGCTGCAGGAGGATTTGTATTGATTGTTCTGTTCTCATATCCTGGTTTTTTTATCGTGGTTACGATATATGCAAACACGTCGGGCAATTAGACATGCAAAGGCCTGGTTCTGCTTGATTATTTGACTTCCTGCACTAATAATGAGATTTTTGAAAGATTTAGTGCTATGCTATCGAATGTAAAGAGGGATTGGAGGCCCGTGTGTGCAGTGGAGTTAGGTGTGGTAGGCTGAGTCTGTGTGACATCCTTACTGAAGCCTCCCTGCAGGCACTATCAGCTGTGATCAGCACTGCTGCCAGAAATAACACTGCAGTGTCAAAAACATGGGCGTTAGGGGTATAGCCAGGGGACTCGAGGTGTTCGCTCACTTGTTTAACTTTAAATTAGTAAAGATCCACAAGATGTTCTTTCTTTCCTGGGTTTTTGTTGAATTCTGTCATTTTAATTCTTTTTAACATTTTTGTAAACAGCACTGGAATCCAAATGACATTAAACTACTTAGGAAGAGGCGAGATGTTAAAGTACACATTGAACATATCCACGTACCTGCACAGTATGGCCTCAGATAAATTCCCAGCAGGATTCCCAGGAGAGTCACAGAGTCACAGAGTGTTAGAGGTTGGAAGGGACCTCAAAAGATCATCTAAGTCCAACCCCCCCCTGCTGGAGCAGAGTAAGCCTACAGTCTCAAGATGTCCTACATGGGGCTTGAACCCATCACCCAAGGAATTCAGGTCACTTGCTCTATCAGAATACGTAGGATATAACTTACCGCTGGTGCTAGGCAGCATTATGCCTTGACTCTGAACACAGCATTTGCTTCCAGTTGCTAGGATTTCTTGTTATCTTCTCTTTTTTTGGTGATGATAAGTCCTAGAAATGAACAATGGAAGTCACAAATTATGCCTAAGCTCTGACCATGAGGTTCTACAGTAGTGATGGGCTCCTCAGTTCAAGAGGGATGTGGAGCTTCTGGAGAGAGTTCAGCGTAGGGCAATGAAGATGATAAAAGAGGTGGAACACCTCCCTTCTGAAGAGAGGCTGAGGGAGCTGGGTCTCTTTAGCTTGGAGAAGAGGAGACTGAGGGGTGACTTCATTAATGTCTACAAATATTTGAGGGGTGGGTGTCAGGAGGATGGCACTGGGCTGTTCTTGGTGTCATGTAGTGATAGGACAAGGTGCAATGGTTGTAAGCTGGAACATAGGAGGTTCCACGTCAACCTGAGAAGGAACTTCTTCAATGTGAGGGTGATGGAGCACTGGAAAAGGCTGCCCAGGGGGGTTGTGGAGTCTCCCTCACTGGAGATATTCAAGACCCGACTGGACGGGTTCCTGTGTGACTTGGTCTGGGTGATCTCCTGCTGTGTCAGGCGGATTGGACTAATAACACCAAGACTTCAAACCTCCGCCGCCTCCCCTTATGATTTTCCCTATCAAAAGGCAATTGCTTTCAGCAGGAGATGCTTCCAGTGATAAAGCAAAACTAGAGGATGTCTTGCAGAAGGCAGGTGGGCTGGGCAGTGCATCAGAGCACGGGGGCTGTGTGTCCCCTCTTCTCTGCAGCTGGCCAGGACAGCCTTAGCCACCCCCCAGGTTTACAGATTGTCCCCCTCGGTATCCTAACCCACTTTTTCTGTTCCTACTGTGGTGCAGAGGGGAGGGGATTCGGAGACACACGAGTTTTTTCTGGGTCCTGAAACCTAACCCATCACACATACAATCATTCAGGTTGGAAAAGACCCCTGAGATCATCAAGTTCAACCAATATCCCACCCATCCATACCCATCTCCTGCTCATAGAGGTGGGTTTGTAGGCCCAGGTGCTGAGCACTGTGCAGTGAACAAATGACCCTGAGATCAGACTGAGGCAGTGTTAGCTGGAAGGAGCGACAGCATTCGTGTAAGAACTGATAAACACCTGAGAGGACTGCTCTGCTGAGAGCTTCACCACGTATTTCACAAGGTCACTTGGCCATCACCTCTAACTGTGTAAAGCTAGGAATATGTTTTCTATTGCATTCCTTATCTTAAATCCTGCATTAACTTCATTTTCACCTAAAAATACACTTCTGGCTACTTCCAAAAACCAGACTTACAGGGATCAAACTTGCACAGGAGCCAATCCCATCCGGCAGTTCATTGTATTGATTCATTCGAAGAGCAACAGGAAGCAGTCGCTTCCTTAACAGTTACTCAAACGTTAATGATCAGGTTTTTAGTAATTGTAAAACTTGCTAATGCCTTGTAATCGATGCTGCTTGCTTAAGTGCCTCTTTCTGAACAAACTGCAGTTTGCTAGTCTCTCTCAGCGGGGATTTTAGACCCCTTCTGCAGGCAGGTTTCCACACACATTACTGTGCCACATTCTGCTCATAACTTTTTGCATGTCTTTCCTGTGGAACATGGAAATCAGCACTAAAGCCTTAGGTTTAGCTTTAGAAAATCTTTTTTCACACTAAAGGAGTCTTTCAGTGTCACTTTCAATCTCTCCTGTGAAAGCTAAATTTCTTTCTCTTGCTTCCTTTTAAGTTCAAAAACTGGGATGATTTATTACTACAGAGGAATGTGCCCTGATTCCAGTAACCAGCAGAGGATGTGGAAAGATTTATCGGGAGAAACATTAAGAGCATTCCTGGCCAGGTGTACTTTACTCCTTTTTTGTGAAATGAGGAAAAAAAAAATACAAACCTCCAGCCAACTTCAGATATGGCTGGAAGCCCATTTGAAAAAGTGTGTAATTGTGAAGTGCTTCTTGAGGCCAGCTGGAAGAAAAAGCCATGAGGGGCACACGCAGACCAGCAAAGAATGTGGTGCTGCAGCTTAAAAGAGGCTGCGTTGTTTGCTGGCTGAGTGGGCACACGCACGTGACTTCCGCTGTCCTTGTAGAGCAGTTTACACCTGCAGGAAATGAGGGATTGGAGCCCCAACCAACTGGAGCAGTGGAGTCTGAGATCCATTTTGCACCCCTGGTCCATGACAAAAGCTACTGCTGGAACAGGACCGGAGTGCACTTGTACACTTCTTGCTTAACTGAGTGGGTGGTGTTGCCTGGTCAAGAGCAAGACACAGCTGTGCTGAATAGTTTTGCTCTATAAGAATTCTTTTGAACACTAATAAATAAATGGTTTTGCTCTATAAGAATTCTTTTGAACACTAATAAATAAATGGTTTTGCTCTATAAGAAGTCTTTTGAACACTAATAAAGGATTTTACTGGATATTAGAAAATATAACATGAGTGTGTGACGAGTGTAACCTCTTGGAGAGGTACAGATTGTAGCAGCCTACTTATTTGGGTTTCAGGACTGATTTCTAGTCAAATACAAATACGATTTTTCTAGGAATGATCAAAGAATCAGGAATAGATTATCTGTTTCTCGGTCTGTGCGGGGACATCTCTGACATGTTTCCTACCATTTACATAAAGCACAAAGTTAGTGAAAGCAGTCTCATAGAATCACAGCGTGGTTTGGGTTGGAAGAGACCTTTACAGGTTATCTAGTCCAGCACGCCTGCAATGAGCAGGGACATCTTTAACTAGATCAGGTTGCCCAGAACCCCTTCCAGCCTGACCTTGTCAGGGATGGGCCTTCTACTACCTCTCTGGGCAACCTGTCCCAGTGTTTCACCATCCTCACTATGAAACATTTCTTCCAGTCTAAATCTCCCCTCTTTTAGTTAAAAACCCTCACCCTCTGTCCTGTCCCTACAGGCCCTGCTAAACAATCTGACCTCATTTTTCTTAAAACCTCCTTTGAAGTACTGAAAGGCTGCAATAAAGTCTCCCAGGAGCCTTCGTTTCTCCGGGCTGCACAGCCCCACTTCCCTCAGCCTGTCCCCATATTAGAGGTGTTCCAGCCCTCTGATCAGCATGGTGCCCCTTAGCTGGACCCACTTCCACACAGAGTGTTTCAGGGGACACCTTTCAGTTTTATTTTCAACCCCATTGTTAGTTAGTGTCCAGCTCCCCTCAGTGCTAGCTGAACCTTCCTCAAACAGCAGTTTTAACATTATGTTTTCATACACGTTGTTGAGACTGTGTCTTCTTTCTCCATTAATCCAAGCTGCTTAAGCATCTTCCACAAATCCCTCCTTGACGCAGCATCTTAGAGAACCAGTGGTGAAGAGATAGAATCAGCCTGTTCCAGCATCATCCCTCAGCCAAGAGACTGCGTGTGCGTCCTGTTTTACACGTGTGCTTCTTGTTACAGGACCCTACAGATGACTTTCTACGTCAAATAATCCGATCTTTACTGTTAGAAAAACTTTCCCTTCTTCTTTTATCCCATTTTAAGTTCCCTTAAGCCTGTTGGTTCCAGTGTTACCCATCACAGCTATGGAGAACAGCTCTTGCTTTCTCTTCGTAGCTCCCCTCTGTTGTAGATTCTCCCTCACGTTATGTAGACCTTTTTCTCTATTGCTCCATAGAAGTTGTTCCTTCTTACTCTGTCCAGGGATGTGACTGTGGCTGGCTACACCTATTGGTGTTTTCCCAGTGTGCAAATGGAAATGTTACTGGTAGCAAGAGGCCAACCTTTTATAGTCGGTACCGTTAGGAAAGCTTGGCAATTAGACAAAGGGCTCTTTCAAATGTGGTCTGGACTGCTCAGTCAGAATCAAAGTCTCATTTTATTACTTCTTCCTCTGTTGGGCTCTGTGCTTGCCTATCAAAACCAGGCTGCTTTTCAAAGTGATTTGATGTGAAGATCAGCCTGTGCTGAAGTCCCCGTGCTGTTGTGAGTTTACGTAGTTTGTGGACTGCAGATGGGGTTCGGTAGGTGCTTAAAGTTTCAGGTCTTCAACTCTGACACTCAGCTGAACCCTCAGTTTTGCTCTAATGTTTTCAAAGCCAAAGCGTTGACTACCTTGTCGTTTTTAACAGTCAGTTAGGAAGCAAGTGACAGAACTGAGCTTCTGTGTTGGTGGTCTCTGGGTAGATGCTATGAATTCTAGCAGTTCAAAATATATCCCTTTTTTAAAAAGATATTTGCCTTTAAGTCATGCCAGAGTCTGAAAATGGGCATTACAGTGAAATGGTGTTTCCTTAAAACATCAGTTTTAGAAGTTCTTCGGATACATACAAACAAACGTGGGGTGTTTTCAACAACCACGTGGTAACTTGGCAGCCTTTAAAAATTGATCTTAATATTTCTTTTCCCACTTTCCATTCCCCCCACCCTCCCCATTTCTTTTCTGTTTCACAGGATCATTTTCTGCCTCAGGAGACAGTGAATTCTGCTGCTGCTCTTATCATGGCCTTAATAAAGGACAGAAACCCGGAGCTGACTGGCCAGCTGTTGGTAGCGTAAAACCATGTGTAGCTGTTGGAAACGTCTCATCGTCCAGTCACTGGAGGTCTTCAATCATTCAACCCCCTGATGAAAACGCTGAGTTTATGGCATTTACTATTAAGACCTTTTTAAAGCATATTTTTGATACTTAAAATGCAAGTCTGATACCGTGTGTGTCATTGTGGGATAGCAGGGGTACATACTGTGAGGAGCGGTGCCGACACGGTGCACAAGGCGTACGAAAGCATTCAGCAGAATTGTCTTTGACGCGTGGATGTGCTTTGTTGTCTAGGACTGCATGAGTTAAGTTTTATTTAATAACCGTAAGGCACAGTGCATCTTCTTTATATGCAAGGATTTAAAAAGCACCGCTGTTCCTGACACCAACAGAGATGCACGCGTGCGTGCAGCGAGTGTTTGAAGGGCCAGCTCCCTGTCCTGCACAGAGTGAACACATGCGCATGAGGACAAGGTGCTAAACTCAAGAGCTGTCACTCAGAACTAGCTCCAGGAGCTCTGCTGAGCACTGTGTGACACATGCTTTGTGTATTTGCACGTGTGTACATAGATGCATGTATAGAAAAGGGTTAACACTGGAGAAGATGTTGTGCGACAGTCTGTAGGTGATGGAGAAACAGGACGCTTCTGATTTGCTCATCTACGAGCAGATACAGGGAGACACATCCCATCTCTTGCTCTGCATTAAACAGGAGGGAAGAGAACTGAGTGTCAGGAGTTTAAGTAAGGTGCTTCACTGATACTGAAGTATGGAAGAGCAGAACGGTGGGTGGCCATTGTATCACAGCCGCTGAAAGCAGTACAGCAGGAGGACAGTCCCTGAGAACACCTGTCCCTCTCTATGCATGAGACTCAGGAATTGCAGCTCTCCTGCAGCTTGCAAAGGGACTAGGTTAATGTCTTATCTACCTGCCATGATTGGAGTAAGGTCACAGAGGATCATCCCCACCAGAAGTGTCTACTGCATCCTCAGTTCAGCCTGTCCTGGGCGAGAGCCCGGTCAGTTCACCATTTCTCGCTGAAGCCATCGCTCCTCACCTCGCTGCCACCACGCTCCACTCCCTCTGGTGCTCAGACCAAACTTTAGATAGTGTGATCTGTGCTTGGCCCCCTCCCCTTTCTCCTTCTCTTCACCTGCTTATCGAGATCTCTGTTTTAAATCTCTTTTTTATAAGCTGATGTCAGTCAATTGCATGATAAAATAAAGCACTGATAGCCAACTGCTCTGTGCCCGTTTTCTTCCACACAGAAGTCATCCTAAGGCAGCTGACAAAGTGGTCAAGCACCACTCACTTTCTTCTGTGGCTCTTTCTCCTCTTTGCTCTTCCTGACACCACACCACACGAGCATTCATATTAGCTGTGTGTATAGCTCTGCAATGGACGTGCGCTCTGCTCATATGCAGAGTACGCAAACGCATGAGGAACTAAAGAATTTATCGTTGGCATTCATGACCTACCAGATCAGCCCTCACAAACACGTCTGCTGAGTTCGCCTGTACCTTCACGCCTTTGATGAAGGCCTGTAGAACACATGATTAAAGGTGTCTCTGCCTGCTTCTTGTGATTCTCCTTCGCTTGAACACTACAATATGATCTGTGATGTATTTTTTCCCAAGTAATAAGAGAACTCAGAAGTCCTTTGTGTTTTCCATCCACTCCAATTTATGTACTGTGATTCTGCCTTTGCGTTGTCGTGTGGGTAACTTACTTCCTCAGACAGAACTTACACAGTGTTGTTTTACTTACATCATTCGCTTCAAAGGATTTCAGTCTAATTAAAAATGTTACTGGAACAAACTACTGTAATGAGAAATCATATCATAGAATCATTAGGGATTGGAAGGGACCCCAAAGGATCATCTAGTCCAATCCCCCTGCCACAGCAGGATCACTTCACTGGCAGCAGAAGGTGAGCTTTGGGTCATCCAAGATACTTAGTGCTAATCTTAAATGGACGATAATAGGTTTTACTAATGAACTGGTTGTCACTGCATTATGGATTTTTAAAAATTGTTTAACAGCCTTTTAAAACCATCTACAAACACTGAAAAATCTCATGCTGGAAGCAAGTAAACCAACAACAGAACTACTGAAATGGGTCACAGAATGCTAGAACTGCAGTAAGAGAAGAAGTAGCTGGACTGTGGTTAATGCTATTGTGTGTCCAAATCACATTTAACTGCTCTTCGGGGTCATTGTTAATACTCACAATGGGTATGAAGATATAAAATGAAATCAAGAAACTGGCTGATTGTTCTTTGTCTGCGCTTAGCATCTCGCGTAGCAATACACATGAAGAACTTGGCAGCCTCTTGTACACACATGCTGTTTTGAATTTAAGTAGTGAATCAGTCACCACCCATATTGCTTTGAACATTTGGTCAGAGATAACACAGAGTAAATAAAAGCTCAGGCTCTGCCAGCCTTGCTTACCTTACTCCTCCAGTGCTGCAATTAGTATTTCTTGGGTGTTCTTCATCACTGAAGAGAACACAAGACATGGCCCTAGAAATGCTTTTCATAACTGCAGAGTTGAGCAAATTGCCAACCTATTTCATGCGAAGTCTGAGCATGAACTTGCTTTATTTGTTTTACATCAGTTGGTGGAAGAATTTCTAGGCACAATATTTTTTCTTTAGCTTTCCAGGCTTACCTAGTTTGAAAAAGATGCCTTCTGGTCCTCTAAAAAAGGTTGAAAGAATGAAAAGAAGATGTGAAAAACAAAACCCAGTGCCCAGAACAAACCAAAAAGCAAAGATCAGATGTGGCCCTGTTGTGATCAGTGACATAATTGTGGTTGACAGTGAAGCTTTTCGCTCATAGGATCATAGGTCATAGGATGTTAGGGGTTGGAAGGGACCCCAGAGATCATCGAGTCCAACCCCCTGCCGGAGCAGGACAAAACTATCTAACACAGATCACAGAGGACAATGAATGCAGACTGCAGAACAAAATGCGTTTGGATGCCTTGGAGCTTTTGGTATGTTCAGACTTGTATTTCAGTGGGACACTCGGGCCTCTTGATCTCTGCAGTGCTCTTCGACGTGCTGTTCAAATAGCAGCTTCCAAAGCCACACTCAGTTCCTGATTACTGCTTAGCGCTTTCTGGTGATACAACCTGTCCTGTTTGTAGGTCACCCCACCAGAGAAGGGTCACGGTTTGTTTACTCTCTCCTCCTTGTCTCAGAGACTTGCTGCTACTGGTCACTGCCTTTTGTTCAGGTTTAATTTCTGAAGAAAGAAGCAAAAGCTGTTTTAGTCTGCATCTGGCAGAATCACAGAACATTAGGGATTGAAAGGGACCTCGAAAGAACATCTAGTCCAATCCCCCTGCCAGAGCAGGATCACCTAGATCAAGTTGCACAGGTGAGTTCTAAACGTCTCTGGACAAGGAGACTCCATCCTGAATGACAATTAGTTAGGGCTATGCCATGCAATTTGCCAGTGTGTATAGCTTTGATCTGAAAAGTGCTGGGTCATCTTATCAAGCACCCCGAAGAAGGGCTCTGCAGCAGGACCTTGACCGCCTGGACAGATGGGCAGAGTCCAACGGGATGGCGTTCAATAAGTCCAAGTGCCGGGTGCTGCACTTTGGCCACAACAATCCCATGCAGAGCTACAGGCTGGGGTCGCAGTGGCTGGAGAGCAGCCAAACAGAAAGGGACCTGGGGGTGCTGATCGATACCCGCCTGAACATGAGCCAGCAGTGTGGCCAAGAGGGCCAATGGCATCGTGGCCTGCATCAGGAATGGTGTGGCCAGCAGGAGCAGGGAGGTCATTCTGCCCCTGTACTCTGCACGGGTTAGGCCGCACCTTGAGTACTGTGTCCAGTTCTGGGCCCCTCAATTTAGGAAGGACATTGAGGTGCTTGAACGTGTCCAGAGAAGGGCAACGAGGCTGGTGAGAGGCCTTGAGCACAAGCCCTATGAGGAGAGGCTGAGGGAGCTGGGATTGTTTAGCCTTGAGAAGAGGAGGCTCAGGGGAGACCTTCTTGCTGTCTACAACTACCTGAGGGGTGGTTGTGGCCAGGAGGAGGTTGCTCTCTTCTCTCAGGCAGCCAGCACCAGAACAAGAGGACACAGCCTCAAGCTGCGCCAGGGGAAATTTAGGCTTGAGGTGAGGAGAAAGTTCTTCACGGAGAGAGTCATTGGCCACTGGAATGGCCTGCCCAGGGAGGTGGTGGAGTCGCCAACTCTGGAGCTGTTCAAGGCAGGATTGGACGTGGCACTTGGTGCCATGGTCCAGCCTTGAGCTCTGTGGTGACAGGTTGGACTTGATGATCTATGAGGTCTCTTCCAACCTTGATAATACTGTGATACTGTGATATGTAGAGAATGCATGCTTCCCTTTCCTCCTCTTCAGGAAGGTTTGGGGGCTCAGGATAGCCCCATGTTAGCAGAGTTCCTGTAGGAAACAGAATTCTGGGCCAGAGCTACCTTTGACCCATCCCACTGTGACTGCTCTGATGACTGGGACATATAAATGGCTAAAACTAGTAAAACCTGAGATTTATGGGATGACTTGAGCCCTTCCGAGTGTTTGTAGTGCCTCGACGTAATGTTTTTCAAGATCTCTGATTGCTCTGCCTCGTCCATATGACACGCACTGCTCTTACTGCTGTCAGATTGGAAAAGAAGTCTCTTGTTACTGCCTGAGGAGTTTCCTAGACGGTTGATTTTGCCTCTTTGTGTGTGGAGCAAAAGAACAGCCTTCGGAGGGATTTCCTCTTGCTTTGTGTCAAGGATCACTTGCTAAAATCACAACTAGTTCTTACTGAAGCAGGGAGTGCTGCTGAGACTTGTAGAAGACTAATATCTGCAGGCTCTCTTTGGTGGGATCTGGTATCAAGTATTAATGTCTTTATCTTACAGAAGCATGTAATTGTGATATAAAGAGAGGTTCCACCACCACAACTACATTATTTAAAGCCAATCCTGAAGAGCTGAATTCTGAGGCCCTGCTTTCATTACTCCTGCCCCCCTCTGTTAATCCAGTCTTTAATACCCAGTTTTGAACAATTTGTGATGGCTCCCTGTTTGAGGACTAATGCCCTGCTCTGGGTGCAAAGCATCAAAATGGGTTCAAGTCTTTGTGCCCTTCGTGCCTGCACATTCAGCGTCAGCCTGGTAAGTCTGTGTGGTGCCTGCCTCCCGTGGCCCATTCCTCAGATGGGTTGTTTCCCCCAGCTGAGTTTGTCTGGTGCTTCTGGCAAGCACCAAGGGAAAGCAACAGTCACTAACAAAGCGCTTTTCTGAGTGTAGGTAGGTTTTGATTGACAAGGCTGTCAAGCACGTCTCTAACATACATTTTACTTCTTGTTTCTTCCAGGACAACTCAGGTTTGAGATCTGAAGAAGACAATGTCAGCATCTGTGCTGAGGAAGCAGTCCCGACTGTGAAAATACGTTTACGATAGAATAGATTCAACTTGCGTACGTGAACCTCGTGGGCAAAGTGGCATTCCTTAACGTAATTACTTCCACATTAATCTAGGTGTGCTTTTCAGTCTTTAGACTCAAATGAACCCTGCACATATCCCTGCCTCAGAAACTGAAGTCTCAGTTCAGTTAAAAGGCCACAGCACTGAACTATAACACAAAGATAATGGAGAGTTAGACCCTTGGACAAGGAAAAAGTGATGTGAAGCCGAGATGCACATCTTAGAGGCAAGAAACAGCACACCAGAACTCCTCCAGGTGGCAAAACTGCAGGGTGGGCCCCTTGAATGGCACAGCACTCCAGGGGCTGTGGGCAGCAAAGCCTTCAGGCTCAGCAGTGCCTCAATGGCAGCTCAATAAGGTGTTTTCCTCTTCACTAGCCATTTTAAGTAATGGCTAGCTATTTGTGGCTATCTCTCCATCTCGTTCATTACTTAGCTTTCTTCTTTTTGTTGCCTTGCCTCAGACTGGTTGTGTCACTTCAGATTTCATGTTTCCTTTCATTTTGTCCATTTCTGTGTTCTCTCATGCTCTTATCCCATCCTTTCCCCTACTCCTGTTACTTGTTCTCTCCCTCCTTTGTAATTCTCTTTCCATTCCTCCCGGCCCACCATCGTCGAAGGAGACAGTCCCCCTCTCCCTTCCCCTGCGAGCCAGGCCGTGGTCTGGCATCAGAAACCCTTCCTCACTCCTGGATCGAGAACTGAGGCATTTGGGCTTTGGCATCTCTGAGCTGCTCACAGCTGGGACTGAGAACAGATGTCACTTCCGCTGCCAGCTGCAGGCAGATGAGCAGCAGCTGCCCGAAGGGACAGACCTCCTGCATGGCAGCTGCTGGGCTCACACTGAGTGCTGCCCGTTAGCTGGAGTCAAGCTGCAAGCTGAGCCATCCCGCTGGAGGGGAAATCATCCGCTCTGAGGTCACATCCCCCTTCCCCTGCTTCAGTAGCCGAACTTGGGGTTGTAAAGTCAGCACTCAGCTGAGGAGCCAGGTTTGCAAACCTATTGGAACTGCAGTGACATCAAAAAGCAAAAGAGAACAGCCAAATCCAGGTACAGCCTTCGGTCTCAGCAACTGAAAAACGTGTGTTTTCACTTAGTAACCAGTGGCTTTGCCAAGAGTTGCTCGGAGGCAAAACCAGAGGAACCCCAGGACGCTGCTGCGTGAAGTAGTTTCTTTCCACAGCAGAGATGCAGCCTGACTGAGGCAGCACTTCCAAGTCAAATGGGAAGAATGTGTGGCATCTCTGCCCCCAGGCAATCTGCAGCTCCCTCACACATGACCATGGTGGTTATGTGGTGATTTTATAATTATCGTTATTTTTTTCATTGTGATGCAGTTGTAAGTGTGTATGCTGTGCTCAGCTCCCCTGGCATTTGGCAGGGCAACCTTATGGTCTTGATTCATGCCAACTACGTTTTGGAATTTAGTTGCAGCTCTAGCTTAAGCACCCACAGGCCCACAGTGCATGATGCTATAGGGATGCTTCTAGAGGGCAACTGAGAGCTCAGAATCTCTGGAGACTCACTCTGAATCCAGTGACAGCACAGGAAGTTTAAAAGGATGACTTGAATTAAGCCAGCCAGCAGGGCTAGAAAAAGCCTGTTCTAGGCACAGTGTCTTCTCCCTCTTTCCTGTACGCTGGCACTGAGGGTTGTGCTGCTGCGTAGCATGGCTGTTGAGGAAGCTGAAAACCAGTCACCTGGCTGGAAAATAACCCCGAAAGGGATCAGCTTTCAGCAGTCACCAAGTAGAATGACTGAGGGGGAGGAAGAACACTATGACTCCTGTTGCAAAGGGAAGTGCTAGGGACATGTAGGGCTGAAGCAATATGGACATAGATCAGCCTGAGCTTCTGCTCAGCTGTAAGATGAGACACTCGTTTTTGAAGTTTGCAGTCTCAGGTCCTGCCTCTGTCGAGGGCAGGATGAATAGTTGTTATTCTAACACTGTCAGCCCCTTCTGCAGACCAGAAGGGTGTGTATGTGGGTGAAGCCGGGGAGGGTCAGGCACAGTGTGTAGCTCCTCTGCTTGGCTGTCAAGTGCCCTGGCTGTGTGTTGTGACATGCAAGGCTCGCTGAAAACGATCTGCCTGAAAATGCTCAGAGGTGAACGGCATTCCAGACCGGTAGGTTAGGATAAGAAAAGGAAGGAAGGAAATGAGGTGTCTCTCACATCTTTGGGGAGTGGCTGCTCGCAGCAGATCAAAGAAGTTCTCCGAGATGGATATTTCAAGAAAAGCTGCAACATGCCTTGAGTGCTCAGCACAAAAGCCATTCACTACTTCTCGGTGTTTTCTTCCCCCCTCCCCCTGCTTTTTCTTCTTTAGAGCAGCCGGCTTCCCTTACTTTGGTATTTAATCCCTCTTTCCATGGTGCACCCTCGTGCAGGCAGCCACACAGAAATGGAAGGTGCAGGATGTGTCCCAGGCACTGCCAGCCGTGGTTACTTAGGGTCACTTCCAGCGCAGGGACGGGCATGACAGTGGCAGCCGCGCACCCTCTGCTGGTTTCCAGCAAAATTTTATCAAGAATCTTCCACAAACGGATGAAAGACAATCAGTGCCTGTGGCAGGGAAGAGCTAATAATTTGCTCTTCATCTGTGCTGATTCCCAGAAGTGATATAGCCCGAGGTATTGAGCTGCGTTGGAAAGCACCGCACGGTGGGCTCTGCAGTCACTGGCCCCGGTGACCGCGAAGTGAATAACAAAGACGCGACTGGCTTAAAAGGAGTCTGGGGAACGCTCTTCGCATGTGGGTGAATGGAAAAATGGGGAGTCAAGCTAACCGGGTGTGTGGGTGGAGGATGTTATCGCCTGGGACTGCTCCTGCCAAGTCCTGCTTGCCTCAGGCTGGATTCCTGGTAGTGGCTTTTGCAGACCTTTTCCATTCCTCTGAAAACAGACTCTGAGAAAGATTTGTTTCAGATTTGCAGAAGACCCTAAAACACAGCCCAAAAGGACAATTTTGTATTCAAATTATGAATCTTCAACTGGTTTTCTGAATCAAAATTTATACCTTAGTGAAAACATAAACTTTAAAAATATTAATAATTTCTTAAAAAAAAATGTCTTAAGGCAAATTTGATGAGACTCTTCAGCAAAGTTTTACAAAATAAGTGCACTGCACTATGATGGACGTGGACAGTGACTCTGGGGAGCATGAATGAGTGGTTGGCTGTTTCAAAGTGCCAGTAATTGGAACCAAGTAAATGTCAGCTCATCCTACCTGAACAGTCCTGTGTGTAAATTAAAAAAAATAAGGTCGTTTTGAGTGTGAATTGAAATAGGAAATAACATCTCGGTAAGAAGTGATGTCCACTAGATCCAGTGAGGATAACAATGATTTATTGTCCACGGTTATGAGAGACCCCACCTGCAGCACTGTGTCCAATTCAGGAGTCCCCAACATCAGAAGGGGACACAGCTCCCGGAAGTGTCCAGAGGCGAGCAACTCAAATGATCAGGAGCACCTCCCCTGTGAGGACAGGCTGAGCAAGTTGGGGTTGGAGGAGAGGTGACCTAGCAGCTTTCTAATATCTGAAAGGGGCTACAAGAAAGCTGGGGCAGGGCTTTTTACACGGGTGCATAGTGAGAGGACAAGAGGAAAGGCTTACAGACTTCAAGAGGGGAGGTGGAGGTTGGAAGTGAGAAACAAATTCTTTCCTGTGAGGGTGGTGAGATGCTGGAACAGGTTGTCCAAGGTAGTTGTGGCTGCCCCATCCCTGGAAGTGTTCAAGTGTTGGATGGGGCCCTGGTACCCTGCTCTAGTGAAAGTGCCCTTGGCTATTCAGGGGGGTTGGAACTAGATGATCTTTACCTCTGCCATCCTGTGATTCTACCATTATCATAAAGAAATATC
This sequence comes from Rhinopomastus cyanomelas, assembly GCA_013400115.1. Lineage (NCBI taxonomy): Eukaryota > Metazoa > Chordata > Aves > Bucerotiformes > Rhinopomastidae > Rhinopomastus > Rhinopomastus cyanomelas. Next base: position 42,588 of record VXBP01006643.1, on the reverse strand, counting down.
CTCCAGAACAAAATCTGATAATTAGGTCTGTAGTGTTTGTATTTTCCCCTAAGAAAACAATCAGGTGGATCCTCCGAGGACTCGCTGGGACGAAAATGCAGTATTTAAAACAGCGTGGAAGAAATCAAACCTGTAGCAAACCCGTAGTAAATTCTGTTGCAAGCAACGAAGCCTTGTAAGTCAAACGCTGCTATTCGGCGGCTCGTTCCTGCCCTCTGCAGTTGAAGCGCTGCTCTGTGTCTGTGCAGTCGGTCTGGTCTTCCCGGGAACCTCGCGAACCTAATGAAGAACTGTGGAGCAGTAAATGCTGCTGGAAATTTTCCTGCGATGCCTGCAGGCTAGGTTGTGGCTTCTGTTGCTCATTCACACCTAGCAGGCGTTATGGCAAAGCAGACGATCACAGTGGTACCACTGACAGCAAGGGTGGGGAGCACCGACAGAGGTGCCCCCCTGTTTGAGATCTCCCCTGGTGCACACTTAGTTTCACACATGCAACCATCTCTGTGGAGGTCTTGCTACTTTAAAATTGCATGGTTTAGCGGTCAACTTGGCAGAGTAGGGCTAATGCACTTGGTGATCTCAAGGTTCTTTTCCGACCTGAATTCTAATAGCGAGTTAGAATTCACTATTACATGTAGGCTTTTCTTCCATCACTTTCAGCACTTGCCCGTCACATTTATGCACAGAAACACATGAAGCAGTTCATCCTACTCAAAACAATTGTGAGAGCAGAAGTCTTGTTTCAGTTGATTGTACTTAGCAAGTTTGCCGACGACACCAAGCTGGGAGGCTTGGCTGATACGGCTGAGGGCTGTGCTGCCATCCAGAGAGACCTGGACAGACTGGAGGGCTGGGCACAGAGAAACCAGATGAGGTTCAACAGGGACAAGTGCAGAGTCCTGCATCTGGGGAGGAATAACAAATTCCACCAGTACAGGCTGGGAGGTGATCTACTGGAAAGCAGTCCTGTGGAGAGGGACCTGGGGGTCCTGGTGGACAACAGGTTAACCATGGCACAGCAATGTGCCCTGGTGGCCAAGAAGGCCAATGGGATCCTGGGGTGTATTAGGAGGAGTGTGTCCAGCAGATCGAGAGAGGTTCTTCTCCCCCTCTACTCTGCCCTGGTGAGGCCTCATCTTGAGTACTGTGTTCAGTTTTGGGCCCCCCAGTTTAAGAGGGACAAGGATCTGCTGGAGAGGGTCCAGCGGAGGGCTACGAGGATGATTAGGGGACAGGAGGGCATGGCTTATGAGGAGAGGCTGAGGGACTTGGGGCTTTTTAGTCTGGAGAAGAGAAGACTTAGGGGAGATTTGATCAATGTTTATAAGTATCTGAAGGCTGGCCAGGAGGGGGGGGACAGGCTCTTTTCACTTGCTCCCTGTGATAGGACAAGGAGCAATGGGTGTAAGTTGCAGCAGAGGAGGTTCCGCCTCAACACAAGGGGGAACTTCTTTACTGTGAGGGTCACAGAGCACTGGAACAGACTCCCCAGGGAGGTCGTGGAGTCTCCTTCTCTGGGGACTTTCAAGGCCCGCCTGGATGCGTTCCTCTGTGATCTGTGTTAGATAGTTTTGTCCTGCTCCGGCAGGGGGGTTGGACTCGATGATCTCTTGGGTCCCTTCCAACCCCTAACATCCTGTGATCCTATGATCCTATTTCTGTTATATTCAACTGATTTCAAAGAGGTGCGTAACCCTTGGACGTAGAATATTCTATATAGCAAATGAAACCCCTTCACCTCTTCTGTTTACATCTGAAGAGAAGTGTGCAAGAGCACATGGAAGAATTCACTGAGGCAAAGGAGTGATGGTCAGTCAGATGAAAATAAGGACAGTAAATAGCTTTCCTGTTAGTCCTGCTCTGGGAAAGCATCTCTGTAAAAAAGCCATGGAGGTGCCTCATACATGAAAACTAAAATGTAATTGGAAGGTGGTCTGGGGAATATGTTCTTCTTTATTTCCGCAGTGCCAAAAAGGCCAGTCCTGAAGTATTGAAGGAAAAGATTAGTCCTGATGTATCAAAGAAAAGGACTATTGGGGAGGAAAGAACAAGTATGATCTAGTCCAGCCAAAGAATTAATAACAATAACAACAGCAGTAATAATAAAAATAATTAGGGGAAGCAAAAAAGTCACCAGTGCTGAGAAGTTTAACACATCAGGAAATGCCTTATTTTTCACACTAATGACACTTTTTTGGAAAGAGAGTGTTGGTTACTGATTCTGGCAGAGACTTCCAGCATGGACTGGGTTGGGTAATTTCTTGTCTGTGCTCTCAGGTTCTCTGTGTATGAAGAGGTAATTGAAACAACTCCACCACCACCTTCTGCAAGTTCTCAGGGCTATGACTCTCCCTGTCATGTGTGCTCATTGGTAGTACAACACTTGGACACAGATGCTGATCTAACTGCTGAAGAAATGAATGTATCACTAGGAACGGAACGCATTACTTGAGGTTCTGGTCTTGACCAAGGCATTACTATGCCAGCCACGTTTGAAGCAGTGCTCCCTCCTCAAGGAACTTCATAGCCAAAATAAACAACACAAGGAGTGAGGCTGGACACAGTTGCTGGAAAGAGATGGGAGAAGGTCAAAAACCCAGTGACTGACTGAGGAAAAACCTGGTCCCAGGATGGTAAGGCAAATGCTAGATCTCAGAGATCCCTCAGGCCCCTACTGTGTGCCATAAAAGAGCAAAGTGCACATGGTGCACATGGTCCCAGGTTTAAAGTACAGCCTGGAGAGTGCAGAGAGGATCACTCAGGAAAAGATGAACACTGGCAGGTTAGTAAACATCACTGTGCCTTACCATGTCCTTCTGAGCACCATGAATAATGGCTGCTTCACAGTGGTATTTGCTCTAGAGCTTGTATTCATATTTATTAAGTCCTTTGTAAACTCAACACTGCAAAAGCTCAGAAGTGCTGTCTTGTAAAATGTATTTCTGCTGGGATGATACCTGAGTGCTGAAAACAAGTCTGTGCATCAGGGAACCCCTGATTAACCAGCTGAACCATGGAAATCTCTCTTTGCCTGTATTCCTCTTTCAGTGGCTCTAGAGATAACAGTCAGTATCACTCATGTACCTGGAGCACAGGCAAGGACTTTGGACCGCGGGATTTATCAGTGTGTTAAAATGATCCAGCCACGTCGCCCGTTTTACTCCTTTGATTTTGTGCAATAGACTGCTCATCCCTGTTTATGTTCTGCATCAGTAACATGAATTGAGTTGAAATTCATGGAGCTGTTGAAGTGTGTCCACAGGAGAGCCACGAAAATGATCATAGAGGGCTGAAGCATCTGAGATAATTGGGGTCGTGCAGCCTGGAGAGGAAAAAACTTCAGGGGGTCTTTACAGCTACCTTCTAATACCTGAAAGGGGCCCTGTAAGAAGGCTGGGGAAGAACTCTTCACAAAAGCAGGGATCAATAGGATGAGGGGTCAAGTTTTTAAGTTGGAAAATGGCAGATTTAGGCTGGACATGAGAAAAAATCTTTAATCTGAGAGTGGTGGATCGCTGGAATAGGTTGCCTAGAGAGGTGCTGGAGGCCCCATCCCTGGAGACATTCAGGCTGGATGGGGCTCTGGGCAATCTGGTCTAATGAGTGATGTCCCTACTTGTTGCTAGATGATCTCGATGATCGTTGAGGGTCTCTTACAACCCAATACATTCTATGATTCTGTGAAATTCCTTATGGAAAGACCTCATACTGATGACTACACTGTTATGAACTGTAGGTTTTTAATAGTCATTCGACAGAGGAAAGAGGATGTCCAGCGGGCGCTAGGGGAGCAAAGCCAGTCAAGGTGTGGGTAACATTGCCAGGCTTGGCCTGTGCCTCACAGATGAAGGTGCAGGCCCGCCGGAGGACAGCTCGCTCCCGACCTCCTCCATCTCTCTGCCTGGAACCCATTTCTAGACAGAGCCACCTTCTTCGTCCCCAGACGGGCTGCGGCGCAGGGACATTCTACCCACAGCCCAGTCCTGGCTTCACAGTCGAGCGGCTCAGGCCCCCCACACCCCTGTTCCTGCGGTGTCCTCTGGCCTGGCCGTGCCCCAGCACAGCACAGACTCTCCTGTGGGCAGGCTGTGGGCGAAGGGCACACGCCAGACGGCTCTGCAGCCTCTGTGAAGAGATTTGGCCGGGCAGATGCTTCAGAGTCAAGACGTGGCGGCCCTGAACGGCCAAACATCGGTCCCACCGGGCAGTGGTAGGGAAGCGCGGTTTGGTGCCGGGTGAAGCCGTCTGCTGCAGCTGCTGTTCTTTGACGTTTCACAACTCGCTTTTCCTCTCAAAGCCGCGAAGGTGGCATTTGCGTTTGTTTCTCGGTGTTTACACTGGAGGTACGAAAACGTCAGAACTCGTGGTGGGATAAGCAGTGTCCCTCAGCCCTCGGGGCAGAGCGGTGGGGCCGGGGAGCGGAGCAGGACGGGGCTCTACCCCCGGGCACGAAGGAAGCGGGGCGAGGAGAAACCACGATCCCCCGAAGCATCTGAGCTACAGGGCAGCAGAAGCAAACGATGGCGGGGCTAAGGCTGTTCTTGCGGCAAACGAGCGGTGTTCAACAGGCTTTTCAGCCGCGGAGCAGCGGGCTCGGCGGAGGAGCCCGCAGAGGCCCTGCAGAGGGAGTCGAACACCAGGAATGGCGGCGCCGGGCCCGGCCCGGCCCGGGGAGCAGCGGTGCTGCTGTCGGCGAGGCCCGGCGATGGTGCTCCCCGAGCGGTTCAGCGGCTCGGCCCCGCTGGCTGTGACAGATAGGCTGTGTTGGATAGCGGTTATTGAGTGCCGTTAGCCAAAGTAAAGCCGTTTAGGATATTATGAAGCGGATGCCTAGAAGGGGGGTGAGGAGGCGGCCTGCGAGCACCTACCAAGGGTTGGGATGAGACTTCGGCCGAGGAAAGACACTGCAAAACCTCTGCCTGCTGCTGGGTCCCAGGCTTACAGGTAGCTGCATGAAGTGTGGTGAAACAAGTGATTATATTGTTCAGGCAGGCCCACACAGTTTTGTTTTAAAAGTGACATTTATGATAATAAATTGCCATAAAAGTTATACAGCCACATGTTAGTGGCTAGCGGCAGCGGCAAGGGCTGTGTCTGCTCAGTACTAAAGTACCTTGGTTCTCACTTGTCTCCCTTTCTCAGGAAGCTGTGTGCAGGTTAAGGCTCTTCTCAGGTCGGTGCAGAAGTGCTGTGAGCAGCCTGCTAGAGCCGAGGCAGCTGGGGGTAGTTTAGTGAGGAGATCACCAGCTCCTCAGCCACTGCCTGGGACAAGCAGAGGCTGAGGGAGCTGCAGTGGTTCCCCACGATCACTGCCTGCCTGACAGTGACTGTGTGTGCACAGGCAACAATGCACATCCAGGACTGCACCTGCATTGTCCTTGTGTTTAATCCAGGGCCAGCCAGTGCTGTTCAGGGCTGTCACCAACCTCTTTGTTTTTTTGGTAGTTGCATTCCTTGTTTTAAGCTAGTATGCTAGAGGTAAGAATGATAAGTGCTTTACCCCAGTTCAAGATTCATAGCTCTTACTAAGTTGATTTGGCTCCTTTGCTGAATGTTTAAGCTGTTGATAACCGTTTACGTGTAATATGCTTGAATATTGTATAAATACAATATCTTCTTACATACTTCATCCAGTTTAAGTTCTGACTGCTATCAGTGCACAGCACAGAAATACTTGGCTGTATCAGCCTGCTAATTCTCCATCTCACTGATTAAATAGAAGCGCAGGAGTTCCCCACCCATTTTGAGAATACACCAAACTCTTCAGACAGGCTTTTTTCACATTTCACACATTTTACCCAGACAGTCAGCTCTTTCCAATTACTCTGACCTTTTAGAGACATGGAGATTGAAGTTTTCCACTAGTTACTGTTAGCATTGGCTTAAACAAGTACATAATAAAACATTTAATTATCAGTGGCTCATGTGTAACACGTCGCATGGGAAGATCCCCAAGTACTTTGCAAACATTCATTAGAGGTGACAGCAAGCGATGTGTAATAGCTAGAGAGAGCTGTTCCCGTTTTGCTGGGAGACATAATTTCTTAGTCTCAGATTGAACGGCACGGTAACAGAATTACACCTCTCCTGCAGGACACAGGCACAGACTCAAGAACTGATACTGCCTGTGCCCCCACCTTTCTTGACTCTGGTGACCCCCTGCCTTCACAATCGTTAATTGGCTATTTTCTACAAATGCTCTTGCAATGGAGCTGTTTTAAAGGGTTTGCCAAGATGTTGCATTAGAACAAGCAAGAGCTAAGTTTGCATCCCAGTTACTTCAACTAAAATCCACAGTGCCCACATTAAGGATCAGGTAGAACCAATAAAGCAGAGCATGGTGTACATGTATCTTTATATAATTCATAGCAGCTCCTCTCCCAGTGCTTTCAGTCGCTGTAGTCCCATGAAGCTCTCCTGAAGTGGGCATGTCTGACCACCTGGAGTCAAGTAAACAGATTGTTCATGGAGTGTCTCTGGTCTCCACATTACTACAAGGATGCACTGAAAGCAACTGAGGAATCTCAGCAATCTGTGTGAAGGGCTGAAAAGGGTATTGTTCCAATTAATGGCTGCATATATGAGAGAAGTAAATAGAAGCAAAAATGTGCCTATATATCCCCCACAGCAAGCCAGTGGTCCCCACATACTGCACAAAGTGTTGTCTTGTGGACACCGTAAAAAATACACCCCAAATATCCAGTTTCCTGTACATTGTACTGGGTTTGCACTTACAAGCACTGCCTTCTGCAAATCGTATTAGCTCATGTGCCAATGCAGGTCTGGCACAACTATTCATTTGATTCTTCTATTAGCCTGGTTTCTGTTACTTGTGAACCCTCTGCATGTTCCTTTGCATGATGTAGGAGGAGAAGAAACCTACAAAGAGCTGACTGCATGATCCATGGAAAATCCTGGAGAAAGTCCTCTTGGGGAGGTAGCTTAGAAGAACCCTGATGTGGTGAATAACTTGTTTTTCTCCTCAAGAAAGAGGGTCAATCCATTTCTTGTAGAAGTGTTGAATCCTGCACCAGTTTCTCCTCTTTGGAGTGGTTCAAACCCCTTGAATTTTTGGCCAGTTTCTCAGCTCTGAAAGGACAACCAGCAGAAGTTTAGACAAGATACTGTACAGGATTTGCAAGGAGTGGAGTACAAGGGAACTGTGTAGCTCAGTAGTGCTAGTGCAGTCATCATCTGAGTGGGACATCTGCAGCCTCATGTCAAGTTATGGTCATGTCCGAGCAGGTTACTGTGAGAACAAAAGTCTTAAGACGAAGGTTTATAGATTATTTTGGATGACTTAACACCCCACAGAGATTTCCCTTCCTTGAAGACCTTTCAGGGATACAAGCTCACAGCAGCTTCAGGAATAAGTATCAGAGAGAGAACCGGAAGCCCACTGCAAGTGCTAACCACTGCACATGCTGCTCAGAATGGTGAAAGCCTTCTGTCAACTCCTGGGCAGTGGCTCTCATTTCCAGATTGTATCTTGGCCTCAGCTGCTTGTCCTGCTGGCCAAACTCCCTTCTGCTATACAGGCTGCAAAGTTCCTCTTCCCTCTCTAGGCAGCTGTGGTCAGCCTCAAATCCATCCTCTCCAGCCCCACACTTCCATGAGCATCAGGTATGTTTTTCCCTGTGTGAGAACTCTTTCTTACCCCTGATTAATTTCTTCTGATATTCTGGAATTTAAAAATCTCAAAGACCCCAGTTCCCATGAGAGAACCAGAAACTTGCTGTAGAAAGTGCCTCTTCTGTTTCCTAGAACAATACTTTCTGCATAATGTTTTTCTTCCTCTGCTCTGCAAGAGCAGAGACAAACCTTTTAGTCTCATTTTTATATAGCCCTCTTTCATCTGGTACAGCTTACTTAGCAACTGCCTGTGGCAAGGGCCCTCAATTACATGGTGCCCTGAGCTTCTGGGCCGCTTTGCTGTCGACACAATTCCATTTTGATTGTTAAGTAAACTTAGAGTTGTAATTGAAGAAATATTTGAATTTAGAGCCAAATCCTATTTAAAAAGGGTTTGCACAAAGGTTGCATGTGTTATGTATACCGTGCACTTATCTGCCTGCCTGTCATCTATAAAATGTCTGCTGTGTGCATGCAAATACCCACGCATTTGTGTTTGTTTGCATTTTGATGTCTGCACGCCCAGGAGAAACACCTGTAAACAATATGCAGTTTGGGAAATGAGAATAAAACCCAATGACATTTAAGATGTGAGTGTTTAAAACCAGACTGCAGGTGAGTAATAAAAGAGGCACCTTCATCAGACATGTTCACAAATGTCATGATAACCTAAGTCTGATTAAGCCAGATGTTGAGTATGAAAGAGCAGGCTGGAAGGTTCAGGAGGCTGTGAAGGGATCAGTGTCTGAAAGGCCATGAAGGCTGAACTACTCTGAACATGAGACAGTTAAGTCTCAGTTACGCGGAATAAGCTCCAGTTTCTTATTTGAATAATTTGTGGGTGGACCAACATAAAATGTTTACTCTCAAGATTTGACAGGCTGTTATCTTTCACCTAACAAAAATTTGCTGAAGCAATTAAAAATATGCAGTGAACACAGTGAGCAAACATTTTTTTCCCAAACAGCAGGGTTTTTTCCTCTCACCAGTCCATAGCCCTGTCATAGCCTCTGTGAGATGAGGAGGTGTGCAGTGTGCTGTGGTACAGTACTCTATTACTGAGTCCTTTTCCTAAGGTTTCTGAGGTCTAGAAAGCCATGTGCCAGGTGGAATAGAAGACAGCTGCTGTGGCTTGTCACGTGGCTTTGAAGAGCCCTGCCTGTGCTAAAATGGCTTGTTTATCAGGTAGGACTCTATCCCTTTCCATTCCTTTATGTGACCCTGTACAGTAGCTACAATTGGAACTATTATTAAATGCATTACAACAGGGGCTTTCTGATGTACCTGTGTGGGGGAAGCAGTCCAAAAACCTGACACAACCACCAGGAACACTTCAGGTCCTCAAAGGGCACATGGTCAGCATCAAATTCAGTGGTCTTGTACAAGCAGTCTCAGGGATTCAGCCCTCCTGTCTGACAGTGAGGTGAGGTATTGTCATGCAGGACAAAGATTTCGAAGTTTAAAAGAAGGAAACATTTCTGTTCAAACCCACTCTGTATTTTTCACACACCCTTCCAAATGATTCTTGCTCCCATCCTCCTGGACCAGTTTGGCTTGCAGAAGGTACTGCAGACCCCTGCTAGTGTGGTTGTAGTGAGCAGATCTGCCCAACCTGGCTGGGGCAGGAGCCAGCTCTGCCACATGATGCTGTGGACTCTAACTGGGAAACCTCACTCCTGGGAGAGTTGAGCTTGTGGGGAACAGAGGAGAAGGCTGAGCATCAGTGGGGACCCAGAAGTGTAGGAAGAAAACCAGAAAATACTGAAAAACTAAGTGAGATTAACCAAACTGGAAAAGGGGTTTGTTTCCAGTGGTGGGTTCTTGGGCATCTAGTTCATCATCCAAACAGTTTCTCCTCACCATTAGTTATTACCCTGTCACTGTGATTTAGGCAGTGAATGAAGACTTATTTTACACGATAATTGATCAAAATAGGATCTGCATTTGAAGCAAAAGGAGAGCTCTTTATATTACTTGAAAGGTGTTATTTTACAAGTACGGTTGGGTTTCCTTAGGTGCCTCCTGCTTTATGCTGAACCTAACCTGAGATCAGCCACCTGCAACTGCCAAACCTACAACAGGGTTCAGGAGTTCAGCTTTTTGTCGATCATAGGACTTGGTTAATACAGAGCTCCACCCACTGCTTTGTTTTCTACCCTATGTCTATTCCACTAATAATCAGAAATTATTAAATGGAATTGCCTGTCAGAAACTGCCAAAGAAGGAAAGCTGGTTCACTGACCCCAAAGCGCTGAACACCAAGGGCCTTGCGTTTGTCAAAGCCTGAGCAGCGGAATGTGGAGGTTGGAAGCTGCTGGCTTCACAGCTTTTTGCATCACAGCTGGCTGGAGGCCCTCTGAGCCCTGGCCCTTCATCCTGCTCTTTGCACCTGCTGCCTCTGGAGCTGGTACTTGGAGCCTGGAAGTGCTGCCTGGGCTCAAAGCTCTCCATGGCCTTGGAATTTGGTCAGTTCAGGAATTCCTTCCAGGTTGCATCTTCATGCAGGGAAGCCCAGAAAGTACTAGTTAAACAAAAGACTCTCTGGAATACCTGCCTGAGGCCAAATGAGCCAGTGGGTGAAAGTGATGTTTTTCCTAGTTTCCTAGTTCCTAAAATAACAGCTTGAGTCAAAGGAGTAATTTTTTTAAGATTTACCCTCTGTCATTGTCTCTAAAGATTTTTTGTAATGTCTGACTCGGGATAAATTTGAAAAAAATTTATATTAATTCATTTGTATTTGAACTGAATCCAAGTCCTGGGTTTTGGCCATTTCTTTGCTAGATGGTGTGCAGTAATCAAATTAATTGATTTCAAGTTAGTTAAAAACCATCTTGAACTATGAGGAAAGGCTGAGGGAGCTGGATCTCTTTAGCTTGGAGAAACGGAGATTGAGGGGTGACCTCATTCATGTTTACACATATGTGAAAGGTGGGTGTCAGGAGGGTGCAGCCAGGCTGTGCTCAGTGTCATGTAGTGATAGGAAAAGGGGCAATGGGTGTGAGCTAGAACGTAGGAGGTTCCACATCAGCATGAGAAGGAACTTCATCACAGTGGAGTGGGCAGGTCACTGGAGTGGGCTGCCCAGGGGCCTTTTGGCATCTCCTTGTCTGGAGACACTTAAAACCCACTTGGATATATTCCTGTGTGACTTGATGTAGGTGATCCTGCTGTGGCAGGGGGATTGGACTAGGTGATCTTTCGAGGTCCCTTTCAATCCCTAATGTTCTGTGATTCTCTCTTCCAAGAGAAAAAAGCCTAGAAGTGTTCTGTGATTCTGTGATAAGCAAGAACAGTAGGAACTCACAGTGTAATCACAGCTAGCTATTTTAAAACACCTCGACAAAAAGAAAACCGAGGCATTTTTGTGGTGGCTTCAGCAGGGCAGCAGGACTACATTATCTAGAGGCATCCTCAGCAACACTGCTGCAAGGGCTTGGTTGTCCAGCAGCTTCCAGGGCAGATGCAGAAACAAACCCCTGTCAGGTAACATCTGCAGAGGGAAGCCCTGAAAATAACTTGAGAGTTTTATAATTTGGGCTTGTTTACAAAGCAAATTATCTCCCCAGGCAGAAAAAAACCCTCAGCCTCCAAAAGTGTAGATGCTGCTGCTGCTTAAAATAGAGTCTCACAGTAAGAGTTGTCAAGGGCTGAGGATGGGCAGTTGAGGCATTCCCAGAGCGTTCCCAGGAACCAAGGCCAAGCAGCGCAGAGCAGCCAGCTCAGCTCTAGTAAACACTCCTAACCTTCAAACCCCGCTGACTGCTTACAGACTGCATACTGGCATTTGGAATTCCCCTGCTTCTGGTGTGTGCCTAGGGGTGGTTTGAAGGGAGGCTGGCGGCAACCTCAGGGTGCTCGGGACTTGCCTCGCTGTTTTAACACCATGAATGATCAGAATCCGGCGCCCAGGAATGTTCCCAAGCCCTGCTTAATTCACCAGGATAGAATCAGATTAAGAGGAAAACTCAAACGAAATATTTGTTTTGTTGAGAATGAAACCCTCATATTTCCTGCTTTACAGGGCATCCATTGCAGAGACGGGTTAAACTCTTTGTCTGGTTGCAGAACTAACTGCTAAACTCACAGAGATTCTTTCGGCAGCACTGACAGAACTTCAGAAAACCACCTAGTATTCTGGACCGATCCAGCACTGAGCAGTCACAATCTCAGTTTTGGAAATTGAGGAAAGTACCCTTTAATCTGCAACAGACTCTTTAACATGGCTTACAGAACGTGTGAGTTGGGTTTCATTGGTGATAATGGCTCCAACTAGAAAGCATCTGTTAATTTCTCCTCTTACTTTGTACATCTGTTATCAGTCCCTGGTGCGATTTGATTCTTTGGAGGCTGGATTTCCTTGCACATGTGCCATGAGGCTCACTTCAACCTCCTTTATGCAGTCTGATTAATGCACTGAGGGCCAAATCTGAAGAGAGACAACCAATCCAGACTGCTGCTGGTTTACACCAGCTGAAGACAAAGCTGTTAGACAACACACAGAAAGTCAAAGCCTAGGACAGCTATTTTACAGATTAACTGTCAGCTTCAGCAACAGAAAGTGCAGTCACCTCCACGAGTCTCCTGTGTGATTTTGCTGGGTGGGTGAAAGGCAATGAGAGTGCAATTGTTTCACCTCTTCTAATTCTTAATGATCCTACCTTCCCCCTCAGTCGACCTACACAGAGACATTTACAACCATCAAACGTATCGACTGCCAGACCTAGGTGTGTTGGACTGTGCCTCCGGGGGATCCTGACCAGATGGTATTTTAGGAGAGGACACAGTTCATTGCAGAGCAATCCGAATGAGCAGCTTTCTTTTCTTTATTACACCATTGCCTTTGGCAGCAATCCACCAGAGGCAGATTCTCTGCTCTCTGAGGAATGATCTGCCCACTCTGTCCATTTAACAGGACGCTCGGCTCAGAAACCCCGGTTGCTGATCACACATGTGGAGCAGATGTGCGAGCATGCGTAGCAAAATAAAAAATACAGAATCCCAGCAGCGTACTGGGAGAAATGTAGCGTAACTACTGAAAACCAGTGACACCAGAGCTCTGGTTCTGAAACAGGGGTTGTTGTTGTAAGGAAGGCTTTTCTTGTTACTCTTTCTCTGGGAGGGAAAAAAGAGCTCGCAATAAATCCGCTATTACTTTTCTCTTTGGAGGTCAGGGAGGATTAATCGTGTTGTACTGATGGGTCTTCTTTGTTCATTTCCACAGCCTCTCCTTACAAAGATACGATTCTGACTCTTTTGACCAGACTGTCTTGGGGCCCTACCTCTCAGGAACTGAGTGCTGGAAAACTTCCACTGGAAAAAAACCCCACACCCCTTTAAAAGAGAGGCTATCAGAAGCATACATCTTTTATCCATGGCCCACACGCTTGCATGTAAAGGGAGAGCACCAGCTGTTTTTCTCATGGTGAATAAGGGTTACTTGGGGAAATCTGACTTCCTGTTTTTACACGGACAGCTACATTGTTGCCTAGCCAGTTAATTTTGGGTAGGTCAACAGAGCAAGTTTAATTATTGGAACTTTCCTTCTTCACTCAAGCTTCATGCTGTACAGAAGAAAGAGATTGCTAGGAAGTCCAAACTGTGTGCTGAAGCTGCGAAGCTCGAGCATTTGAGGGGTTGGGAGTAGCCAAATTGCACAGCTTGGACTTCAGGCAATATTCCTTTCTTAGTTCAAAATATACTGAATAAAAAGATTATAAATATTCTCCTTTAAGAACACGAATGTGCACACACATCCCCACCAACCCCCCAAACTGCATATTTATGGCACTGGCAGAATCTTAACTACTCCTACGGATGCTCCATTTGAACATGAGAGCACAACTCAAAGCAACACAAGCCTGAGCAGTGCCAAACACTCCGAGCAATCCCCTCCAGTCACAAGCAGCGCTGTGAAAAACCCCTTATGAGTTTTGACTCTCACAGCCAGGACAGTTGCTGATGGTGAAATGAAAGAGCAACCATCCCAGGTAAAACACCCTGAAGAGCCGGGAGCGTTGCGCTCTGAGATGCTAAATTATCATCTGCGTTGACCGGAGCACTTAGATTTAATTCTGTTAGTTCGGTGACTGGCTGAGCCCCTTCCTCCATCTCATACAGTACTACAACTTATGGTGGATTTCCAAATCTTGGTCTTGGTTAATGCACCCAAGGACATATGGGCTGATTTCCTTTAGTTCCTCATCATATGCAGCATGTAGCCAGCTGCATATTGTTACATAACGTTAGACTTGGGGCAGCCAGGTCGTTCTAGATACCATGGTCTGTTTCTGTGGTTTTGATACAGCGATACTGCAGTGGGAGAAACTCACCGGTGCTGTTAGATGGAAAGTTTGGGGTTTTTTTAAATTCATATCCTTGTTCTTAATAAACATCCCAAAGAAAAATATTCAGCAGCAGCAGGCAGTAATAAAGAGGCAGAAAACGGCAAAACCACAGCACTGAGGAAACCTATGTGAAAACACTGGTTGTGTCTTCCTGGTTACAGAAAACAAATAGAACCGTTCAAAGCGCTTGCCAGTAAGGGCCTGCCAAGTAAAATATTGTTTTATGAAGTCAGGAAAAAACTAATTTTAAAGGTTATTGTAGGTTATTTGTGGTCACGTCTTGTGTTCATAAAACATGATGTCATCCTGAACCCTTCACTATTTTTATTTCATCCCTATAGGTCTTTGTCTGAGACACTATCTCAGCAACTGCAGAAATTTAAAAGTTATTGGGAAATACTTCCGAAAGTCTGTTCTACAAATTGAGCAGGAATAAAATAAATGAGACACAAGCCAACAGAATGCAAGAACCCATCAAAGCAGCTGTATTTTAGGGGAGTTTATGTGCCTAATCCAGTAATTTGTAATGACAAGTTCACACCGGCAGCATTAAATCTGAAATCAGAAGGTTGCTGAATTGTTCTCCCTGCTTAGTGCCAAATGACATTATCACCACAAAACGGCCTGTCCTGGTTTTCTGCTCTGTCCCTGCAATGCCAGAGGAATGGCTACCACGGCCACTAAGCTAACCTTTGATTCGTCACCTTCTGCTTTTTTGGTGAAGAGTTGATTCCCCTCAATAGGTGAGTAATACCACCAGCCCATCGAACGTGTCTAGATAAGCTCCAAGCTGATGGAGAAGACAGATGGTAGTAAGAAGCTGATAAGGAGTTAAAGACTTTTCCTAACCACCATCAAAGCTTTTGCCTCATTTCTTTCTCTTCTATCTAGCATTCACTGACCTGTCATAACGCCAGATGCACTACATGGGATTTTTTTCTAGAACCAGGGCTTCCTATAAATGGTTTCTCCCATTTGAAGCTACCTAATTAAGAGCTGACTCAGGCCTGAAGACTTCCTTGAATGCTGTGGGGATTTTTCCCTCTTCGCCACTGCCAGCATCTTTGATGCTCTCACTGCTAAAGCAGTTTGTCAGAGCAAAGAAATGCTTAGGACGCCTTTCCGTGTGCCCCTTTAGGTTTGTGTGCCTCCTGATCCTTTTTATTAGAATAAAATTATCCCTTTGTTTCTCCTTGTTCCACTTAGGTTTTATTTTATGGTCATGGGACACGGCTTGACATGAACTAAGTCTTAAAAGATGAGATTTTAAAGTGGCGGAAAAATTGTTCCTTTTCACTCTGTGGCCAAAGCTGAGCTGTCCCGGTGATGGCTGAAGCATCCAGAACATGGACACACATGTGTCTGCCCTGCTGCAAGTTCTGGCTACGTTATTCTCATTTCTTTTCTTATGATATTCTGTCCTTAAATTTAAAGGCAACTCCATGTGGATCTCATTGTCGGTGAGAAATGATAAGGGATGACAGTCTGGGTCACCTGCCGAAGAGCGCAGGAATCCTACCCTCACTGAAGGGAGGTAAAGGCTATTGTAGCCCACTTCTGCCCCCTCTCTATCCCAGACTTCTGCAAGCATTGAGCAAGTCTTGAAATTCTGCAGACTTTACATAGCCCAGAGGACTTGTGTGCTTTGCTGGTGACAGTGTTGCTCAATGGATGTGGTTTGGCTCCATGGCCCTCACCTCCACTGGGGTCCTATTTGATGCCAGTGACTTCAGAGGGATGGCCAAAAGCCTTCCTTGTGGATGCCGGAGGAAATCCTCCTTCAGTTGCTTCAGGAGCTTTCAGAGGCTCTTTTCACAACTTGGACCCTTTCCCAGCATAAAAGAGCTGCAGTCACCAGACAAGTCTCACCTAATAGATCTTACCTGTAAAAGGCATTTCTCCTCCCAGATCGGTGTGTAAAACGCTGCTGCTGGTTTACCTTGTTTTCTTCTGTGTTGTTGCCAGCTGGAATTGCTGGTGCTGTTTCCTGGCTGTGCCATCACACTCGCCCAGTGAATTTCAGGAGCACAGTGTCTATTAAGGGCTCATCATTTGTATTTTCTAGGTAAGTTCTTCACCTTTTCTTCACAATTGAATTAGACTTGCATTCCCAGTATCAGTTTCACTCCACACAGCCTGTAAATATTTTTCTTTACAGTGCAGAGGAATTCATGCCTGGGAAACCAAGACAGGCTCTGAGACAATTTGGGCTGCTACTCAATGATTTGTCTGTTCCTGTGATCAATCAAGAATATTCAAGTCCAAAACCAAACTCAGGCAGTGGGTAACATTTTTCGTGGAACAAATACTGGTTTGTGGTGGCAAAAATGCTTAATTTGCTGGGTTTTCTCAACAGCTAAATTCAAAATAGGGCCAAAGTGTTTGGGCATTTTTTGGTCAAATAGTGGCCTGCTGAGACACCATGTTTATGTCCTTCTTAAAAGGCACTTGAGGTATCTCTAGGTGCCTTTAGGTTTATCGGCTGGACTCGATGTCTACCTAGCAACATTGCAGCCATGCTGAAAGTACAGCTCCTAAAGGAGTGGGCAGCAATGTCACTCAATTCTAGCTTCAGCCAGCTTCTGTTTCCTTCCTGTGCTGTCCCCTACACTTACACAAGGACTTGTGGGCTTTCTGTGGAGGATGCTTTGAGGGTTTTCCCCTTCTTTTTTATTTTCTATCTGATCATAAGCTAAAAAAGATTTTTTTTTTGTTCTGTTTTTTAACAAGACTAAAGATGAGCAGTATGAGGTCTCAGGGACGGAGGCAGTTAGGGTGCTTGGGTAAGGTAGGACAGGAAGGAAAATGATCAAGCCGTCGGTAGTGTGACTCTAAGCATATGTTCATAGAATCAGAGAGTCACAGAATCATTAGGGATTGGATGGGACCTTGAAAGATCATCCAGTCCAATCCCCCTGCCACAGCAGGATCACCCAGACCAAGTCACACAGGAACACATCCAGGCAGGCCTTAAACATCTCCAGAGAAGGAGACTCCACAAGCCCCCTGGGCAGCCTGTTCCAGTGCTCCGTCACCCTCAGCCACTGCATTACAGCATGCACTCATGCTAGAGCTAAGAAAAATACATCATTTGGGGTCTATCAGAACAGACAATCACTGCTTGATGTGTCTCCAAACATTTGCTTTGCGTGATGCATTCCTGCAACAGGTACACATCAGAAAATAAGACTGCAGAGCTCAAACAAAAAGCCAGGCACCAATGAGAAAACTACTCCAGCCAGTCTCGAGATCAATGATAAGAACTTGTCCTCTGTATTTCTAACACTGCTTTTTAGGCAGTTCCCTGCAGAGGCTCCTCAAGGTGCAGGAATTGTAGAGCAGGCATTGACAGGGCAATTAGCAATACTTGCTGCCTGTCTTTAGAGAAACTAGATCACTTGGAAGAGCGTCCTAGTTTTATCCTGCCAGGAACTGGACTCCTACTGGGTCAACCCCAGCCCACGGGACTTTTCAGGATGAGTACAGTTGCCAGATAATCCACTGATGTGTAAGTCTGTTGGTCTGTGTTTTCTAAACTACATAGTGGGATCTATCCCCACCTCAGAGGAAAGCAGTTGCTATTCTCACTTTTCAGAGAGGGAGCAGGAGCAGGAAATAAAGTCACTTGTCCCAAAGCACTCTTGCAGCAAACACAAGTCTTCCAGTCCCGCTTTACCATCCGGGGCAAGTATTCCCTCTTCCACTCGTGGTCTGCTGTACAGACTAGTACCAACCATGCTGCAAAGCTGAGCTTGGAGGTCAGCTAAGGATGCAGGTTCCAGCTGCTAAAGCTGAGATTTTCTTGCTCGAGTCGCCTGAGGCACAGTTTAACAGAAGTAGCTGCCTGGACCTTGGATGGTTGCTCGGACACTCAGAAGGAGAGTTCCCCCAGAGCTCTCAAATTTCAGGTCCATTCCCATGCCTGCCTGTCGAGGCTGACAGGAACTCAAACTGGAGAAACGACACTCTACAAGTTTTTCTCCCACAACAGCACAACCAACTTCTAAATATTCAGGAAGTAATTTGAAGTAAAAGCAAACAGCTGCTAATGCTGAAGGACATGACTGAGTATTTTTTTAAGGAGAAGAGTATTTTTTTCTGGAAGAAATACTCAGCACCCAAAAGCATGGCACTTCATTCTTGTCCATCACCAAAAGATATCAGCCAATGGCATGCTTAGCCCAGTCCACTTGGCTACTCTGAACAAAGAGCTCTGTGCCAACAGGAAACTTGTACAGGTTCTCCTCTCACTGAAACATGCAGAGGTGCTGACTGGCCCACAACCTCCCTTACCATGGCCTGGAAGGCCCTGTCTCCCTCTCCAAAGTGGCCATAGCAACCCCATCCTCCAGGCTAAAACCCCACCATGCTAAAACTACACCACCATAGGATGGCACAGTCCCACCTCTCAAGTCTGTCAAGGTGGGGATGAGCAACCGTTTCCTCCAGTATGTCAACCACCTCACACAGCTTGGTGTCATGGGCAGATCTGCTGTGGGTGCACTCAGTGCCATTGTCTACGTCACTGACAACGATGCTAATTAGCACCAGGCCCAGTACTGATCCATGTCTTAGCAAATGATTCCATTTACTTCCATTTATTGCACGTTTGTAGCCGACAAAGATGCTACATTTTAAGAAGACTTCTTTGAACCTACCTGTGTATACAGGTGTACATACACGTGTGTGTGGCATAGAGTCATAGACTCATCAGGGCTTGGAAGGGACCTCGAAAGACCATCTAGTCCAATCCCCTGTCACAGCAGGATCACCCAGACCAAGTCACACAGGAACCCATCCGAGTGGGTCTTAAACATCTCCAGTGAAGGAGACTTCTGTCAGTACATGGTGTTAATCCCTAGCATGTGACATCCTATACAAGTAGCTTTTCACAGTTTCTGCATTTCCTATTTTTCTCTTCGAGTGGCCCTTGGCAAGCAAATTAGCATTGCTCTGTTTGTAATGCAGGACATACTTAGGGATTTGTGAGACTGACAGTAATAGGTACTACTAAAAATCACATTTTTCAGTAATCCTAAGTGGATCTATTCTCTTCCATTTAGTACAGAGCAGAAGACTTGCCCTGTGGACAGATGTTCTATTTGCAGCCAGCTGTGTTCGTTTAAGATGTTACTATCCCCAGCTGTTTGCTGCCAGTGTGTTACTGAAGACCCTTGTGCACACAGCCCGGCAAGGTTTCACTTTGGTTTCTGAGTTGAGTGAGGTCATTTGGGCTAGTTCAAACTATCAGCATTGGCCATTGCTGTTGAGATGGGCAGGGGGACATGAAAGGCTCCTACTGTCCGGGTTCACACTGGTGAACCCTAAGCCTTCAGGGAACATCTTTAGTTGGCAGAGCAATCTCAGAACCACAGAATGTTAGAGGTTGGAAGGGACCTCGAAAGATCATCTCAGTCCAACCCCCCCGGTGGAGCCTACAGCACTGTCTCAAGATGTCCTACATGGGGCTCAGACCCATGACCCCAGGAATTCAGAGTCCCATGCTCTACCAACTGAGCCAACCAGGTTCCCAGAAAGGCTCCTGCACACTGGCAACTAGAAATAGATTGTGCGTAATCACATCTTCATGGATCTTCTACAGGGATGAGATCTTGGGTGCAACGGGGAGCTCCCAAACAAAAGTATTTTGAGCTGTCTAGGCTGTTGCAGTGTGAGTATCACAGAATCACAGAACACAGCACATCGGACAGGACCTCAAAGGATCATCTAGTCCAGTCCCCCTGCCAGAGCAGGATCACCAAATCCAGTCGCACAGGAACATATCCAGACGGGTTTTAAACGTCTCCAGAGAAGGAGACCCAACTGATATCTTAGGCTTAGGCTGGCAACAGACAACTATTTTTGGTAGTCAAACTGTTTTCCTCAGTGTTTAATAGCTCGCACTGATGGAAGGTCAGTGCTTGGAGAGCTACTAGAAAGTGCTGTAGAGCACAGGCTAAACCCAGTGAGCTATAAATTCAATATTACTTTAATCACGTTTAAATAATTTGAAATCCTGAATTCTTTGCGAGGAAGGATCTTAAGAGAGAGCATTATGAAAAGAACGTCTCTATAGACATAATAAAATATTTCATTAATCAAACCATTTCTTAGAGGAAGTAAAAACTCTCTCAATCTTCCTCGGTCAGAGTCCTGGAGATCTGTTTCTCATAATGTGATATTTAGGAGCAGCTATGAAATGTAAATGTTTGCATTGCTGGAATCGTACAGACAAAAAGAAAAAAACCCCAAAAGAGGAATATTTTTCCCCCTCAGTGTGTCCTACACGACTGGAAAATTCATAGAGCTGATAACGAGGTGAAACAGAAGTCAAAACAGAAGATCCTCAAGATTGTTGTGAAAAAGCAAATGGCCTGAAAATTACTGATTTACATTTCTCGCTTGAGAGATGGGTCAGGGGACTCCCGGCAAAACTCTGCTTCTGGACAGGGCGCTTGTTACCTTCACTCTCTGGTTTGGATGGGCACTGGTGCTTGTTGCAGTGGAGGGTGCATCTAAAAGCTGATGACAGAAAGGATTTTGTACATTTGTCGTCCGTTTCTTTCTCTGTGCATGTTTATCCTTGGATAGAATTCAGAAAGCCAAGTCCTTGCCATTTCAAGTAAATGACTAAGTCTTAAGTAAGTGATTCCACATGGTGTTTTAGAAAGTCTTTCTTATTAGCCCTGCACTGTGCTACCCCTGCAAATCACGCTGCTAAGACCTTTCCTTTCTGTTTCTGACCTATCACTTTAAAGCCAACGTCTCTATTTTAGCTGCAATTTAAAACAAATTGTCCCACAGTCTGCTGAAGACGACTTACTTGCAGTGCCAGAAAAGGGCATATGTCACCAGAAACAGGCTGCACACGTACTTCACTGTTGCTTGTTTGACAGATGACCTTGATCTGGATCTCCACTGGGGGTTGGAGCTTATGTCCATGTTTGGTTCAGGTTGCCTTGTTGCTATTTTCTTCAACTAGGGCAGAGGTACAAAGTTCTTCTCATTTGTGTGTCAGTGCTTCTCAGCACCGTCCAAAAAGAACAGTTTTGGTTTTCAGTGGAGGAATCTGAGGCCAGAACTCTCACTTACTGTTTTCAGTGTTTTACAAACACCCAATACCTCAGGCTGTACTAAAACAGAACGAGACTCCTGAGGCACAAAGAGACTGAGGAAGACGCTTTACATCTCCATACCTAGCTGTCTGTCTTAAACACCAGCAAGAAAAAAGTGGGATTCATATGCACAGAATCTTTGGGTCATGTGTTTCTCACTGCAAAGCATAGCCATGAAATAATAGTCTAATACATGATGGTTACGTGGCCACTCCAGAGAAGCAGGCTGAGTCTTTAAGATGCACGTTCCCGTGTCCTGTCTGCATTAGGCACCACAGGACACTGAGGGATTGAATCACCAAGTACAACAGAGTCATGGAGGAGCAAGACACTTGTGTCACCTGGCTGTGGAGCCAGAGCAGTACAACCGAGTCTTCAACAGAAAGCGACTGCAAGTACTTACTATAAAAAGTTCCTGCGTTTTCCTCCCTTCTGCTTGTCCCTCTCTGCTCCCCGCCCACAGACTATCAACACTTCAGAGTAAATAATAGAGAGACTGTTTAATATTTTATCATTTGCATGTCTGTGGCACCTATGAACGAAGCACGAGGACAGCCACGCTAACAATAGGGGTTTGTTCGAATCACAGGGAGTTCACCTCATTCAAAGGAAAGATTTCTTTTTCAGTTTGCTGAGATGGTTTTAAAAACCCCCCAGTTCTCTACATGTTCAAGAAGCCTGAGTTTCTTTGTGTTTTTCTTAGTTCTAAGCAAACCCACATTCTCCACAATCACAATCAGGATGCTTTTGTGTGATACCGTCTGCGTGGTGTTTCGTACTGCGATGACAACTTTAGAGACACATTCAGTGGCTGCTTCAATCTTCACTCAGCAGCTGAAAATGACACATTTCACGCTGCTGCGGGAGGAGACACAGAAACAGAGGCCACTCACCGACCTAAAACAGCTCTAAAAACCGCCCTTGGAGTTGTGGCACTTTTTAAAGGCTCTGTGTGTTGTTCTTCAGGTTTTATCCTAGAGCTAGAGATTAATGCAGTTTTCGTTGTTTCCTGGTGTTTACTCTCTTTCCATTTTGTTGCGTGCTTGGGCCGTGACTCAACCCCTAGAAATAGCCATAGTCTTCTGGGCTCCCAACGCTCCAACGTCTTGGCTTTCACGGCAAGCAAACTCGTTTAGCACCTACAGAAGAGGTTTCTGAAGCTTTGTGAGTTGTAGCTGCATTATTCTGAATGATAGACTCTCCTCAGCCTGTTTAGCATTATACCTCATTCAATAGACAGTTTAATGGATGATCCACAGCAGCACTTTACATTTTTCAGCTCTGGGAATTAACTCTGCTCAGCCCAAGACCGGGGACTGGATTTGGTGGCTGAAATCCAAATACTCTTTCCCTTTTTTTTAAAGTACCAAACACTGACTGTTGCCAAGCTGGATCATTTTCCCATCTGTTGCAGGGCTTTCTGCCCTCAGTAACAATATTCAGTTTCTCTGGCTTCTTTAGGCTCACACTAGTGTAAAATAGAAGCAACAACAGTTAGCAGTGCGAGCAGTAAGCAACTGAAGTCACAGGCACCAGGGAATCGGACGTCTAGGTGTGAATGACCTCCTTGTGAAAGGCTTAATACAACCTCCATTGTCTCCATCTCCTTCTAATACGTGCTGGTTTTGAAACGATTGCGAGATCTCTTGGTGTGATGCTTTCTTGCAGCAGATGCCAGCTGTCTTTGAGAAGCTGAGAGAGCAGTATGCAGTGCTAGAAGCCTTTGAGAGCAGGGGTTATTGCATGTCCCTCAGGACTCGAGTGTAAACCCCTAGTTTTTACTGTGGAGCGTGCCAGGGCCACAGCATGATAGTCCATTAATGCTGCCCGAAGGCACTGCCGCAGCCAGATAAGCCCTGACCTTCACAGAGCAACAACGTGAGTGAAAGAAGAGCCGGCTGTAGATGGGACAGGCTGGTGACAGCCGAGCTTGGCCAGGCACAGCTGGCTGCCCCAGAGGTGGGTTGGGTTGGGACTCCAGGCACACCAGTGTGACATGCTGGGATTTGTTGAGCTGCTGAACTTGTCACAACTCAGTCCTGAGAAGACTACTTTGTTCTGAGTCCGTAGAGTTTAACTCTCCACAGTGGTAGAACACGCAGAGAAAAGGGCTGATGTGTTTCCATAAACATGAAAACACCAAGATGTAGTAGACGTACACTAGTGTGCAGATTGTACAGGCTCCAAAGAAATTACTCCAGTATTTTTTCCCCAATAACTGGAAAATAATTTTCTGTGGCTATTTTTGTCACAACACATTTCAGAACAGCTGTCCCTGCACTGGGAATTTACTTCCCAAAATAGATGATCGAAAAAAGTCCTCTTCATTTGGCAGCAAAGAACTCGAAAGCAGAGGCTACATTGCACAGACAGAAAAGCACGCGATAAAAAAGCTTCTGGTTCTTACTGGGTTAATCAGCGCTGTTCTGGAAAGTACCAAACATTGCATGAAACTGGTTCAAAAATCATGGGGATATTTTGAACATTTCCTCTGGGTCAAAGCAAAAATAACTACACATCCTTTTTAGGTGATTGTATTCAGCAGACTGGTCTTGCCAGAGTGCCTTAACACATCCATTATTGCAATTATAATTTAGTGATAATTACTCTGCAGAGTCCTGGTGTTCTATTGCTGCAAGTGGGAGCCCATCGAGAAAGCCAGGGTCCCACCTCTCTAGGGCCTTGGAACGAGTGCCTGTGATTTTATAATGTCCACACACGTTACATTGCAATCATGGAATCATTAGGGATTGGAAGGGACCCCGAAAGACCATCCAGTCCAGTCTCCCTGCCACAGCAGGATCACTTCATTGGAGAAGTTATGGAATCAGAATCACGCAGGGTTGGAAGGGACCACAGGATCATCCAGTTCCAACACCCCCAGCACAGGCAGGGACACCCCACCCTAGATCAGGCTGGCCAGAGCCCCATCCAGCCTGGCCTTAAACACCTCCAGGGATGGGGCCTCCACCACCTCCCTGGACAACCCATTCCAGGCTCTCACCACTCTCATGGTGAAGAACTTCCTCCTCACACCCAGTCTAAACCTACCCATCTCCAGCTTTGCTCCATACCCCCTAGTCCTGTCACTTAAAACATTTAGTTTGGGAGAGGCTTTACCTGCGTTGTGTGGGTTATAGAGTCTTCTCTGTGCTAATTAAAACAAATCACTTTCATTGACATATCCAATCAAATACATCTAATTAACATGGAAAATATGCTTCACGTCCACTGGTGAAGATCGATGACTTCCCCGCACGAGTTATAAACACTTGTGGGCATTTTGCCAAAGCTTAAAAGCAATTTGTATTTCATGGAGGTCTATTTAAGGTTCCCTTTCAAATACAAACCCCCAAAGAAACCAGAAAACAAGCAAAGCTCTCACACCGCGCACGTCTTCAGAACCAGAGAGAATCAGCCCTCTGTGTGTGACCCAGTCCAGTTTTCAATCGGCATTCTTTCGTAAAGCCTGATGCCTGAACCGAAACATAAGGCCTGCACGTCTGTTTATAGAATTGCTCAACAGTGCAGAAGGCAAATCTGCTCCAGTTGCTCAACACTGCTTTATTTTCTGTCTTCCAGTTCTCGCATGTGACCCTATATATGAGGAAGGGACATAAATATTCACCACCTAGAAAATGTAGCAAAGGATGACTGATGGAGGAAGAAAGATAGGACGAGGGGCAGTGGGTGTGAGATGGAACACAGGAGGTTCCACGTCAATATGAGAAGGAACTTCTTCCCAGTGCGGGTGACAGAGCACTGGAATGGGCTGCCCAGGGGGCTTTGTGGAGTCTTTGGAGATGTTTAAGACCCACCTGGATGTGTTGCTGTGCAGCTTGGTCTGGGTGATCCTGCTGTGGCAGGGGGATTGGACTGGATGATCTTTCCAGGTCCCTTCCAATCCCTAATGATTCTATGATTCTTATGGGTCAGTTTGAGGGCCAAAGCTGCTTGAGGTCATCTGAACCTCCAGTAGAAGTAGTGGAAAGCTCCAGTAAAATTCAAAGAGCTGTCAGCTGAGGACACCACCTTCTATGTTACTTGTCCTGTATTTTGCTTCAGTTCAGTTTAGTGGAGGAAAATAAATTACAGGCAGGCTGTGTACAAACTAGTGGCAGCCAAGTGGTGGGACAAGTCCTTGACATTGCTCTCTGGGTGGCAGAGAGGTGGTTGGGGCCCCATCCCTGGAGGTGTTTAAGGCCAGGCTGGATGGGGCTCTGGCCTGCCTGGTCTAGGGTGGGGTGTCCCAGCCTGGTGGGGGGGTTGGAACTGGATGATCAGGTGGTACCTTCCAACTGTGAGTGATTCTGATTCCACAACTTCTCCAGTGAAGTGATCCTGCTGTGGCAGGGGAACTGGACTGGATGATCTTTTGGGGTCCCTTCCAAACCCTAATGATTCTATGACTCTATGATCTTTAAAATACATGACCAAATCCAGTGATGGCTTCAACAGCCAAGAGAAATCTCTGGATGGTATTAATGGCTCAAGAGACACAGCGGGGGGACGCTTCCCTGCAGCACTCAGCTTCATTGAGGCTGTAGCCATCAGTGCTACAGAGACCATGGCCCGTGCAGGAGTTCAGACAGACCTGTGGGCTGTTTTAGGACCGAGAAGACACAAACACAAGGTCACAAAACCTTCCTTCTTCCTATGTTTTGGATGTTGTCAAGTCTTGTGTTTGTCCATGAAGAGAACTCATGGCAGGCACACTGTAAGGATGTGCTGCTACTGTAGGACACTTCTCTGGCTCTGCATTAACCAGCTTTTACACTGAGGAAAACAAAGCACAAAAAGGGTGTAATTGCCTTCCCAGGTTTTCCCCAAGAAAAGAAATTAGTCAAGTGCTTGATTTTTCACTGTAATATGAGGAGGACCCAGCAGAATAGCTTCACCTTCCAACTTGTGGCTCCAGGAAGGAGGTCTCGGGAGGAGGACAGGCTGCTTAGCCTGTTAGCCCGTTAGCTCTTATCTGCTGCTGGAGTTTGCCAACGCATGACATGACAAGGACTGGCTGTTTCTGCTCATTCCCAGCTCCTGCCTGCACAGCTGCTTGTTGTTTGCAGGGTAAGGGAGGGGGTGAGCACTGCAAGCCTCTGTTAGACAGTTTGTTTGGGCTTTTCCTCTTAGCCTACCCTGATCCCAGTCCCTATCCCTTCTGAGAACAAGAGGGACCGGGCAGTTGAGGAGGACAGGAGGAGAAATGACTCGTCCTGTCGTTGCAGGTGAGGCAGAGGAACACCATGCAATGAACAAAGGAGAAGGGTTGAAGGAGAAAGCAGAGAGCTACTGCTTTTTGTTATAGAGTCATCCACAATCTGACCGATTCTTTTCATCATGCCCTCATCCTCACCTCATGGGAGGATCTGGTTTGCTGTCTTTGTAAACTCTGGCCACCCCTGGTGTGGTGTTGATGTTCTCATTGTGGCAAAGGTCAGCCTTGTCCGTGCCACCAGAGAGATCTGAGACAGCTCTGTGAAGGACCTGGGTTTCCAAAAGCTATTGAGCTACAACACGTAGAGGGCCTCCAGGTTATCCAAAACTAACGAGGAGGTTACTCACAAATGTTGGTGCACCTTTGTTCAGTGACAGGTTTCTGGAGGCTGACGCGACAGAACAAACTAACGAGCCTTTCCTTGCAACGCTTTCCGCTTGGGTCCAACCCAGAGAGCAGGATCCAAGTTCTGCCTCGGGGATATTTTTCGATGTGAGGTTTGGATCCAGCCCACTGTAAAGCACCACTGTACACGCGGAATCTTGAGATTGCTGTGGATTTGGACTCTCTCCACTGCTAAAGTTCAGAAGGTTCTGTCTGTGTATTTTGACGTGGGCCTATCTCCAGTTCAGTTTTGGAAACAAAAAACCCCCCAAAACACATACGAGAGAAAATCCCCTCGCAATTACATAACTTAGGTATCATGTGCAGAAACAATTCCGGGACTCTGAGCCCTCCAGGTAGTCCTCAGGCACTGACCCCCATTGTTTGCAGTGGGGTCCATGTGTGAATAATTAGGCACCTGGGAACAGCCGTTTGCAGGATCAGGCTGATGTGAACTAGGCTGAAAGCTGACAAGGTAGCCCTGGCACCGGCCTGGATTGGTGCAGCCTGTTAGCAAAGAGGCTGTCTGGACGCAGGCTGCTGTCACTGTCATTTGGAGAGGAATCTTTGTGAGCAGTTCCTTTTCTGTGCTCTTGCCTTCCAGGGCATCTCCTCCTCCCTTTGCTGAGAGGAGGCAGCTCACAAATGTGTGTTAAGTTCACGTGCTACAAATGAATTTTACAGTCCCAAACACGGTTATTCTCACCTCATGAATCCCGGAGTGTCTGAACTTGAAGGATTGTTTTGGGGGGATGATCTCATCTCCCAGCTTTACATATTCCCTAGTTCTGTCTTCTCCTGCAGCTCCTTCCCTGTGCTCAGCCAGAAGGCAGACTGTCCAGAAGAGGACAAACGACTGTTGCCTTACTTCCTGCTCCTTTCTGTGTCTTTGCTCGCTTGTGTTCATCATCATCTCTCTGTGGGGCAGTAGCTTCTTCTCCAGTGGTAGTACTTACTGCTTCTGTTTTTAAGGTTTCATACACTTTTTCTGCTCTTAAAAGCAGGATTTCACTGCTCCACAGTTCAGATAAATCAGAGGCTTTCAAAAACAATTCAGTGCTTCTCAAGCAGAGCTTAGAAGGAGCCTGGGAAGAGGGCTGGGAGCGTCTAGCCGGTGACAGTGCAGTGAGCTTGAGAGGTCACGGTCGTCGACAGCATGCCTGTCTTCTGATATGGGAAAGCTAACAGAGAAAAGGGGGGGACTGGAACACGTAGGGCCGCTCGGGGTGTGATGGAGGGGAGGCACTGCTGGCACAGCGGGGCCTACAAAACCAAGACACATTGGCAAGGACTGCAAGAGGCCTGGGAGACAAAGACGTAACGAACGAGCTGGTTAAGGCTGACACAGCTGCACGGGAACTGCTTCAGACCAAATCCCAGTCAGCAAACAACAACAGGGGAAGAAGACCACCAGCACCCCGCTTGTGACCACCAAAGCTTCTACTGCACATGCATTTAAGGCGTGGACCTATGAGAATTAGAACTCTGGAAAGTACTGAATGCACAGAGCAAGTACATCAGCCTCCCACGAATACGTATCCATCCCTGTAACATAGTCCTGACCTTCACGTGCAATCGGCACACGTGGAGGTATCCCTGCTCGCTCAGTGCTGGTAAGGAATGTCTGCTTCACTACCTCTGCTATCGAGTCTCCCACTGCATCTCTTCCCTGGGGTGCAGACTTGATTCACACTGCCATGATGCTTGTGGCATGTGATGTGTGACCGCACATGCTCACTTTTTTATTGTAGAGGTACCGACAAGCCAAACAACACTTCCTCCTGTTACTGAGTTCTTTGCTGGGTGAGTATTTCTCCATCTTCAGTCACCTTATTTTGTTTGTTTTTCGTCAGCAAAGGGAGACCATTTTAAAATGGGTTTTGTTCTTTCTTTTGTGAGGCTCAAGAAAACTTTGTAAGTGTCAGGAACTGGTTCTGAAAGGTCAAAACAATTAATGGATCAATTGGGTGTCAGGGGGATGGAGCCAGGCTCTTCTCAGTGTCACCTAATGATAGGACAAGGGGCAGTGGGTGTCAGCTGGAACACAGGAGGTTCCATATGAATGTGAGAAGGAACTTCTTCAGAGCAAGAGTGACAGAGCACTGGAAGGGGCTGCCCAGGGGGGTTGTGGAGTCTCTTTCTCTGGAGATGTGTAAGACCCGCCTGGATGTGTTCCCGTGTGACTTGATCTAGGTGATGCTGCTCTGGCAGAGGGATTGGACCAGATGATCTTTTGAGGTCCCTTCCAATCCCTAATGTTCTGTGATTATAAAAGACCTTAATGAAGGTTGCAAAACGACTCTTCAAAACTTCCCTATAGCCTACATTTCATGTTCCTATTTCAAAGCACAAATGTCATGTCAGAGACATTCTCAACAAGAATTCATCAGCCCTAATTTTGCAGCAACAACACATTTTTTTTCTCCCAAGAGCTTTTATTTCACAGAAACACAGCATTTTGCTGGTTTGGAAAAAACCCCCCAAGAAACCAAGCAACCAAGCCCCAAACGTTTGTCACAGGAAAACAGTTGAGGTATGACATGGGAGAGGGGGGTCTGATACTGAGGTATGACATGGGGGGGTGTGATACTGAGGTATGACATGGGGGGGTCTGATACTGAGGCATGACATGGGGCGGTGTGATACTGAGGTATGACATGGGGGGGTCTGATACTGAGGCATGACATGGGGCGGTGTGATACTGAGGTATGACATGGGGGGGTCTGATACTGAGGTATGACATGGGGGGGTGTGATACTCAGGTATGACATGGGGGGGTGTGATACTGAGGCATGACATGGGGGGGTGTGATACTGAGGCATATTATCACAGTTTCAAGAATAGGTGGTATTATTAGCCCAGCCAGTAAGCGGTGTTCTTACGGGATGTCAAATGCAGGATGTTATGGAACAACTTGATTATCTACAAAATAGGCTTCTCTGAAGTAACTGTCTCAGCCTTTCGCAGCTGACTCATCAGTTGTTCCTGAAACACGGTGTCTTCAACGTCGCTAAAGAGGCTGCCGAAAGCTGCATCGGCCAGTGCCAGCTGTTACCGTATTTGTGACACAAATGTTTTCCCAGAGGGCATTTGCTTTGCTTCAGTTTCCGCTCTACCCCAGTTGCTGTGGATTCAGGCAGGTTGTCTGCTCTGGGGACCTCACGGCAACGCAGTCCAGGAGGGTTTTCAAAAGAAGTGTCTCAAAAGTCAAGACAAACAGTTGCATTAAGCAAATATTAGCTGAGGGTTCCTGCTGTGGCTTGTTACGTACTTTTGTTACTGACCCAAAAGGAAACCCCAAGAAATCCACCCACCCACCCACCCAACACCAACAAAACAACCCACCACTGTAACAGTAGTTCAGTTACAACACAGCAAGGATGGAAAAACTATGTTAATGTTGATTTTACAAACTGTAGAAAACATTCTATTCAGAAGAGCCTGTGTCCTGGTTTTCTCACTCACTTTAGAATTTGCTGGAAAGTGATAGAAGACATAGAGCTCACAAGGCCTGTAGGACTTCTGAGTGTCCTACTAAATCTGTCAGCATGTAACTGCAACTGTATTGGAGACCAACAAACACACGGGCACTTGGAATGACTGTCAGCCAAAGGAGGCAGAGCGAATGACAGAGCATTTGAACTGTGCCGGACCAGTGCAGAAAGGAAACACTCCATTTGCCATCAGCCTGTGCATTTCCTTGTCACAGAAAGCCAGAACTTTGCACAGGTTAAAAGAGTTTATTCAGGAAAGAATAGGTCTGCAAGGGCTGTGGAATGCAAATACAAAACCTTCACCTCAGGAACTCCCCAAAGACATCCTCTAAGAAGAATGTTCTGGGAGAAACATCCTCATGGGCTTCCCTCGACTTATCAGAGAGCTGGAGCACCTCTCCTGCGAAGAAAGACTGAGGAGTCTGGGTTGTTCAGCCCAGAAAAGGCTCCAGGGGGACCTTATAGCAACCTTCCAGTAGATGAAGGGGGCCTACAGGAAAACTGGAGAGGGACTTCTGACTAGGGCATCTAGTGACAGGACATGAGGAAATGGTTTCCAGCTGTAAGAGAATAGGTTTAGATTGGATCTTCGGAATCAATTCCTCACTGTGAGGGTGGTGAGCCACTGGAACAGAGAACCTGTGGATGCCCCCTCCCTGGAAGTGTTCAAGGGCAGGATGGATGGGCTCTGGGTAACCTGGTCTAGTGAGAGCTGTCCCTGCCCACAGCAGGGAGGCTGGAACTGGGTGATCTTTGAGGCCCCTTCTACCCAAACCATTGTATGAGTCATTCTGGATTTTACAGGGGAGTGAGAAGGGGAATCATACTCTTTAGCCCAGTGCTGCTGGTGTGACACGGTGTACAGCAGTTCCTAAGAGCCAGACAAGCTCAAAGAGGAGCGAGAAATCACTGCGTGCTGGCACTCTGCTAGCTCAAGAAGGAGGCACTTTGTGTGTTTGCTCTTTGTGCTTCCATCCCATCCTGCTAAATAAGATATTTTGAGTTCTCCTGACCTTCTAGTGATCCGACTGTGGCAGGGGGATTGGACTAGATGATCTTTCGAGGTCCCTTCCAACCCCTAAGGATTCTATGAGCCTATGATTCTAGGCAGTTATTCATTCTGTGACACCAGTCACAACAGTCTAGTGGTGGAGAAGAATTCATCTACCTGCTTTCAGTTTGTACCTGCACCATCTTAATGCACTTCTTGGACCGACCTCGGCTGGCATTTATTGCTAACCTGGCTTCTGCTGCAGGGCTTGTGCACAAACCACATCAAAGAAGAGCAAAATGTTGCTTACGAGGGGGAACTACTGCTCTAGCTGTGGCAGCTATTTCTCCGTTGTTCTTTGAAGTGTGCACTGCAGCTTTCACACGACTTGTGTATGAGCAGGGGATGATTTGTGCTGAAAATTCCTGCACCTCAACAAACCCAGCGAGGTGCAAGTTAACCTCACAAAAGCAAAATGAGAAGAATCATAGATGGGTCTGCATGGGTGTCCTCCAGACAGGCTGTGCTGCCTGACACCAGGGTTCCTTGTTTCATGTCTTCCCACTCCTTCCTTACACGGTTTGCCTGACTCCCAGTCTCGTGTGGGCCCAGTGCACACGCTCCAGTAAAAGCCCAGGGCACAGCACTTGTGAACAGCCGTGATGTTCTTTCCCCGTCTGATCCCAGTTTAGCCATTACTGTGTGCTGCTTCCTGCCGGTTCCTAACGAAGACACCGTTAACAACATGGAATCACAGAATCATCAGGGATTGGAAGGGACCTCGAGAGGTCATCCAGTCCAATCCCCCTGCCGCAGCAGGATCCCCCAGACCAAGTGGCACAGGAACACGTCCAGGCATCCACGTTACCGGCCACACTTCTAGTCAGACTGACTGATGCTGTGTTTCTGAGAGCAGTCATTATCCCTTTTGTGTGGTGGGGGGAATGGGAACTGACACTTGTTTCTCTGAAAACAAGTAGTGGTTGACAAGCAAAGATCTGAAGATGTTATTGAAAACTGCAAATCCACTTCAGCCTTTGTCTTTCACACGTGATCCTGGCTGTTACGATCCTGGTGTTTAAATGTGTTTTATGCAGCCTCATCTCACTCCCAGGAAGCTCTGTGGCATTTCTGTGACTTGAGTGCTGCCATTCACTGGTCCAAGACGGCAACAAGGGTTGTGCATTCCTTCAGAAAGAGGAACATCCCCGACAGCTTACTTAACATTCTGGTTTGGATTTAAACTCTTAAGTTTAAAATCTGATTACTGCATCTTCTTTTTAAGTGTCCTTTTAAGTCTGTTCACATGTGGAAAAAGTTTTCAGTTAGAAAAGCATAGTTAATGTATTTATTCCTGCAAACTGCACATGTGACACGTGGCACAAGAAAAGGTTCTATATACGAAAGCTGGCCATACGGATTTCACTGGTCCTGCTGGTCCTTCTGCGAGTCTGCTGCTGATGTGGCTAAATACAGTTTGGCCCATCACTTTGCAACAAGGCATGACGTGGGAAAGCTTGTCCCTTCCCACAAGCTCATGGAAGATCATAGGATCATAGGATGTTAGGGGTTGGAAGGGACCCAAGAGATCATCAAGTCCAACCCCCCTGCCAGAGCAGGACAAAACTATCTAACACAGAGCACAGAGGAACGCATCCAGGCGGCCTTGAAAGTCCCCAGAGAAGGAGACTCCACGACCTCCCTGGGGAGTCTGTTCCAGTGCTCTGTGACCCTCACAGTAAAGAAGTTCCCCCTTGTGTTGAGGCAGAACCTCCTCTGCTGCAACTTACACCCATTGCTCCTTGTCCTATCACAGGGAGCAAGTGAAAAGAGCCTGTCCCCCCCCTCCTGGCCAGCCTTCAGATACTTATAAACATTGATCAAATCTGACCTAAGTCTTCTCTTCTCCAGACTAAAAAGCCCCAAGTCCCTCAGCCTCTCCTCATAAGCCATGCCCTCCTGTCCCCTAATCATCCTCGTAGCCCTCCGCTGGACCCTCTCCAGTAGATCCTTGTCCCTCTTAAACTGGGGGGCCCAAAACTGAACACAGTACTCAAGATGAGGCCTCACCAGGGCAGAGTAGAGGGGGAGAAGAACTTCCCTCGATCTGCTGGACACACTCCTCCTAATACACCCCAGGATCCCATTGGCCTTCTTGGCCACCAGGGCACATTGCTGTGCCATGGTTAACCTGTTGTCCACCAGGACCCCCAGGTCCCTCTCCACAGGACTGCTTTCCAGTAGATCACCTCCCAGCCTGTACTGGTGGAGTTTGTTATTCCTCCCCAGATGCAGGACTCTGCACTTGTCCCTGTTGAACCTCATCTGGTTTCTCTGTGCCCAGCCCTCCAGTCTGTCCAGGTCTCTCTGGATGGCAGCACAGCCCTCAGCCGTATCAGCCAAACCTCCCAGCTTGGTGTCGTCGGCAAACTTGCTGAGCAGACACTCTGTGCCCTCATCAATGTCATTGATGAAGATGTTGAACAAGACCGGTCCCAGCACCGATCCCTGGGGGACACCACTAGTCACAGCTCTCCAGCTGGACCTGGCACCATTGATCACCACCCTCTGAACTCTATCCTGCAACCAGTTCCTAACCCACCTCACTGTCTGCTCTTCCATCCCACACTTCCTCAGCTTGCTCACTAAAATTTCATGGGAGACAGTGTCAAAGGCCTTGCTAAGGTCAAGGTAGACCACATCCACTGGTTTCCCTGAATCTAACCATTCAGTTATTGCATTATAGAATGCTATCAGGTTAGTCAAGCAGGACTTCCCCTTCATAAATCCGTGCTGACTACTCCTGATAACCTTCTTCTCTTCCAAGTGCCTTGAGATGCCCTCCAGCAGGAGCCGCTCCATCATTTTTCCAGGGATGGAGGTGAGGCTGACTGGTCTATAGTTTCCTGGAACTTCTTTCTTGCCCTTTTTGAAGACTGGAGTGACATTGGCTCTCCTCCAGTCCTCAGGCACCTCTCCTGGCTGCCACGATTTGGCAAAGATAATAGATAGCGGTAGGGCAATAATATCAGCCAGTTCTCTCAGCACCCTTGAGTGCATGTCATCAGGGCCCATGGACTTGTTCATGTTCAATTTGTGTAGCTGATCCCTGACCCAGTCCATGCTGACCAGT
The DNA here is from genome assembly GCA_013400115.1 of Rhinopomastus cyanomelas. Taxonomy (NCBI): domain Eukaryota; kingdom Metazoa; phylum Chordata; class Aves; order Bucerotiformes; family Rhinopomastidae; genus Rhinopomastus; species Rhinopomastus cyanomelas. Next base: position 8,277 of record VXBP01006643.1, on the reverse strand, counting down.
GGGGAGCACTCCCTCCTCCAGGCTTCCTCTCCTTCACCCAAGTTCTGGGGGTCATAGGAGAGTTCGGCCTTAGATGTAAAGACCGAAGCAAAGGCGGCATCAGCAACTCTGCCTTCTCTGCATCCTCAGTTATCAAGGCTGCCTCCTCGCTCAGTGGTGCCCCTGCACCTTCCTTGTTCTTCCTTTAACTACTGATGTTCATATCAGGACAATGCTTGACTCATTTTTTGGCTCTGGATCTTCTTCATGTCAGTTTGCTAAAGAGTCTGTTACTGTCCATGATACGGGCCAAATCCTGATCTCGTTTTAGAAACTCTATCATTTGGTTTGGAGGGGTATAAATTCAAGGCAGCAAAGGGAAGGTGGGGATTCTGCCCTCAGTGCTTATCTCTGCTGTGTTAAGGTCCTTAACTGGCAGAAAAAAATCTTTACATGGACATTCAGGTAACTGGACACTACCAGACCTTGTTACAAATGCTGATAATAATCCTCCTCCTCCTCTTCCTCCTCCTTATTACTTGAGTATCATAAGACCCGCCTGGATGTGCTCCTGTGTGACTTGCTGTTGCAGGGGGATTGGACTGGATGATCTTTGGAGGTCCCCTCCAATCCCGAATCATAGAATCACAGGATCATGGAATCATTAGGGATAGAAACCCCGATGACATTTTAACCACGAACTTTTAGCTAAGGTGTCAGAGGGTTTAACAAAACCACTGATGAATCTTCAGGCTATGAAACAACTGATTCAACCTGAGGAAAAAGGCACCAAGACATTGTAATTCATGCCCCCTCACACATCAGAAAACACTCCCACACAAGAGATAGGCACAGACATACGGAGGTTCATCACCCTGCCCCCATACTGAACTGAGATAAAATGTCCAGAACATCCCTCGTAGACAGTCTCGCTTCTCTCTGAAATTCCACTGGTCACCCAGCCTCTGAAATCTTGGCACCTGTGGGCATTCTAAGAGTCAGTCTCAATCTTCACAAAGCTCTAAAGTTCAGAAGTTCCGATAGCCTCTCCAAGCAAACCTTGATAAATCAGTAGACCGTGACAGTTTCTCCCGCTGTAAATACTCTTCAGAAGCAGTAACAGTTTCTCTCAGCAGAAGCAATGCAGCTCCCGACAGACACCAAGATGGAGAAGAAGAAAGCAGAAGGCACCAGGGGTGGGGGGAGGCAGAAACTTTTAAAACTCAAACTGTTCTGCTTAAAACACCCAAATTAAACCTGCAGATGGTGCTCAGCTTTCAAAGCCTAGCACCCTGCCAAAACAGCAGCAGGACGAGGCACTCTGGGGGCACACGAGGAGCATACGCGCACAGCTCTGCTTCCCCACTTCCCCACGCACACACAGACATACGTGTTGTTCCCGTGTACGTGCCCTGGGATCCCTCCCCAGCCTTTCACACGAACACGATCTATTTGTGCGAATGCTGCACGCACACGTACAGGCCTGTGTGAATCTTCGTGCCCCTTTAGGCCGCAAACCTTCTTATTTTGTGGCAGGGAGAGCAATGGGCACCAGTTGCCACAAGTACCTGGATGGGGTGTTCCCCTGTTTCATCAAACAGCACTCAGGGGAGAGCAATGCCGCTACAGTTTTCTGTCTTGGTAGATTCGAAACCCCCACCTCAGTTCGTGTTGAAGGTTGGATCAGCTGAGAGATGTCAGCTGGGAAATTTGGAATCGCATGTATAGAATCAGAATCATCAAGGCTGGAAAAGACCTGCAAGGTCATCCAGTCCAACCGCTCACCGTACAACCCGTAATCACTTAACAGTCTCCTGAAACACCGTGTCTACCTGTGTTTTGAACACCTCTAGGGATGGTGCCTCCACCACCTCCCTAGGCAGCCTGTCTAGTTTAACGACATTTAAAGTCATGAAGCCTCCATAAGGTGCAGGATGGCAAGTGGCTTCATGTGTTGGATGTGTACATGATGTATGGTTTCCACGTATAAATGACTGTGTCTGCAGGGTGGGGAGCACCTGGAAGACTTGGTGCTGCACTGAGGCTGGGCCGAGCACCTGGTGCTCCTGCTGTGGCATGGGGGAACGTTTGCAGCGGGGCGCTTGGCAGTGAGGGCTGTGCCAGTGACAAAGCACAGCTCCAGGTTACGCTTTCCCAGCTTCTGAGCTTTCTAGATCTTGAGTTTGGTTTCAGAGTCACCTCCTGTAATGACGGGAAGACTATTAGCTGCCGTTTCTCTGTGCCACAAGAAAGGACTGGTAATTCTGCAGGTTCTTGTTGCTTCTCTTCTTACTCTCATCTTCTGGCTCTTTCGGTTGAAGCGACGAGGGTCCTAATACCTAAACCCTAAATGTGAAGTAACAGTAAAATACTCACTGAGTCTCAGATCTGCTCTGTTTTAAAACTCCTTTATCATGACAAGACCTTTGTTAAACCTTGCACTTGCAAAATACAAAATCAATATGAGCACTAGTGATAACCTACGTTTGACCACCAATTTATTCCATGAAAAGTTACCTTAAAAGAAAGTTGGGTTGGTTTCAGGTCACCTAGTTTACGTCACCCACAGTGTAGAGGCAGGCTTGTCCCCATAGCCTCCTGTGGTGGTTGAAGTAAGCACAGTCCTCCTGAGGTTTATTTGACCGACGTAAGACTAAAGGGAAACTGCACCCTAGAAGATCTATTTAGTTTTCACCCTAGAAGTCTATTTAATGACTTGTTGTGAGATGACGTTTGCTCCTAAATATTGCAGCTGCATGAAGCTCAAATGGAAGGACAGCAGTTGTTTGAAACACGCTCCTTAAACATGCCCTGTGAAATATAATGTAAAGAGCTCAGCTTATCATAGGATAATTGTGGTTGGAAGGGACCTCAGTGATCATCCACTTCCAACCCCTCTCACCTCTCACTAGACCAGGTTGCCCAAAGCCCCACCCAGCCTGCCCTTGAACACTTCCAGAGAGGGGGGCATTCACAGCCTCCCTGAGCAACATGTTCCACTGCCTCAGCACCTTCACAGTGAGGAATTTCTTCCTCACGTCTACTCTAAATCACCTCTCTTTTAGCTTGAAACCATTCCCCTTGTTCTATCCCTGGCGTCCCCCGTAAAACGTCCCCTCCAGTTCATGTTTGCCACCATGCAGTTTGACTGCTCAACATCTGCAGACAATAGTTTGTGTGTTGCCTTTTGAGGTCCAGCAGCAGCTACAGAAAGATATCATTCCTCTTTCCCTTATCTATTTCTTGCAGTAAAGGAACACGTTTGCCTTCATTATGCTGACTGCAAAAATAGCCTGACTTCTCCAGCGCCAGTTTCCTGCTATTCAGATTCACTTGATTCTTTCAAATCTTGGTTGGATGATTGTTTACCGTGCTCTCTTGTATTTGTAGACCTTTGTCTAGGCAACTTCTAATGTCTTCATAGGACAAGCTCCTGTCTAGGCAACTTCTAATGTCTTCATAGAACAAGCTCCTCTCTAGGCAACTTCTAATGTCTTCATAGAACAAGCTCCTGTCTAGGCAACTTCTAATGTCTTCATAGAACAAGCTCCTGTCTAGGCAACTTCTAATGTCTTCATAGAACAAGCTCCTGTCTAGGCAACTTCTAATGTCTTCATAGAACAAGCTCCTGTCTAGGCAACTTCTAATGTCTTCATAGGACAAGCTCCTCTCTAGGCAACTTCTAATGTCTTCATAGAACAAGCTCCTGTCTAGGCAACTTCTAATGTCTTCATAGAACAAGCTCCTGTCTAGGCAACTTCCAGGGAGGTGGTGGAGTCGCCAACTCTGGAGCTGTTCAAGGCAGGACTGGACGTGGCACTTGGTGCCATGGTCCAGCCTTGAGCTCTGTGGTAACAGGTTGGACTTGATGATCTATGAGGTCTCTTCCTACCTTGGTAATACTGTGATACTGTAACTTCTAATGTCTTCACAGGACAATCTCCTGTCTAGGCAACTTCTAATGTCTTCACAGAACAAGCTCCTGAATCTGTCACTAAAAGAAGTCTCTGACTAGTGGTTTGACACAGAGCTGCCAGAAGCCACCCATTATCTGCGTTTTGCTGGAAACTCTTGTTGCTCTTTTGCTAAATTTTTTCTTTAATGGGAACTATGGCAATTGATGCCTTTTTTCCAAGTTATAAATGCGCTTCCTAAAGAAGACATGGAAACGGAACAAGTAACTCACCAAAGAGAAGAAGAGATTTAACCTCACGTACTCCAATGTGCACAGGGACATAAGAAAACTCCAGGTCATGACTGCAGTGAGAAGGTTTCCTTCTGGTTCCAGTGATAGTTTTAAACTTTTAAAATTCTTCCACTGGCTTTTCCCATCTGTGTCACAAGTGGTATTTACTGTGGCCCTCTATCTGGCCACCAGATCCATGGCACTTGCCATTTAACCATTTCTGCCAAGCTACAACAATGGAGCATGGATCATAGAATCATAGAATCATTAGGGATTGGATGGGACCTCAAAAGATCATCTAGTCATCTAGTCCAATCTCCCTGCCACAGCAGTATCACCTAGACCAAGTCACACAGGAACACATCCTGGTGGGTTTTAAACATCTTCAGTGAAGGAGACTCCACAACCCCCCTGGGCAGCCTGTTCCAGTGCTCTGTCACCATCACTGTGAAGAAGTTCCTTCTCATATTGATGTGGAACCTCCTGTGTTCCAGCTCACACCCACTGCTGTAATGTGATGACACTCACTAGAGACCCGTCAGCCTGCTGCCACAGAGAGCTCAGGTGAAGACCACAGTGTCATCTAATGATAGGACAAGAGGCAACAGGTGTAAGCTGGAACATAGGAAGTTCCACATCAATATGAGAAGGAACTTCTTCCCAGTGAGGGTGACAGAGCCCTGGAAGGGGCTGCCCAGAGGGAGCTGTGGAGTTTCCTTCTCTGAAGACAATTAAGACACTCCTGGATGTGTTCCTGTGTGACTTGATCTAGGTGATCCTGCTCTGGCAGGTGGATTGGACTGGATGATCTTTCAAGGTCCCTTCCAATCCCTAACGCTCTGTGATTCTGCGATTGTGGTTTGGACCAGGCACCTGTAGAAATCAGTTTTCTCGCTGTTGCTCACAGATGCCCTAGCCTGCCTTCACGTCGGTGCTGTTGGCATGCACAAACCACATGTCTCTTTACGGTCAGTGATGTACCAAGTGGTGACTCAGTACAGAGTATTTCAGGTGGTCTGGATTACAGAGAAGCAGAGACCATACAAAGCCGATGTTTGCTCTGCGTTCTGCCACCTGCGGAGAAAGTCAAAGCCCTGCGCGGTTGTGCGCACGTGCTTTTGACTGCTTCGAGGTGTCGCGGCGCTGGTCGTTGTGGTGGTACCTCCTCAGGTCTGGTAGGTGGCACAGGTACAGTGCAGCCAATCAGCCCATCGATAAATAACAAAGAAAAGCGTAGCAAGTAGTGCCCATAATGAAAGCCAGCGCCGCGGGGCTTTTTCATGGCGATGCCGGCAGTTTTGCCTTTGATCTGGGAGCTGTTAGGAGCCGTTGCACCACAGATGAAAGGAGTTAGAAAATTCCATATCATAATGCAGCTAGATCAGTAATTCATGGAGCAGGTAATTCACAACGACTTGCCAGCGCTTTGATTGCACACGGTTTATGACTATTAGCAGTTTCCCCTTTCAAATTTGTATGCTTCCATACTTCCTTTCTGACCTCTTTTTCATCATTTATAGTCCAATTTGGTAGTGAAAAAACATAACTGCTGCTCCAGTGCGTGGCTGTCATTCAAGCCCCGATGCGTTGCTGAGCAGTTTGACATTTGTGACTACGAGAAAGACCCACATTAAGCAGGTGTACAGAACACTAACCAGGTCCCTCCAACAATGCTTTATGAGATTCACAACCTGCCTCCAGGCTATAAACCTGACTCAGCCCGCGTTCTCAAGGTAGGTTTAATCTTGATATTTACACTTCCAAACGTATCTCGCAATATGCAAGACAAATGACAAACACATTTGAAGTGGAAGGTCACAGGGAGAGAAGTGTTACTGTAAGAGCTTTGCAGTGACACGTGTTCTTTGAGGTTTCACAATTGTCTGTCCTCAGTTTGTAAAGCTGAGGGCCACATCCTCAGCTTCAGCAAATTGCTCTGCCAGGGGTCCTGCCTCTAACAGTTTCTTAGTAGAAGTATAAGGCAGTCAGGTTCAAATTAAAAGAGACCAAAATCAATGCTGTTTAATCACTTTTAATGCAGTCATCTGCTCTACAGGTGTGCACGTATCACATTTTATTTCAGTTATGCTTCCCAGCTTTCTGAGGGCTGATGTTGCAGCTCTGCAAAGGTAGAAAGCTTTCTACAAGCTGGGTGAGTAACTCCAGGGAAATCTGTTAAAGGAAGTCACTGCTTTGTCTCTAAAGGGGTGACATAATGTTGAAGCTGCTGGAAAAGCCTCCCTAGAAGGACCGTTGTAAACATTTAAGTGGATTGGACTAGATGATCTTTTGAGGTCCCTTCCAATCCCTAATGATTCTGTGTGGTCACATAGGAATAAGTAGAAATAAAGAGTGAGAGTCTGAGAACTAAGCAGTTCTCTAAGGTGCTTGATTCAAATTGTCTTTCGTGTATATATGAACCCAAAAACTACACATAAAGCTCTTACATGGGATCGCTCCCAGCTTCTTCCAGCAGTCAGCGGGTTAGGGACTTCCTTCCCCAGAGGTGCATCCAGATTGCTGTGCTCAGTAGCCACTGATAGACGTATCCTTCACAAGTTCGTGTCATCTCCTGCTGAACCCTGTTATACTTCTGGCTTCTGCAGCATCCTGTGGCAAGGAGGTCCAGGATTTAATTGTGCACTGTAATGAACACAGCTTCCTCTTGTTTGCCTGAAAATTGCTGCTGAAAGATGTCGGTCAGGGCACTTGCCCACTCCATCTGCTGCCTTTTGTTTCATAGAAAGAGCTGGTGACTCTCTTTCGAATTGTAACAAGACTTTTGTTTCTTGGGATGGCAAAATCCAAAGCCTTTAGGAGGCAGAGAATGGCATTTTGACATTGCCTGGGTGCTGAAGTATGTAAAGAGCAGAATCTACGGGTAATTCAGGGTGAGTGCTTTGACATGATGCCCGTGGCGGGCATGGCACTTGTGAATAAACAGCAGCAGCAGCACAGGAAGACACTCGTCAGTGGTTCCAGCACACGCACAGGTACCCGTATCACCAGACGTGTACAAATGCTACTGGTCTGAGAGGTGAGGACGGGCAGTAGCTTATGAGCAAAAAGTGGACATTTGCCTCCTTCCCAGCTGCTTTGTACAGGGTTGCTAGATGGTGTCACAGAATCATAGAATCATCAGGGATTGGAAGGGACCTCGAAAGATCATCCAGTCCAACCCCCCTGCCAGAGCAGGATCACCCAGACCAAGTCACACAGGAACACGTCCAGGTGGGTCTTAAACGTGTCCATGCCTTTCAATAAATGTTTGGCATCAGGACAGTCCCACACCAGCAAAAACTGGCACATTTTGCTGATTGTGTGGTCATTAAAGGACTTTTATACCTTTTTTGTTTCTTGGAAGAAAGTTTTGTTCATCTTTATGGGGTAAAAAGTGTTTTCTTTTAGGACTATGGGCTATTTTTTAGCTCCAGAGGAAAGCTTCCCTGAGTTTGACATTGACATGCTGTATAAATATGAATAATTAAGAAGAAAGTGGAAAGATAAAATAAAAAATGTTAAATAAAAAAAAGAAGTAAAATATTTATATATTTTTCTGGAATCACTAAGTACAAACAAGCCAAATTCTTTCCTTCCTTGATTGAACATAAATGCTGCAATTGTTTTATTATTTCCTTTCCACCTGATCTCCTCCGGAGGAGGGCATAAGCTCACTGACTGCTGCTGTGAGAAGAACCTGACATTTCCCACACTTGGAAGCAAGGGATTCTGCAGAAGAGGAAGAGATCATTTAGGGAGACCTTGGTGCTCAACTAAGCTAGTTTTTGGGGGTTGAGGGTGATGGGTCAGAAGTGGAAGAGCTGAGTAATGAACTGCACAGTAATGATCTGGCCCCCCTGGGCCTCCTTTTCCATCCAAATTAACTCGTTTAGCCAGTGAAGTGTCTGATACATTCCAATGGCCCAAACATCCTCAGGTTACTGTGACAGCACTGTTAAAACTTGGCTCTGAGCTAGAAAGAGACCATCTTCAGGACATAAACTTGAATTAACTAACTAGTTCTATTCTTTTAGTGGAAATCTTCAGGATTCTCTTCCAACAGAAAATAAAGTTGAGGCTTTCATAGAATCACAGAATCACTAGGGATTGGA
>VXBP01006640.1:135385-268236 GCA_013400115.1 Rhinopomastus cyanomelas | reverse complement strand
AATATTTTATAATCGTATTATTAATATAAGACTATTGGATGTAGGATTAAGGTATCTAGAGCAGTTTATCTCTCCTTGCTCCTAGCCCTGCTTAATATGAAAGGAGTAGAACACCTCCCTTATGAGGAAAGACTGATGAACCTGGGTCTCTTCAGCTTGGAAAAAAGTGACTGGGGGGTGACCTCGTTAATTTTGTTAAATATGTGAAGGATGAGCGTCAGGGGGATGGAGCCAGGCTCTGTTCAGTGTCATCTAATGATAGGACAAGGGTCATATGGATATGTTCCTGCGCGACTTGGTCTAGGTGGTCCTGCTGTGGCTGGGGATTGGACAGGATGGTCTTTTGAGGTCCCTTCAAATCCCTGATGTTCTGTGATTAAAATTATAAGTGAACAAAGAGAATTGGAAAAGCTTGAGGCCCGCGTTGTACTGCGGTGACAGTCCTTACCATTTGTTCTCTACTGAACAGAGAAATATAGCTAGAAATTATCCAAGAAGCATTCTTAATTCAATCTGTGCTGAATTTTGCTGGCTGATTGTAAGTTGTAGCTCTGTACATAAGTATACTGGGTGTGTGAAGAGGAGTAGTGCCTAGAAGTGTTGGTAATGGGAAACTCTCTTGGGCCTTTTGGCGTGAACTGTCATAATTGTTGTTGCTGGTTGTCCTTACTCTCTGCACAGGGGATCCCTTAAAGATCAGTTATTGATTACTTGTTGTGTGCAAATATAAGCTGAAGACTTTGATGTTGATGGCAAATCTTCGCTATTCAAATGCAGTGATCACTTGCTTGCTGCCAATGAGATCCTGCTGTGGCAGGGGGATTGGACTAGATGATCTTTTGAGGTCCCTTCCAGTCCCTAGTGTTCTGTGATTCTGTGATACAGAATTACAACTGAAAGCGTTTACAGATCAAATACATTGATTAGTGAAAAATAGACAGTGGTTGAGTTTGTGGGGAAACTGACTGTTCCTATTTAACTGAAGTCTTGAGTGGTGACAGCTTTTCACTACTTCTCTAAGCCTAACTTAAAGGTGTGAATTTCTACCTAGATTTGTAGAATTTTTCACTGCTTAGATCCCACAGTTTGAGACAGAGTTGTCCAAGAGGCCTAAGGACAAAGAAACATGGTCCAGACAGGCTTCTTTAAGACATGCTCTCAAACATGCAATTTCCCTTAAAGCATGTCTGATAGTATCAGTCACGAGTCATGGGAAAGAGTCTACAGGTTTATGATAGTGAAATCATTTGGAACCTGTTAACGCTGTCCTTATTCATACTGATTAGGACTCTGTATCATGATGTGTCTCTCCTTGGGGTTCGTCTGTACTAGTGGTATTTGTTATGAACAAGGTTACCAGCTTAACAGAAGGAACTCCTTTGGGTAGCTAACCCTTCAAGGTGGAGTAAGTGAAGCTAGTCTATCCTAGAGTAATATTTGCTATGAATAAAGCTACCAGCTTAACACAAGGAGCTCCTTTGGCTGTGTGACTCTTCAGAATGCAATCATCAATAGAGAAAATGAGTTTTCTCTTTGGATGCCTCCACTTTGCAAAGACATTTTGGTGCGAGCCCACTGCTATCTGTTCTACTTTGTTCTTCATGTTGCTCCTCTTGATGCTCTTAATACCACCCAACAGACTTCTAGGCAGCCGCTGCGCTTTTAATCCAAACTCCAGCTACAAGCAGCTGTTCTGTAGGCAGACTGGTTTTTTATTAACTTTGTTAGGAACTATGCCGGATCGTGTTACCGTCTTCTGTTCCTGGCCTGCACAGCTGTAGGCAGTGCTTTCCACAGAAGCCTTTGCAGAGAGCCATAACTTCTCTCTTTTTTTTCCAGTAGATTCTTTTTCGTGTGTGCATGTCCTTTGCTGCCCTTAGCTTGTCTTTGCACTGTGAATAACTGACTATTTCTGTTGGTTTCAACCAGTTCCTCTGACCCACTTCAACTTGATCTGCGATTTTGCACAGTCCTGGTGCTTTTTTTTTTTTACCAGGAATTTCCTTTCATTTAAGTTCTCAAATAAAAACTTAATCTCGGAGCAGTCCAGAAGCTTTGGAAAGGCTGATTAGCATTGCAGCCAGATGAGCGTGAGGGGACTGCAGCCAAGATCTGTGAAAGTAACTTCTATTTAGGTGCTCAGCTTCCTGTCAGCTTCAGTGGGAGTTCAGGCACGTAAATAGGTTTTAGGAGCTTAAAAGCCCATGTGGGTCTGGCTTCAGGCACTTTTTATTGGAGTTTGGCCATCATGTGAACCGTAGTGAATGAACCTTAAAAATACCCCATTCCTCCTCCAGTGCCACAGCTGAATTCACCAGCGTTTCATGGCCAGCTTCTCTGCCAGCTCCCTGGCTGGCTTTCAGGAGTTGAATTAAGAGCTATTAAATGAAAAACGATAGAGCACATCATACCAAAAATGTTGGACTTTGAAAAACTCCCTCCTCCCAGAGCGAGCTGAATTAGAGCAAATGCAATACAATTTCACGGGGAATCTGATGAGGAGAGATTGAGGGAGTTGGGGCTGTTTAGTTTGAGGAAGAGGAGGCTGAGGGGAGACCTCATCACTCTCCTCAGCTATCTGAAAGGACCCTGCGGAGATGTTGGTGCTGGTCTCTTCTCACAGGTCATTAGTGACAGAAGCAGAGGGAAGGGCTTCAAGCATCAACAAGGTAGGATTAGATTAGACATCAGGAAGAAATTCTTCCTGGAGAGAGTGGTCAGGCCCTGGACTGAGCTGCCCAGGGTGGGGGTTGAGTCCCCATCCCTGGCAGGGGATTGGACTAGATGATCTTTCGAGGTCCCTTCCAATCCCTAATGTTAGGTGATGTGTATAAAAGTCTCTTAGCTCTACTGTTGAGGGATTTGTTTTAGGGGTGACCTTGTAGAGTAGGGTTGATGGACTTGATGATCCCAAGGGTCTTTTCCAACCTGAATGATTCTGTGATTCTGAGACGTTGGGGGTCCTACCTGTGGTTTCTGGGCAATTTAAATATGGGATTAGCACTAGAGTGCCAGCTGGCTACTTAGAGCACAGCCCTAGACAACTGGTCTCCTACATTGCCACAAATACAGCCTTTTTCATGGGTTCTTCTTCAAGTGCATCTGTCTGGATCCCAGGAATAACAATAACAAAGTCCCTGTTAGGCAGATTTGAAAGCGGTAGTGTACAGGAGCAGATTCATGAGTCTTCATTACGGTTGCAATTTAATCTGAAAAAAACAATTGGCAGCGATGCAGTGTTTTGATTTAATTGTTTTAGTGTGAACAGCAGTCACTTAATCATAGTTGAGTCATGTTTAGAAAATTTAGACAAGCTGCATGCTCACTGTAGGAAGCATGGAACGGTTCGTTCAAATCAGGACCATCTGCGGGAAGAAAAAGTTGGGGGAGTTTTAAGTCATTCTTGAGGAATGGAAATATGATTCTCCATGCTGGAGTAATTGTAATCCTCTTTGTATCTGTAACCCAAGAGTGTAGTTGTCTTGAAGTTGTCTCATTGAACACAGTCATCGAGTGCAAGAGGCACTGTGCCACTGGGTGTCACTGCTCCTCGCCGTGGCCCTCAGAGCAAACCTCAGGAAACATGTTTTAATTTCTTCTGATGACATACTGTGTTTTCTATTTGGTTTTTATATGGGCCTTGGTAAACTGGAAGAATGATGATGTGAAACAGCTTCTTTCATACAGCTTCTGTGTGAAGGAAGTACTTGTCCAGTCTGTCAGGTATTGTGATAAATGCAAGTTTATTTTCACACAAAAATGGCAGTTTTTAGTGTAGTGCTGCTCACAGGATCATCACAGATAGCATCCTCAGCTGTCCTTGGGGATTGCAGGGCACCTCGAAAGATCACCTAGTCCATCCACCTCTTGCCACAGCAGGATCCTCTAGATCAAGCCGTATGGGAACAGGTAGGTTTTAAACATCTCCAGAGAAAGAGACTCCACAACCTTCCTGGGCAGTCTCTTCCAGGGCTCTGTCACCCTCACCATGAAGAAGTTCCTTCTCATATTGATGTGGAACCTCCTCTGTTCCAGCTCACACCCATTGCCCCTTGTCCTATCATTAGATGCCACTGAGCAGAGCCTGGCTCTATCCTCCTGTTGCTTGCCTTTTCCATATTTATCAACATTACTGAGGTCTTTTCCAAGCTCGAGAGACTCAGCTCCCTCAGCCTTTCCTCATCAGGGAGACGCTCTACTCCCTTCATCATCTCTGTGGCTCTTTACTGGACTCTCTCCACCAGTTCTGTATCCTTCTGGAACTGAGGGGTGCCACCATGCTGGCCAGAGCATAGGCATTAAGAGCAACAGGCAAAACAACTGTGATTTTGGTAGTCTGGAGTGTGATGTTGAAAGTTATCTCTAGCAAAGGTTTTTTTCCTTAGACAGTTCACTCTTGTTCAGTGTCTGGTGAGTGTTTAGCATGGTGGGAGCATATGGAGCTGTCGCCTGCTGCCATGTTGTGTGAGAGCTCAGCAGAAGGAGAGAGGAAGCCCCCCAGTTCCCATGCCTGGCACCTCTTCTGCGGGTCCCACCTGCTTTGGGCTTGTGTGCAGGGATGTGTGTTCCTCAGCTTTTTCACCATCACAGCTCGGTTTGACTCAGAGTTTACAGTTCTAGTTAAACATTTAGAGCTGAATATCCACCTTGCTCTGTTACGCTGAGTCTTATAAACGTAATGGTGCAGATGAAAGCAGAGATCAGATGTTCCCGGAAGGCTGAGAAAAAGGGAGAGCTTTCTCTTTCTTCCGCAGTAGTATGGGTCTGGTATCTTACTGCTCTTTACGTAAGCCTTGGGCCATCTTCAGTTTCTCTTTGAGGATGCATAATGTGTTTTTCCTTTTACCAGAGATACTTCTTCCGTAAAAGGATCTCCAGCACTCTTTAAAGCTAAGTGCGCAGCATCGTTTCTGAGCTGATTTCTCTGCACACTTCTTGCTGCAGAGAGTATCAGGATTATCTTACAGAGTCTTAGAGATGATATTAGCTGACTGTACGACTGTGTGATACAGCACAAAACCATATGTTGCATCCAGTCTGCAAGAGCTGGGAGGGCGGTGTTGGCTTAATATGGATCTGTGTGTGCGCATAGAATCACTAAATCATTCAGGTTGGAAAAGACCCTTGGGGTCATCAAGTCCAGCCATCAACCCTATTCACAGAATCACAGAACATTAGAGATTAGAAGGGACCTTGAAAGATCATCCAGTCCTCTCCCCCAGCCAGAGCAGGATTCCCTAGATCAAGTCACACAGGAACATCTCCAGGAGGGTTTTAAATGTCTCTGGAGAAGGAGACTCCACAACCTTTCTGGAGGTGCTGGGCTTGATAATCCTGGAGGTCCTTTCTAGCCATGATGATTCTATGATTCTGTGAGGCAGGGGTTGGTCTGTTCTCCCTAGTGGCAAGCAATGGGATGAAGGGAAACAGCCTTAAGCTGGGTCAGAGGAGGTTCAGGTTGGCTGTTAGGAAGAGTTTCTTTACTGAATGGGTTGTCAGGCGCTGGAACAGCCTGCCCAGGGAGGTGGTTGAGTCACTGTCCTTAGAGATGTTTAAGAGCAGGGTAGATGTTGCATTGAGGGACAGGGTTTAGTGGTGATGATAAGGCGTAGGAAAAGGTTGGACTTGATGATCTTGAAGGTCTCTTCCAGCCGAAACTATTTTATAGGCACCTCTGAAAGATGCCCCTGCGTGCCTCACCTAAAAGGATCTTTCTCTTTTCAGAAGTTACAGGAAATGTTGGGCACCTATAGATACACAGTGTGACTTAATGTTGGGGGAGTTGCTCCTTAAGTAGAATCCTGGTCTTTTCTGTGTTTATTTTTTGCATGTTTTTTCAATGCTGGATAAAAAGTTGATCAGTTGCAATCACTTCTCGTTCAAATGAAGATCTCTTACACACGTTTTAATTTGTAGTTCCTAGTGCTCCCAGGGATATCGCTTTCTCCAACGTGCAGTCGACAAGCGTCACCTTAAATTGGAGACCACCAAAATCTATCTTTGGCTACTTCAAAAACTACCAGATTACCACTCAGCTTCAGTCTATCCACTGCAGCGACTGGGAAGCTGAGGGATGCATTGAATATGAGATGCATCAATATCTGTATGAAAATGTGTTGGATGGCCGGATAGAGGAGACCGTGTTTGGACTGAGGAAATACAGATGGTACAGATTTGCGGTCGCTGCCAGTACAAGTGTTGGTTATGGCAGCTCTTCACCTTGGATTTCAACACAGACCCTTCCTGGCTGTAAGTAAGGATGTCTGCCATGTGCTGTAATGACACTGCAATGCCATGTTTTACCTAAATAGGCAAGAATATTTGGTAGGAGTTGTTTTTTCTCAGATCTGCAGTGCTGGTGAAGGTAATTAGGATTTATTGCAACTCTCCACATGTGAAATGCCATTAAATCTGTCGTGTGGTAGATATTCATGCTGGACTGCTTCACATTTTAATGTTTTCTGTATACTCTACTCTATTTACTGCTTACTCAACAGCAGTTTCCTTCCTCAGCCCTACTTCACATCTAGAGTTGGTAAGTCTGAATGTTGCCTATTTTGTGTAGACAAGCACTTCTATGCATCATCACAGAATCACAGAACATCAGGGATGAGAAGGGACCTTGAAAGATGCTCCAGTCCAATCCTCCCGCCACAGCAGGATCCCCTAGATCCAGCTGCACAGAAACATCTCCAGGCAGGTTTTAAACGTCACCACAGAAGGAGACTCCACAGCCTCCCTGGGCAGCCCCTTCCAGTGCTCTCTCTCCCTCACCGTGGAGAAGTTCCTTCTCACATTGATGGGGAACCTCCTCTGTTCCCACCCACTGCCCCTTGTCCTATTATTGGGTGCTGCTGAACAGAGCCCAGCTCCATCCTCCCGACACCCACCCTTCACATATTTATCAACATTAATGAGGTTACCTCTCAATGTCCTTTTTTCCCAGCTCCCTCAGCCTTTCTTCATGCTCCACTCCCTTCATCGTCTTTGTGACTCGGTCAGAATCTGTCCAGCAGCTCTGTGTGTTTCTGGAACTGAGGGGCACAGAACTGGACACAATATTCCAGATGTGGTCTCACCAGGGCAGAGTAGAGGGTGTCCTCCTGACACCCACCCTTCACATATTTATCAACATGAATGAGGTCACCCCTCAGTCTCCTTTATTCCAGATATTGTGGGTAGGTGCTGGTCTTTTTCCTAGGGCAGCAGCAATTAGCTGAGGATAAAACAAGAGAGGAAGGTGGGGAGTCAGCTGGCAGCTCTGGTGTGCTTCAGCAGTGCTGGAAGCCTCCCTGAGCCACAGTTGATTCAGCAAGGGAAGATCTCTAGCTACCTGACCTCATACTGTCCAAAGACTTGCATTTAGAAATATCATTAAATAGACTGAAAATCCTTAGCGCCCTTCTTTCTTTTGCAAAGTAGCAGTGAAGAGAAGTTCAGCTTGCACCCAGCCCACTGGGCAGCCTTGCAGAGTGTATCCAGAGAATAGATGTCGATCCCTCTTTCTGTTCCCTCGTGGACAGGGCCAAGCAGCCTCTGGATTAGCCTGCTGGTACCCAGCCAACATCCATGGTCTGTTAGGGCTTAAGGGTACTTAGCTGCTATGTAAAGTGCCCCGAGTACTTAGCCCATAACATTGATAGGAGTTGTGTTTGCAGATTTGAGGGCAAGAGTTAACCGCTGGTTCCGATTTTCAAGGAATGCCTCTGTAAGATGTTACTTCTGCTAGGGCATCCTACTGTGGTGGGGGGATTGGACTAGATGATCTTTCGGGGTCCCTTCCAATCACTAATGTTCTGTGATTCTGTGAAAGTTACCTTGGCTGTGAAATAACAGTGCAGGTGTTTTAATTTGGAAAGAATTGAGTTCTCAAGCCTCAAGAAAATACAATTATTCTTATATCAAGAAGTTACAACATTGACGTGGAAACTTTTAGGCTCTTTTCCCAGAACAGTTAGCCCCGATTTCATTTTTACATTTGTAAGTCGAGTAAGTTTGGCACAACTTCACAGAATCACAGAACATTAGGGATTGGAAGGGACCTCGAAAGAGCATCTCCTTTCCACAACAAGACTTGTGCTTTCTAAGAGAAAAATCATTTTAAAGGATCAGTGTTAGCAGGAAAATAAATGGCAGTGAGATCTTTGACCCTGTTGTGGATCTTGTATGGCTACACGATGCGATGCGTTTTGGTCAAGTGCCAAATCTCCTAATGCCAGGATACATAAAGGTTTGAGGGAATGACCCAGATGTTTGAGCACTGGAAGGGGCTGCGCAGGGGAGCCGTGGAGACTCCTTCTCTAGGGACGTTTAAAACCCGCCTGAATATGTTCCTATGTGACTGGATCTCGGGGATCCTGCTGTGGTGGGGGGATTGGGTGGGATGATCTTTCTCCATCCCTTCCAATCCCTCATGTTCTGTGATTCTGTGAATGCCCCATAGAGGCCAGGACATAGATGCATGGGGTAGGGAGATATTCTGCTTTTTTATCTCCCAATCCCTGCTGATCACAGAATCACTCTGGTTGGAAAAGACCCCTGAGATCATCGAGTCCAACCATCTACCCTACCCCACAAGTCCACCCCTAAACCACATCCCTCAACACCTCATCCATAAGATCTTTAAACACATCCAGGGATGACGACTCAACCACCTCCCTGGGAAGCCCAGTCCAGTGCCTGGTCACCCTGCTGTGAAAAAAGTCTTCCTAATATCAAGTCTAAACACGCCGTTGCTTGGTAGATTCAAAACAATGCTTCTGCGTGGTGAAAAGCAGTGAGATTTCATGTGTTACTGTCTGCCCTTTCTTCCATCAGGTTTGGCCTGAGAAAACCTGGGGCTTTCTGTTCCTTTCTTTCTTTCACAACTCAAGATTGGCAAGTAAATGCGGCCTCATATAAAACGTCAATGTTCCCGTAGAGATACAAGTGACCTGGGCCATACTAAGATGAAATAACAGGCACTCGTTCGAGGTCCCTTCCCAATCCTTGATGTTCTGTGATTCTTGTATAAAGAAAAGGAAAAAAGCTGCTCTGAGCTAGACTTGCAAGCCTGCGCTTCTTTCAGAAGC
This sequence comes from Rhinopomastus cyanomelas, assembly GCA_013400115.1. Lineage (NCBI taxonomy): Eukaryota > Metazoa > Chordata > Aves > Bucerotiformes > Rhinopomastidae > Rhinopomastus > Rhinopomastus cyanomelas. The sequence continues at coordinate 259,165 of VXBP01006640.1, read as the reverse complement.
CTGCACTCTGCAGTCTTATTTTTGGGGATTATGCTAAATGATGGTCTCTCCAGACTGATCTCCAAGCTAACACACTTAACTGCTCCCTTAGCATCAGGACACAGATGAATGGGAAAGATGACCCTGACCTCCATAAGACCCACATTCCTGTGCAAGGATAGAAGCATGATAATCAGGAAATGATGGTTATTAGTTACAGAAAATGCATTATTGAGAAAACCAGGAGAAAAGTGCTTATGAGAGGAAGTGATTGGATTATGGGGGAATGAGAGAATAAGGCTGGGTCACTTCTACTGAGTAAATTGCTGTGATTTATAAGAGAGAGGGTATAGTGATATCGTGGCCTCATATTGGCTGGATTCATTTCACAAACAAACCTAAATCAGAATGTGGCAGTTAACCACTGAAGCAAACACATTTTCTGAGAAGATTTTCTTTGTAAGACTTTGGACACAACAGACCCAGCTAATTTTCTAGACTTCTTTCTAATTAGGCAGGTTGTTTCAGGAAATAGCCCTATAACTAGATGATCTTTTGAGGTCCCTTCCAATCCCTAATGTTCTGTGATTCTGTGAATAGTTATGGACATTTGTCCAGGCTCTTCTGCCTCTTCTTTACCTAAAAACATAAATAGCCTTTGTGAGGTGAATATCCTTGCTTACAGTTCTTATGATTTTTGTATAGAGCCACAAAGGTGATGAAGGGAGTGGGGCATCTCCCTGATGAGGAAAGGCTGAGGGAGCTGGCTCTCTTGAGCTGGGAGAAAAGGAGACTGTGGGGTGACCTCATTAATGTCTATAAATATGGAACTGAATCTCGGGGATCCTGCTGTGGCAGGGGGATTGGACTGGATGATCTTTCCAGGTCCCTTCCAATCTCTAATATTCTTTGATTCTGTGATATGTTTTCCAGAGTTCCTTAACATGTTGAGAACATCAAATTATGTTCTCTATGCAATGATTTGTATTAGTACCTGCCAGCATTGCTGAAAATGTTTCTGGCTTGCAGAACATCATGTGTTTTCACAGTTGCTTGTTCTTCATGTGGTTCATTTGACATATATGAATATCTGATGTCTATTTGTCTAAATAGTTGTTTGTTTTACTTGCGTCATGTAAAATGCATAGAAGTTGAAGGCAGCTCATACTCTACAAAAATAGAGCAATTGCTATGGAAGCTGTATAAATCACACTGTGCTCTTTATACATAAGAAAGAAAATATGTCAGACTTAAAGCAATGTATGATATGTGTGAAGAAGTTTTCTCTTCAAATGGAAGAGCAATCTCTATTTGCTACTAAAATCACTGTTATTTGTTGCCAGTTTCTCTGGCCGTGAGCCACATCCGTATGTTTTTCTGCAGCTCCTGATGGTCCCCCGGAAAATGTGACTGTTTTAGCTACATCTCCTCACAGTATTAACATCAGCTGGAGTGAACCTGGCATCATCACTGGACCAACAAGCTACCTCATCAGCATTACCTCAGTAAGGCAACTCTGGTTTGTTGTTGGTAGTTATATAATAGCTTGGTGATAAAAAAAACCCACAGCAGATGTTCTTACAGAATTTCTTCCTGATGTCCAGTCTAACCATCCCCTACTGAAGCTTGAAGCCCTTCTTTCTGCTTCTGTCACCAGTTCCCTGTGAGAAGAGACCAGCACCAACATCTTTATTATGTCCTTTCCGATAGTTGTAGAGAGCGATGAGGTCTCCCCTCAGCCTCCTCTTCCTCAAACTAAACAGCCCCAACTCTCTCAGTCTCTCCTCATCAGACTGATTCTTTAGGTCCTTCCCCAGCTCCGTTGCCCTCCTCTGCACTTGCTCCAGCCCCTCAGTGTCTCCCTTAGACTGAGATGACCCAAAACACGTATTGTGCAGTCATGCTACTTTATCTTCCTCTAACTTCATTGTGCAGTATGTTGAGTAAAATCACCTAGGTAAGCTCCTGTGCAACTGGATCTAGGAGGTCCTGCTGCAGCAGGGGGATTGGACTGGATGATCCTTCAGGGGCCCTTCCGATCCCTGATGTTCTGTGATTCTGTGAGAGGCATAAACTGGACCGAGAGGCAATAGGGATGTGTCTCTTTCCACATACACGCCACATAAGGATTAGTTTTGCATTTATAATGGATTTTAACTGGGTATAAATTAGCTATATTATTAATTTCTATTAATCATTACTATTAATTATCAATTATTACTAGTAATCATTATTAATTACTATAATTAAAATTAGTAGTCTTGGAGAAAAGTGTAACTATGAATGCATAGAGGAAAAGAGTAGCTGAGGTTTGCAGAGTTGTGTCTCTCTCTAACAATAACGATGCTTTTCCCAGTAAAAATAACAATGACTTTTTTTTCTCTTCCAAGGAAGGAGAAGTTCATTGTCATGATTTTGCAAACCCGAGTGGAGAGCCTGGCACAAGCCAGGTGACTTGTACAAAGTTACAGCACATCAGAGGGCAAACTTGAAAGCCAGACTAGATTTCCTGCTCTCTACTCAGTGCTCCGTCCATCAGATTAGCTGTATTTTGGTAGCACAGCAATAACGGTTCTTTCTCCTTGATCTTTATAAGCAAAAGAAAGACTGACATAAGGAAAAGGCCCTAGTGGCCTTTCTCTTTTCATCCTCTACTGCCCTGACAATGCTCCTTAAAACAACCGTTAATAAAGCTCATTTCCTGCCCTTTGGCGAGATATGAAACTTGCTGTGTTCAAGCACATGAGAAGACTTAAGTGGGATATAGGTTCTCTGTTCTTCTAGAAGTTATACAGACAAGGATATCAGTGAAAATGAGAAGCAGTTTGCAAGAGTTTATCCTTCTGTTGGTGGGGGGATTGGACTAGATGATCTTTCGAGGTCACTTCCAATCCCTAATGTTCTGTGATTCCATGATCTGGAGAGCTTGCTGTTAGCTGCTTCAGAAGTCTGGAATCAGTCTGTTAGATAAATTTAAAAATTACTTCAGACTCTTTAAAGACTTTGAATAGAAAGTTATTTGAATTTGCAGGGAGGAGAGTAGGACTATGATGTGTATGTTTTCAGTATTTCTGAATCAGTTTTAAGAGATACAGGTGGGTTAATGCAGAGACTTTGGTGCAACCAAAATACAAAATAGTGTTAAGCTCCTCAGTAAAGTTGCAAGCAGGAGTAGAATCTTAGAATTGTAGGATCATTCAGGTAGGAAAAGACCCTTGGGACCATAGAGTCCAACCATCAACCCAACTCTACAAGGTCACCCCTAAATCACATCCCCCAACACTACATCGAAGCGACTTTCAAACACATCCCGGGGTGGGGACTCAACCCCCACCCAGTCCAGGGCCTGACCACTCTCTCCAGGAAGAATCTCTTCCTGATGTCCAGTCTAACCCTCCCCTGTTGAAGCTTGAAGCCCTTCCCTCTGGTGCTGTCGCTAATGACCTGTGAGAAGAGCCCAGCACCAGCATCTCCAGTGTCCTTTCAGATAGTTATAGGGAGCAATGAGTCATGTGATATGTAATCCATTTGTATCTGAACTACTTTTCTCTGTTCAGTCACTCCTAACTCAGAAACAAGGTGTCGTCTAATTCTACATTACAAAAATGCTATGACTAACTTGCAAGTTATCGGGAACATTCCTAAACTAAGAGGTTTTGTGTATCTGCCAGCATGCAGAAGGAACTTGGAAGCCTACTTTACATTGTTCCACTTGGAGAATTTTGTGTCTTGTTTTTTACAAAGTGGGGATTTTTTCCCATCTATTTAAATACCTAATTTTTCAATGTAGGAATTCCCTGCCATCAGATTACTCTCTCTCATGGTCGGTAACTACAGGTGTCAGTTCTGCAGACAATCATTTTACTAGACAAATCTATTCCTTCTTAAAGGCAAATAAACCTGTCACAATCTTCTTCAGTGAAAATTTGAGTAGCTATTTTATTGTCCCAATGGGAAATTTTTGAAGGTGGCTCCAGATTCCACAAACTGTGTGAACTTTACCCATTTTAGTTTCCCACTGAGTGTCTTTAAGAATTTCTAACCAACAGGCTCGCTGAGTATCATTTTGGATTTCTTCTCTGCAGTATCTTTATTCTTAGAAGGAGGTTCATAAGTGAATGCATTTGGGATCCGTTCAATTTGCTGAGGTCTTCCCTATGGTTTTACTGATCAGAGACGTTTTTATTTCTCCAAGTCACATTTTAGTTTGTCTACTATAACTAGAAGTATAAAATATTACTGGAAATGAGCAAAGAAGCTGTAACTGAACCATGAAACTTCAGAAAGAGCAGAAACTAATTTGATGATGTTGTTCTGTGATTGTATTTGAAATCTTGTATAAACATTTTCGTGCCGTATTTTTGATAGTCAGATAGAAAAACGTGTTTTAGCTCCTGACGGCCATCCCAGGAAACGAGGATCTGGTTAGTCCATTAGAAAGTTTAGTTCAGGTTAATTCTCAGTGGAGATAGATGCGTATCTGTCAAAGAAAAGGTATGCTTGGACTACTCCAGTGTTTTAGCAGCTGCATTTAATACAGATTTCATCCAGTGGGAAAACTACTGTACAGCTACCTAATCCTCTTTTCAATTTACACTCCGAAGGAGCAAGAATGAAAACATCATTAACTAAAGTAGTGGGAATAGACAAAAAAAATAGGGCTTTTTTTGTGATACTTGATCAGACACAAGAAAAACTCCCAAGTTTTGCCTTTTTCTCCTTTGTCGAGGTAGCACTAGGACTTATTATTTGGATATACAGCCCTACACTGCAGGTTTTTCTACAGAACTACAAATGTAGGGGTGAGAGGGATCCAGTTCATATCCTGCTCTATTACACAAACCAGTGTCCCTCAAGATTTACTCGCAAATGATTCATTATTGTCTTCTACAGAAAGTGGTTTGGTGGTTGAGTCCCCATCCCTGGATGTGTTTGAAAGTCGCTTAGATGTAGTGTTGGGGCATCTGGTTTAGGGGTGAACTTGTAGAGTAGGGTGATGGTTGGACTTGATGATCCCAGGGGCCTTCTCCAACCTGAATGATTTCATGATTCTATAAGGCCTTGCTGTCAGCTGTTTTTAAAATGTCTGTTATTATTTTACAGGTAGATAATGCCAATTACAGAGCTCAATTTACGAAGACTAACGATGAGCATAAAGTCTTAGAAATTTCTGATTTGAAAGCGTTCACACGATATTCTGTAGTCATCATCGCCTTTACGGGGGATGTCAATGCTGCGCTCCTTGAAGGCAAGGCTAGTTCTCCAGTAATTGTCTCCACTTTTGAAGCAGGTTTGTACTCTCTGTTCTCTACTTTATATGGATCAAACATTGCGGTTTTATCTGACAAAAAAATGAGAGGGTTGAACATATAGTGCACACTTAGTGCATATTTAGCTGGAGCATAGGAGGTTCCATATAAATATCAGAAAGAACTTCTTCACAGTGGGGGTGACAGAGCACTGGAAGGGGCTGCCCAGGGTAGTTGTGGAGTCTCCTTCTTTGGAGACATTTAAAACCTGCTTGGCCGTGTTCCTGTGTGACTTCGTCTGCTGTGGCAGGGGGATTGGACTAGGTGATCTTTCAAGGTCCCTTCCAATCCCTAATGATTCTATGGTAATGTGTATGTATATACATATAAAAGTATATGTAAATATAATGTCAGTAGTACATTAATTTCTAAGGATTTAATGAGCTGTTTCTCTCCCAGAAGGCTGATACGATCTTTCACTGTGGAAAAGTAAGTGAAGATTAAATTAGGTGGTTCCTGGGTCTGTCCTGCGAGCTGCCTTTTTAGGTGGCCCTTTCTCTTCTGTAAAGATGTGATGCATTAGGGGTGCATTAGAAAGTGTGGTCAGGCACCAGAATGGTTTAAAGATCGTTTGGATGAGGTGTTGAGGGATCTGGTTCAGGGGTGAACTTGTAGAGTAGGGCTGACAGTTGGACTTGATGATCCCCAAGGGTCTTTTCCAAGCAGAGTGATTCTGTGATTCTGTGCAGTAACCTTAGAGAGGAACAGTGATTTTTTTCCATCTAGTCTGGTTTCTAGAGTCTAGCGTATGACTGAGTTAGGATCTGTTTACACAGACTTACTCGAGAGAAACCTGATGAAGCTTTTGTTGGCTGGTGTTAAAACCCCTGAAGGTACGACAACTGCATCTAAACCCTTAGTGTTTACCTTCAGTCGCTTGATTTCACTCTTTCGAGGTCACGCCACATACTTGTCTGCTCGGGCAGAGCAATAAATATTTAGCTGCCTGCAAAGAATGTTACAGCCTTTTCTTTCAGATAGGGGGGCGTTGGAAAAATGATTTATACCTTCGCTGTCTTGAGAGTAAGCAACTGGAGTAAGTGTTTGCCAAAAAAACCCACCTTTGATGAAAGTCCTGGTGGACACTGGTGAGTGGAGTGTTTTTTCCTGGTTAGCTGTGATAAACAGAGACTCTTAGGAACACAGAGGCTTCTTTATTCGCTGGTGGGGAGTTTGCTGTTGATAGAGGGCTTTCAGAAAGAGTTACTCAAGACTAACACTTGCTTCTTACTTGTCAACCCACGCAAGGATTTGTTTTATCTCAGATGTAATTCAAGGTATCATGATGCCTTCAAGCTTTTTGATTAGAAAACCAGAAGAAACCCCTCTGAGTAGAGACTACAGAGGGTTATCTAATACTTGTAGTATTTGCTGCGATAAATGCTACCCCTAAAAATAGGATTTCAGTAATTATTTAACTTTTATGGCATTTATAAATAAACAGAGATGATGAAGGGAGGGGAACATCTTGCTGCTGAGGAAAGGCTGAGGGAGCTTTGTCTCTTAAGATTCAAAAAAAAGGATTCTGAGGGTTAATCTCATTAATGTTGATAAATAAGTGAAGGGTGGGTGTCGGGAGGATGGAGCCAGGCTCTGCTCAGTGGCATCTAATGACAAGACAAAGGGCAAAGGGTGACCTGGAACACAGGGGGTTCCACATCAATACGAGAAGGAACACTGAGGGTGACAGAGCCCTGGAAGGGGCTGCCCAGGGAGGTTGTGGAGTCTCCTTCTCTGGAGCTGTTTGAAGCCTACCTGGATGTGTTCCTGTGCGACTGGATCTAGGGGATCCTGCTGTGGCAGGGGGATTGGACTGACTGATCTCTCAAGGTCCCTTCCAACCCTAATGTTCTGTGATTCTGTGAGATACTCATATTTCTGTGTTCATTTCAGTGCCTGAAGACCCACCTAACAACGTCACGCTCCAGAAGATTCCAGATGAAGTGACGAAGTTCCAAGTAACTTTCGTGCCGCCGTCCGAAGCGAACGGAAATATTCAGGTGTATCAAGCGATGGTTTACAATGAAGATGACCCTGCTGCCATCCAGATCCACAACCTTAGTGTCATTGATAAAACGGATCAGTCAGTGACTGCCATGATAGAGGGGCTAAAGGGAGGACACACCTACAATGTCAGCGTAAGGACTGATACCTTGTATTTTTCCTTTGATACCAGAGATTAGTCTGAATATGGAGCAGAAAGCTAGGATGGATGTGATATTTTCTTGCTGGGGTGTGAAGAGAGACAAGTCTAAGGAACGAGAGGAGCGGCTAAGGTGGCGGAATGAGTGGGAGCAGGACAAATCACTAGTGGTTAGCTTTGTGTTCTGTTTGTGTGCTAGGAAAACCACCTAAGATGCATTGTCACAACTAAAAGACTCACTGTCTCTCTTGATTCCACTAATTGCACTGCTCGTTTGGCTTAGAAGAAAGATCTAAGGCTTCCTATAATCATTACGTTCTTGAGGGCCTTTCAAACAATTACATTAAATTGTGAGAGGAGGTGACTTTTTTTTCAGGGTCTTGATTTTCTCCTTGTTCTAAGAGCTACAATACAAGCAATGGAGTGTTACTGCACTTAGGATCATAAAGAAATGTGAGGGAAGTTGTAGCAAAGTGTGAATGACAGCAGGATTGATTCAGCATCCACTGTTGCTTCAACCACACCCAGACTTGGTTAATCTGAAGCTATTGCAAACACCTATTGAAACAAGTGTTTGGTTTTTTGAAGGTGTATGCCATTAACGGTGCTGGTGCAGGGCCAAAAACTCAGCTGAAAATTACCATGGATATCAAAGGTACGTCTCATCAAGTGTCCTCTAGTGGAAATCCCTAAGTGCTGGAGAAATTGCTGCTCTGACTTCGGTATGCAGCACTTTGCCTTTGTCTGTCATTTAGAGGCTGCGTGGTGTCGGAACAGGATTAGGTATCTGATAGAGTCATAGACTGTTCCAGGCTGGAAGGACCTCGAGAGGTCATCTAGTCCAACCTCGCTATGCAGGGACAACTCTACCTAGGTCAGGCTGCTCGGAGCCTCATCAGGGCTGACATTAAATGACTCCAGGGATGGGAGTGATTTAATGCCCACCTCCCTGGGCAGCCTATTCCAGCCATCAACCACCCTCATCAAGGCTGACCTTCAGTGACTCCAGGGATGGGGCCCCCACCACCTCCCAATGGGGGCAGCCCATTCCAGCCATCAGCCACCCTCGCATTGAAGAGCTTTGTTCTAATGTACTGGAAGGTCAAAAGAAGGTCCCTGTGGACCCTTCTTCTCTCCAGGCTGAAGAGCCCCAGCCCTCTCAGCCTGTCCTCATACAAGAGATGCTTCATCCCCTGATCACTTAAGTGGCCTCCTCTGGACGTGCTCCGTCTGCATCCTACACGTTGACGTATTTCTCTTGGGATATAGCAATAGAAACACTGCTTGTACTTCCTCAGGTGTTTCCAGTGTTGCAGACTAAACTCTGTGGTATATCTCTGTTTCAAACCAGAACCACCGCGGCCTAAAAAGAAACCGGCGCCGGTTTATGACACCAGTGGGGCAGTGCTCGTCACAGCTACAACAATTACCATCAGAATGCCAATATGTTACTACAGCGATGATCACGGCCCTATCAAGAAGATTCAGGTTCTTGTTGTAGAAGCTGGAGGTAGAGTAACTTGAAAATTATTTTCAGGTTTTTCTTATTTCTCTGTTTTCAGGCTCTTTCTCTTTTATTTTCCTGGGTCTCAGTAATTTCATGTTAGAAAACAGCTAATGATGTCCCTTTAGCTGTGGCAACAGTGCTTAGAGCAAAGTGTCTTTCACAATACTGTGGGAGTTTGGAAAAACCTAGGTATGAAGTCACCAAGAGTATTCTGGCCCAATTGGTACCACAGTATTTCTTTTTATTTCCTATTTCCTTAGAAAACCCCCCACATTTGGCTTTTATAAAAGGTAATTTAATTTGAAGCTTGTTTGGCAAGGTTATTTGTCTGGTGCTATCAGTGTTGCCTGTCACATGCAGCTGATATTTTCATTTCATCCTGGGGGCAGAGGGATTTGTACAGATCCCTTCTGCAGACTGTGGCCTTTCATCCTTTAGATAGAGACGAAGCACCATGAAGTCACTTTTGTTCTGAACAGTGCTTTTAAGCTGTAATCCTACACACACTTTCTCCATAGCTATTGCTGAGGGTGACAGAGCTTAAAAAAACCATTTGTTGTGTAACTTCCTTTTAGAATGTTTAGAATGTAATTTGCACCAGATTATTTCTTTTCTTGACAACAGCTCAACACGATGGGAACATTACCAAGTGGTATGATGCCTACTTCAACAGACCAAGGCCGTACTTCACAAACGAAGGCTTTCCAAACCCGCCATGCATAGAAGGAAAAGAAGATCTGGGTGGCAAAGAAGATGTCTATGTCATAGGTGCTGACAGCACGTGCATGATACCAGGCAGTCATGACAAAATATGTAACGGCCCGCTGAAACCGAGAAAGCAGTACCTGTGAGTCTCTTTGTCTCTACGTCTACGATTTAAGTGACCATCCCTGGATGAGTGGTCAGGCACTGGACTGGGCTGCCCTGGGTAGTGGTTGAGTCCCCATCCCTGAATGTATATAAAAGTCCTTTAGATGTAGTGTTGGGGGGTCTGATTTAGGCCTTGGTTGAGTCCTAAACCTAGAGTCCTAGGTGACCTTGTAGAGTCAGGTGGATGGTTGGACTCGATGACCTCAGGAGTCTTTTCCAACCCGAATGATTCTACGATTAATGCAAGCGAAATCTGCATTAATGCAAACATAGAGAACGTGCAGCTCTATTATGAAAAGGTGGAGATTGAAATCATCTTCATGTGCCTCTAATCTTAAATTTTTAGTCTGAGCATAAATATATGAGGAGGAGCTTTTTGAAATGCTTCAGGTAACAGAAGACGCTCACTCAGTTCTTAAATAAAAGATTCACAAATTCATGGTATGTCATTTGTGTACCTCGATTAGATAAGATAGTAACACTGAGTCCTTCGTGACTCTTACAACGTGGCTTTAGAAGGTGATGGACCATTTCAGCTTAGAATCATTCAGGTTGGAAAAGACCCCTGGGATCATAGAGTCCAACCATCAACCCTACTCCACAAGGCCACCCCTAAACCAGATCCTCTAACACTACATCTAAGTCTGAGGTGTACTAGTTAGTTTCTGAGTGAAATAATATTTAAGAAAATGCACAAATATTTTCATTTCATTCATTTGCTTGGTTTTATTTCACAGATTCAAGTTCAGAGCAACTAATATTAAAGGACAGTTCACAGATTCTGACTATTCTGACCCTGTCAAAACATTAGGTAAGGAGTCTAAATGTGATTTGCTAAAGTATTTCTCTATTTACAAAGATTCTAGGCAGTTACATCGATCCCTTAGTAGTGATTTTTCTGAGGTAAATAGTTTTGAGTGTGATTTGCTGAAATGTTTCTCTATTTCCAAAGATTCTAGGCAGTTACATCATTCCTTTCGTTCTCTATTTCCAAAGACTCTTGGCAATTACGTTGTTCCTCTAGTTCTCTATTTCCAAAGAGTTGAGGCTGTGCTGGATGTAGAGCTGTTATTGAGTACTCTTCATTGCATAAAAAGCTGGCTGGCTGGATGGCCCAAGGACTGGTGATGAGAGGAATTAAATCCATTTGCTGGCCGCAAGTGGTGTTTCCCAGGGCGCAGCGTTGAGCCAGTGCTGTTTCATATCTGTATCACTGATCTGGACAAGGGGATCAAGAACACTCTCAGTAGTTTTGCAGATGACATCAAGCTGGGAGGGACTGTTGATCTGTCTGAAGGTAGGGATACACTACAGAGGGATCTGGATAGGTTGGATTGATGGGTTGATACCAACTCTGTGACCTTCAGGAAGGCTGCGTGCTGGGTCTTGCACTTGAGCCGCAGCAACGCAGTGCAGTGCTACAGGCTTGGGGCAGACTGGCTGAAAACTACACAGTAGAAAAGGACTTGGGATTATTGGTCAACATCTGGCTGAACATGAGCCAGCAGGTGGCCCAGAAGGCCAATGGTATCCTAGCTTGTATGAGAAATAGTGTGGCCAGCGGGAGTAGGGAAGTGATTCTTCCCCTGTACTCAGCCCTGGTGATGCCCCACCTTGAGGGAACTGGAATTTGTTTAGCTTGGAGACAGCAAGCTGAGGGGAGACCCTGTCGCTCCCTACAACTACCTGATAGGAGGGTATCGTGAGATCTCTTCCCCCTAGTGATGAGAAGAAATGGCCTCAAGTTGCACCAGAAGAGGTTTTGATTGGCCTGTTAGGAAATGTCTTCAGCAGAACGGCTGCAGAGCTTTGGAGCAGGCTTCCCAGGGAAGCAGTGGAGTCACCATCCCTGGCTGCAGTTAAATAATGTATAGGTGTTGTGCTTGGCACATGGTTTAATAGCAGGTTCACAGCAGTGGGTCTGTGGTTGCCCTTGACAATCTTAAAGGTCTTTTCCAATCTCACCAATTCTATGATTCTATAGTTCAGTGAGCCTGGCATAAGAAACCTCTTGGCTACAGATAATTAGGGATTGGAAGGGACCTTGATATATCATCAGCCCAATCTCCCTGCCACAGCAGGATCACCTAGATCCAGTCACACAGGAACATGGCCAGGCAGGTTTTAAAGGTCTCCAGACCACTTCTAACAGCAGCATCTTCTCAGAAGAAATGTCTGCTGACTGAAATCCATATTGGAATTCATTATTAAACCAATTATAGTCTTTCTTAATAATCACTGGCATTTGCAGTTTTCCAACATTATACCCTAATTTTAGCAGATAAAACACCGATTTGCATTTTAGCTGAGAAATAACAGCTCAAAGAAGCGCAAGTTATTTTGTTTTCTAAGTCTGCTTATAGAGTAGTGGGTCTTTGATCTGGAAAACCTGAAAGCTCAGCCTGCATCTGTGTAATTCAATGCTGCCTGCTAAACATGGAAAACCTACAGGAGAGCTGTGTGTGACAGGCATCAGAGGCTTTTGTTAAACAGTCAGAATTCTGCTAGGGAGCAACATGAAGCAGAAATTACTGGAATGCATCGCCTCAATAATGACTTTTTAATCACAGTAAAGCATACATTTTAATATGATGCTCCCACTCAACCATACTTGGAGTACCACAGCTCTCCTCTTGAGCTGGAGAAGCAGAGTTTCTCCATTTTAATGTGATGCTCCCACTCAACCATACTTGGAGTACCACAGCTCTCCTCTTGAGCTGGAGAAGTAGAGGTTCTTTGTCATAACTCATGACTGACATTGCAAAAGTAACGTCCGTACTACCAGAGAAGGTCAGGATTTTTCCATGGGATAATTAAAATGTGGTGACAAATATAGTTTAAACTTCTAAGGCATCGAGGCAGCTTGTAACCTTTTCATAGGCTCTGCTAGTTAGTTCAGTAAATCATTGTGGGGCAGCTGGTAGGCCTGTGTAAGTGTAGACCTTTTTGATGTAAAATGCAAAGCTGATGAGACAGAAAATAATCAAAATGGGGTTGTCTGACACTGCCTTTTGCATTGAAGCCTACCTTACGAGATTTTATCATTGGAGTTTGTTGTCATCGTGGACTGCAGCAGCTCAGAATTCTACATATGTTTTCTAAGCAGGGAGAGGCTCCACTCCATCATCTCTGTGGCTCTGCGCTGGACTCTCTCAAGCAGCTCTGTGTCCTTCTGGAACTGAGGGGCCTAGAACTGGACACAAGATTCCAGATGTGGTCTCACCAGGGCAGAGTAGAGGGGCAGGAGAACCTCTCTTGATCTCCTAACCACCCCATGTCTGATGCACCCCAGGAGGCCGCTGGCCTTCTTGGCTACAAGGGCCCATTGCTGGCTCCTGGCCATCCTGCTGCTCCACCAGGACCCTTAGTCTCAGAAATTTAGCACCTAAAGAAGTCTAGAAACTGCTAATATAAGTGATTAATCAATGAGAATGAGCCTTCATTCTAACCTGGCAGGACTGATGAGAAGACCACAACCTTTACCTGCAGGCCTATTGGATTCCTTGTGACCTGCTGATGGTAACTCGTAAAAATGTCACTAATTCCCACCTGAACAAGGAACATGTTAATGGTCAGCGAGGCAGATTGCATTTGGTAACTAGGTGGGTTCCTTTAGCACCCTGAGGACAGTATCTCCAAGAAGTCGTCAATCAAATACTGGACTTCTGCTTCTTTCTGCAGGTGAAGGGCAACCAGGAAGATCTGTGGAAGTTATCTTTGCTGTTACTCTCTGTGTACTGTCAGTTGTACTTTTGGTGGCTGCAGTCTATGCTTTTGCAAGGTGAGACCTGTGTTTCCTCGCGACACCGCCTTTGCAAGTGCTCAGAAATGTTGTAAAGGAGCATTGGAATAGTCCTGTAAATTGATCCAATCAATCATTCCAAAATATGGAGCATTTTCTGTTGTTGGGGGAGGTTTTTTTGGTGGGTTTTTGGTCTCTTATGTGGAAACTTAGGGAGAGATTCACAAATGCTTTAGTTTAGTGAGGATAACCCTCAGAGAGAGAAAATCTGACTTCTCCAGAGGATAAGTGAGAGCAGCAGCCTATCTTAGCCTTGCAGAGACACTTTTCTATTAACTAGATATAGATCAGAGTGTCAGGTAGCTGAAGTCAGCCTGGTAGAGAAAGTGTCACAGAATCACAGAACGTCAGGGATTGGAAGGGACCTCAAAAGATCCTCTAGTCCAACCCCCTGCCACAGCAGGATCACCTAGATCAAGTCACACGGGAAAGTAAATACTCTAAATTGTGTTTTCTGTCTTACTAATAAATTTATCAGCCAAATACACAGAGGTCTCACACGTGAAGGAGAAATCAACTTGTAGTGTGTGCTCACAGCCCAGAAATTAACTTGCATCCTGGGCTGGGGGCTGCATCTCCTTCTGTTCTCGTGAGAAGCCCCTTGGAGTACTGTACTCAGCTCCAGGGACCACAGCAGCTCTGTGTCCTTCTGGAGCTGAGGGGCCCAGAACTGGACACAATACTCCCAGAGATTCCCAGCAACCAGTTCTCAGTTTCAGCCTGTCTAACCGAAGTATTGACTTGTCTCATCCTTCACTCTTTTGCGTGGTTATTTTTCACTCTTATTTTCCGTTTAGAATTCGGCAAAGGCAAAAAGAGGGAGGCACCTACTCCCCACGTGATGCTGAAATTATTGACACTAAGTTCAAGCTGGATCAGTTGATCACAGTGGCAGACCTGGAGCTGAAGGATGAGAGATTTACACGGTAAGCGTACTCCTTAGGCTAAACAGTAGTTGGAAGGGGCTGTAGCCGTGACCCCTTTCTGACCTTTGCTTGTTTGGAAGTGTTTGTGCTGTTCTTATTTACACAGGTCACTGGGATCCTCTTTCAAAGAGTGACCTCCATCCTCAAGACACTTCTCACCAGCTTTTAGAAAATCACTTAATCTTCAGCTCTTTTTACAACAAGATGAAGGTCTAAGTGCAAATCACTATTTAATTGCACTAGCCAAAAAATAAAAGGCTACATTTTAAATGTTTAAATGACAATTTAAGTGTTTAAAATACAGAATTTCTAAGGCGTTTTTGATCACAGAATCACAGAACGTTAGGGGGTGGAAGGGACCTCAAAAGATCATCCAGTCCAACCCCCGCCACAGCAGGAACCCCTAGACCCAGTTGCACAGGAGCATGGCCAGGCGGGTTTTGATGGCCCAAAATTTTGTGCAAATCTACCTCAGTATTTTGCATGAGTTGAACTCCTGGAATTCTTGGTCCACAAATTCAAGATTGAATCTGTCAGTGTTTAATTAATATTTAGAAAGAGGTTTGGGGTTTTTTTTTTGCATAGCATTTGGGTTTCCGTGGACCTCTGCTCACACTGGCAATCCTGACATCTGCTCGTTTAAGGTGAATCCCAGGATATGAATATTTTCTGTCTGACAAGGAATCTTGTCACATACAGTTATCAGAAGGAATACTGTTCTTGCTGACTGCTGGGAATATGGATATCATTGACCAAATGAGTATAATGATGATTCTCAATAACCCTCCTGGCCATGTTCCTGTGTGACTTTGTCGAGGGGATCCTGCTGTGGCAGGGGGATTGGGCTGGATGATCTTTCGAGGTCCCTTCCAGTCCCTAATGGTCTGTGATTCTGTGATATGTGACATCCAGCTGAGTGAGATATGTTTGATGAGCAATTTTTTCCTGCTTATATTTTCCTTGCTGTGTCACAGCTGAAACAGTGTTGTAGGCAGCCTTCTTAAAGATGCGAAGCCTAAAGTAGTCTGGTCCTAGCAGTCAGGCATCCTACTGTTGTGAACTGATCCTGCTGTGGCAGGGGGATTGGGCTGGATTTTGAGGTCCCTTCCACTCCCTAATGTTCTGTGAATTAGTTGGAGATGAAAGGTCGTAGCTGTCGACTGGTTTGTGTGAGCGCGTGTGTGTCTACGTGTGTGGTATAGAGTCGGTTGGTTGCGTGTACAATCGTGTTCCCAGTAGTTCCCATGTTTCCAATGATATGGATCATCTGGAAATCATTGAGATGACGGATGTGGTATGTTCTGTGTGGGGCACATGTCATTCAGTCGGTGTTGTTTTAGTACCTGCTGAGCCTAGAGGAGCGGAAGGAGGGACACAGAGACAGAATGCTGGAAAACAAATCAGGGTTGGGCCTGGTTTGTACGTGGATGGGAGGCAGTCTGGGTACACCAGGTGCTGTAGACTCACCCTGCTCCAGCAGGGGAGGTTGCACTTCAGTGATCTTTCAAGGTCCCTTCCAACCTCTAACAATCTGTGAATCAGCCTCTGGAGACAGAACCAGCCACTGTGATAACTGTGGCTCATGTAAATGGTCATGATGGATCTTCAGAGCAGCCTGGTTTCTAAGCTGTTGGCTGAGTAAGAACAGTACTAGTGTTGCTTACATACTAAAGTGTTATTGGATTTTACTTCCAGATACTCCTCATTTTTCTTTAGACGCAAGGAGATCTATGTCATCCAGTAAGTTCTTGTGTCGTTGAAGCAGCATGGTGTGTTTCCCATTCTTTTTCTCGCCCTGTGTGCTACTGTATTGCATTGAGTTTATATCAGCTGTAGTCCTTCAAAGTGACATGTCCAGCTCTGCAACTCCACTAACACGCGGTATTTGCCACCATGAAACCATGCTGAG
This sequence comes from Rhinopomastus cyanomelas, assembly GCA_013400115.1. Classification (NCBI taxonomy): domain Eukaryota; kingdom Metazoa; phylum Chordata; class Aves; order Bucerotiformes; family Rhinopomastidae; genus Rhinopomastus; species Rhinopomastus cyanomelas. The sequence goes on along the minus strand of VXBP01006640.1, from coordinate 242,720 downwards.
TGTGTTTAGTCCCTAATGTTAAGGTCCTGCAGTTCCACAAACAGATCAGAGCAGTTTTTACACGGAAATTAGAACACATTAGGACAATTAGCACTGATAGACACACTGCCTACCCTTGACCCACCTGGATACGTTCCTGTGCAACCTGGTCTAGGTGGTCCTGCTCTGGCAGGGGGATTGGACTAGATGATCTTTCGAGCTCCCTTCCAAGCTCTAATGTTCTGTGAGTCTGTGTTCTGTGATCCTTATTTTAATGAGTCATCCACACGTTTCTGTTTGCGATTTGTTAATTCCTTCCATCTGGATTTCTCTTTCCTCCTACCTCACTCCTTGAATAGCCTCAAACAAGCAATATTCTTCTGCCATTCCTGTAAGATACATGACACAGCTTTTGAACTTTAGACTGTTGTTCTTCAAACAGTAGTGGTACTGAAGCTACAGCCCAGGTCCTTAGCTGGACTTTACAACAAATTGAAGTTCAAAGCGCAGGCACTAACTGAGGGATCCTACCATCCTTTCAGCTGGAAGTCAGTAAATCACAGAACATTAGGGATTGGAAGGGACCTTGAAAGATCATCTAGTCCAATCCCCCTGACACAGCAGGATCCCCGAGATTCAGTTCCATATTTATAGACATTAATGAGGTCATTATCATAGGATCATAGGATGTTAGGGGTTGGAAGGGACCCAAGAGATCATCGAGTCCAACCCCCCTGCCGGAGCAGGATAAAACTCACACATCACAGAATTGTTTAGGTTTGAAAAGACCTATAAGTGCCTCAAGACCAACCATTAACCTAAATTGTACCAAGCCCACCACTAAACTCCACAACCCCCCTGGCAGCCCCTTCCACTGCTCCATCACCTTCACCATGAAGAAATTCCTTCTTATATTGATGTGGAACCTCCTCTGTTCCAGCTGACACCCACTGCCCTTTGTCCTGTCATTGGGTGTCACTGAGCAGAGCCCGGCTCCATCCTCCTGACACCCTCCTGTGTTCAAGATAGAAGAATCTCATGTTCATGGATCTATGTTCATAGATCGTATGTTCAAGGTAACACTTGTGCACAGACCACATTTCCCTCTAAGAATCAGCTATCAGTATTAGGCTTCTTGAGCTCTGTATCCCAGGAGTGCGAGGATTGTTGATGTATGTGTTGTGGTGCAGCAGGAGAAATGACCACGTGTTCTCTCACCTTTCATACGTAGGAAGGGTTAAGCTCCGCATTGCTTTCAATTAACTCGCTAGAAATGAGCTCCTGCGCTGCTCCTAGCAAGTGTCAGTGGTGCTTATGAGTTAAGCCCTTTGCCTGCAGACTCATTTCTGCCTCTCTCTGCGTGGACAAAGATTTCATTCCCTGCGGATTTCAGACGACTGACCCAGAGAGAAAGCCGAGTCTGTGCGGCGATCTGCTCCGCAGTTACCTCTGCCAACACAAATAAATGGCTGCTCTCGCGCTCTATCATGAGTAATCTGAGCGCCATCCAGATTTTTGATAGACTTCAAAAAAAGCCCCCCACACGTGAAACAATACACTGTTTTAAAAGAAAAGGCGATTTAGGGCAATAAAGCATTCTTTATCTGCATGTTTTTCTTTCCTGCTTCCAGAGGCAGACAAGTGGGGATCTGGAGTTGTCTGTCCTGCTGAAAAAGGGAAATTCGCAACTTCAGGGTTTGATGCTAAATTCTGATCATCAAGAGATTTAAATTCTGATGTTTTTAAATTCTTATGTCTTTCGAGGTCCCTTCCAATCCCTAATGATTCTGTGATTCTATGTTTTACGTAAACGGCTGCAAAATGTGGAGAACAAGATCATAAGTAGATGACTATTTGCTTATTGATGAAATACTTCCAGACTACTACTGCTATTACTATTACTATACATTTAGATTATGTTTCATCAAGAAACTTGGAAAAAGCACTGATTTTTGGAACCTGAGGCTGCCCAAACTGAGCGCAGCTGTAAGTGTTAGCGAGCACACTACATTGAGCCCTTCTGAAGCAACATCTTTGCCATAATCTTCAAGTTAGACATTAATTCTCCTCTAAACATTTACATTAAATCAAGCAAGCCATCTGTCATGGGTTGAGCATTTGCTACCAAATGAAGTTTGAGAGTTCGGTAGTTGTAAAGATAAAGTTCTTCACTGAGATGCCCACAAATGTTTTATCGTCAGCCTGCAGTTGCCTGACTTCACAGGATCACAGAACACTAGGCATTGGAAGGGACCTCAAGAGATCATCCAGTCCAATCCCCCTGCCACAGCAGGATCACCTAGACCAAGTCGCACAAGAACATGGCCAGGCAGCTTTTAAAAGTCTTAAGACCGCTTTTAACAGCAGCATCTTCTCAGAAGAAATGTCTGCTGACTGAAATCTGCACTGGAGTTCAATATTAAACCAATTACATTATTTTTTAATAATCACTGACATTTGTGGTTTTCCAACGTTATACCTTCAGGGTCTTTTCCAACCTGAATGATTCTATGATTCTAAATACAGTTAAATGATATGTGTATGGGCTGCCCAGGGTGGTGGTTGAGTCCCCATCCCTGGATGTTTAAAAGTCACTTTGATGTAGTGGTGGGGGATCTGATTTAGGGGTGATCTTGTAAAGTAGGGTTGATGGTTGATCCCAACCTGAATGATTCTATGATTCTGTGATTCGGCTATGACATGAAGATAAAGGTTGAATATGTAGCATGGTGCTTAAAATCATTGTGCACCAGAAATAGCAGTGACCATGTAAAACTGAGCATGAAAGCAGGCACTTCTTTCTAAAAGCTTGAGGAAAAAAAGCCGTGTCTGTTTTGTTTCTGTAGAGGCACATCACTAGCGTGGTTTGTGCGACTTATTTTAGATACCTGATGAAAACAAGAAGTCGCACCTACGTCTCTTTGTTGATTAGAAAGGGGATTTAGAGTGTCTGTCTCAAAAATAGGTCCCTGTATTCAGTCAGGGGAATCCTACACTTGTGCTCTGAATTTGCCCTTATATGAATGATTTGGTGAAGTGAAGAGTGTCATTGTATACGAGCTGGTGTGCTGCAAGTGTAGATTTCCCAGGGCCATATGTGCCCCGAGCACTGTAAAACAATCTGAAGAGAGTGGTAGGAACTGTAGCTACCAAATCTGCCAATACCTGGTGTGGGCTGGAACAGAGGAGGTTCCACATCAACATGAGAAGGAACTTCTTCATGGTGAGGGTGACAGAGCACTGGAATGAGCTGCCCAGGGGGGCTGTGGAGTCTCCAAGGTCTGGAGACCTTTTAAAACCCACCTGGGCATGTTCCTGTTTTACTGGAACTAGGTGGTCCTGCTGTGGCAGGGGGATTGGACTGGATGATCTTTCAAGGTCCCTTCCAACTCCTAATGGTCTGTGATTCTGAGATAAACACTAGGCAAGACAGTCACTCACGATACCTGACATACAGTGATAATTGAATCCAAGAGATAGATAAATCTGATTAGTTCCTTGACTATTTTGTCTTAAGCCTGGTTAACTCTCAGCTTGCTGCATTTAACAAAAATCTCTGTTGCAGGTTACTTAGTTATAGAAAATCCATCAAGTAAGTGGATTAAAGACTTTTTTATGTTGTGGTCACCAGTGAGCCTCAATGTGTGGTTCCTTCACCCGTGTTTATTAGAAAAAAAACCCCCTCCAAGCCGCGTATAAATCATAAAAGCATGACTAATTGCATGGTAACAGGAGAAATGCTTTCTCTGTCTCTGGGGTGAAGCCTGCATGTCTGTGTTTTAGCTTGGGAAGTAATACAGGGATATTTAAACTCCTTGGGATTTAAAAACCATGTCATTATGAGGATGAGGTCACTGCCATATTTTATACGTCCAAACCTGCGCAGTGTATAAAGCGTTTTCCACGCGACGGAGGAGCACTACGCACTTTAGAACGCGATGATAGCTTTACACACTGCCACTAATGACAAAACCTCACCTTGGAATGCTGTTACCTGCAAAAACAATCCTGCCCTACAGTACCGTCGGCATTAAAAACTCAGTGGAGGTGGGGGAGCAGCAAGGGGAGAAATTGCTTCTATTTTAAGTGACCGGGAGGAAGGCAACTGAGTGCCCTCGTGAGCAGTTTAAGTATCAGTTTGTACTGAGCTGGAAAACCTTGTTTACCAGTGAAGATGCAGAGAACGACAAGGGAATTCCCTTGTGGGTTTCTGATTGTTCTGTCGCTCCTTTCAGGCCCGTAAGCAAGAAGTCCTTCCTACAACATGTCGAAGAGCTTTGCATGAACAACAACCTCAAGTTCCAGGAGGAATTTTCGGTATGTTGCTAGCAGTTGTCACAACATCGCAAGACCTTCGGCCATTTCATGTGTCACATTTCATGTCCAGTTTAAGCAGACAAGGCCCTGAAGGACTCTGGCCTTGATAATCAATACCCAATTACCAGGTCGATTGTTTGGAATGTAATGTTACACTGATTTGGATGCTGCAGTCTGTACTGCAACCCGATCGGGATTATTCACCCAAGTGTCAGCAGAGATGATCTTCTGTAGACCCTGATCTCTGCAAGAACACTGCAGTGTTTCTGCTCCTACGTGTGCAGCGATGCGGTTTACCTGAGAACAGTTCATTTAGAAATCGTTTTCTAACCTACCTACAGGTGTTGTCCAGGTGGTCCTGCTCTGGCAGAGGGATTGGACCAGATGGTCATTCGAGGTCCCTTCCAATCTCAAATGTTCTGTGATTCTGTGTATTTAAGTACTTAAAACAAGTTCATTTTCCTTAGTGATGGTGACTTGAAAAACACGCAGAACCGAACACAGAACATTAGGGATTGGAAGGGACCTCAAAAGATCATCAAGTCCAATCCCCCTGCCAGCTGACATTTATTCTGTCTGTTAGATGTTCAGGCTCCAGTTGTACTGTCATGGAACTCCGAGTTTTATTTCATAGTTTCAGTGCAGAAAATAAAGTGTCTGGAATAAAACACCTCCCTGATGAGGAAAGGCTGAGGGAGCTGCATCTCTTGAGCTTAGAAAAAAAGGAGACTGAGGGGTGACCCCATTAAAATGTTGATAAATGTGTGAAGGGCGGGTGTCAGGAGGATGGAGCCAGGCTCTGCTCAGGGGCACCCAGTGACAGGACAAGGGGCAGTGGGTGTGAGCTGGAACAGAGGAGGTTCCACATCAATATGAGAAGGACCTTCTTCACAGTGAGGGTGGCAGAGCCCTGGCAGGGGCTGCCCAGGGAGATTGTGGAGTCTTCTTCTCTGGAGATGTTTCAAACCCTCCTGGCCATGTTCCTGTGCAACTTGCTCTAGGTGATCCTGCTGTGTCAGGGGGATTGGACTAGATGATCCTTTGAGGTCCCTTCCAATCCCTAGTGTTCTGTGGCTCTGTGTGCACTTTGCTTTTTGTTCCAGTACAAATAACAGACTATACTGGTCATGCGCTTGAGAGTAGCTGTTGTGTGAATGACCTTGTGTGAGTAGAGAAACAGAGCAAGGGGGTCTTTCTTTCTGAAAGGGACCTGCTTTCAAAATATAACCAAGCATAAGTAGTTTCAGATTTAAATCTCCAAGTTTTCACTGCTTCCATTAAGTAGCATTTTTACAGCTATCGTATTTTACAGAATCATAAGGAGTGAATATCAACATGATACTCTCTCCTTATTACTTCGGAGTCTTTATCATCATCATCATTTTTAATACATGCAGTCATTTCCCCTCACAAAACCAATTTGTCAGTCTCCAGTGACTTCATTTTGCATTTATAGATTTGCCATGAATTGCTTACTGGTTGGATTAGCAAAAATGAACCCTCAACAATTGGCTTTTCTTCTGCTCGATCATAATATTTCAGTCTCTGAGGGGAAAAACCATCAAACGTGTGAAAAGATTAATGTTGCTTCCTACGGCTTTTTTGTTATGGTCCTTCAGTAAAAATCAGTCTGGATTTAATAATAAAAAGCACCATAAAATTCTCAGACCAATAAAGTAAGAAGGACTTTTTTTTCTTCCCAAAAGCAGAAGGGTTATTTCACTTGAACGAGAGTGATTAGAGTTATATTAAGCATGACTGAAGTGATTAAAAGTTTTACTAGCACTAACACTTTCACATATTAACATTCATCACTGGGAAGTTTCTAGTGTTACTTCCTTTGGGTACGACCCACATTGGTTAAGCCTGGTGGCATCGTGACGCTTTAAAACTTGAACAGTAATGTTTTATCACATCAAAGTCTTAGCAGTCCATTTCAAACTTAGAACAGTACACACAGCTGAGTCCTCATTCCACTCCTTTATGTAGTCAGTATAATCCACATGTGATCCTGCTGTGGATAATCTTTCGAGGTCCCTTCCAATCCCTGATGTCACACAATCACAGAACATCAGGGACTGGAAGGGACCTCAAAAGATCATCCAGTTCAATCCCCCTGCCACACCAGGATCCCCTAGATCCAGTTGCACAGGAACATGTCCAGGTGGGTTTTAAACATCTCCAGAAAAGGAGACTCCACAGCCCCCCTGGGCAGCCCCTTCCAGGGCTCTGTCACCCTCACCGAGACTAAGTTCCTTCTCATATTGATGTGGAACCTCCTCTGTTCCAGTTGACACCCATTGTCCCTTGTTCTATCACTAGATGCCCCTGAGCAGCAGCCTGGCTCCATCCTCCTGACACCCACCCTTCACATATTTATCAACATTAATGATAAATTAAATAATGCAAGCTCAAGAGCCCCAGCTCCCTCAGCCTTTTGTCATAAGGGAGATGCTCCAATTCCTTCATGGTCCTCGTTGCTCTATGCTGGACTCCCTCCAGCAGCTCTGTGTTCTTTAACTGAGGGGCCCAGAACTGGACATGTCCTGTGGTTCTGTGAACGTGTTTAGACATGATGTGGGCTACCTCTTTTCCTCAGCTTCTGTGTTTCAGAGTGGAATGACGCATCCAAGGGGAGGCAGAACTGCAGGGCCAGCCCCCCGACTGAAGGTATATCTGTAGGGTCTGTAACACCTGTCTTATCAGACGCATAACAGGATTGGCAACGCTCAGAAATGACTGCGCAGAACCAGGCAATCTGCGCAGCAAGCTAGCCAGCCTCGTGATCTGCATTGTTTCCATCCACATTCATCACTTTAGTTGTGAGTAAATGACTCGAGGCTTCTACAATGTGCGTAGGAGAGATGAACTCAGGTTGGTAAAGCCATGGACCATTGTGAAGCACATAACTAAAGCACAGTGCTGGTCTTCCTTGGGCTCTCTGGCCGTTGCTGTACTAGTGAGTACAAGTGTGCCAGGAACTAGGCTTGAGAGGATGAAGATTTATGCCAGTAACCTGTTAGCATACTTCCCAGTGAGGGTGACAGAGCACTGGAACGGGCTGCCATGGGGGGTTGTGGAGTATCCTCTGGAGACGTTTAAAACCCGCCTGGGCACGATCCTGTGCAAGTGGATCTAGGTGATCCTGCTATGGCAGGGAAATTGGACTGGATGATCTGCTGAGGTCCCTTCCAATCCCTAGTGTTCTGTGATTCTGAGATTTGAATTCTTCTTACAGCACGATTCTGCCATTTGTTTGTATTCACTGAGGGTGAGACCAAAGGTCTGATGACAGGCATTTATTCCTCTACAGGAACTTCCCAAGTTTCTTGAAGACCTCGCTTCAACGGATGCTGATCTGCCGTGGAACAAGTCTAAGAACCGTTTCCCAAACATAAAGCCATGTGCGTGTGTTCACAGACCAACTCCTCCCTTTCTCTGTCTCTAAGATAACTCTCTCTTCATTGGCACAGCGTGTGCTCGCAATGCAACTGTGGTTTTGTCTGATCTCACATGACCTGAGCACGTCCACATCATGAATTCACTTTCTGTCAAATAGTCTGCCTTTTCTTTGGGTTTCTTTTAAGCCACTTTTATCTGCAAACAGCTTTCAGCTCGCGCTCACAAGCTGTGACGTGCAGGTGCAAGTAACTGTAGCCTCAGTAGTTTCTTAGCTCTATAATCCCAGCCGCAGAGCAGCGTCTTTAACGCTCTTCCTAGTTGCTTCTTCCCTTTAGAGAGCAGAGACTTTTGTAAACGCAGAAAATCCACGTTTGTGCATTGAACTGCTGCAGGAGCCTGGTGTGCTTTCTCGTGGATCTGTGTGCGTGCGCTGCAAGGGTTCCACCAAAGATCAGAGTTGTCCCTATGATAACTTCTAAGCCAAGGCTAGATTTTTATCGCAGGAGACAGAAGTCTGTCTCTCTGGACTCAACACTGCTTCATTTTTCAGTTAATAAGACAAGAAATGTCATTATTATTTTAGGCATTAGCTGTGATGTGAGATGGGGAGCACGGCATTCCTTCGTTAATAATGCTACATTCTGGGCTATTAACTTCTCAGAGCAGCTGTTCCTGCTATCTGCTGCCTAGTTTGAGACGAACTCTAAGTTACAGTCACTAAAAATTTATATTCCCGAGACACACAATGAAAGAGAAATTGAGAAGTTTAATAACTCTTTAAATTTGGATCCTGATTTTCTTTTTTTACTAAGTTGAGGGCTAAGTTTGTTTCCGCACTTACTTACTCACTAGGACATGCAGAGGAGGGCAACAGAGCTGGGGAGGGGCTTGGCAAATACATCTTATGAGGAGAGATGGAGAGAGTTGGGGCTGTTTAGTTTGAGGAAGAGGAGGCTGCTCATTGCCCTCTACAACTATCTGAAAGGACCCTGCAGAGATATTGGTGCTGGGCTCTTCTCACAGGTCATTAGCAACAGAAGCAGAGGGAAGGGCTTCCAGCTCCAACAGGGGAGGGTCATACTGGCCATCAGGAAGAAATTCTTTCTGGAGAGAGTGATCAGGCCCTGGGGTGGGCTGCCCAGGGTGGTGGTTGAGTCCCCATCTCTGGATGTGTTTAAAAGATGCTTCGATGTGGTGTGAGATGTGGTGTAGGGGTGACCCTTCCAATCCCTGATATTCTGTGATTCTGTGATCATAACTTAAAGCATGTGGGCCAACTTTAGGCAGAGGATCCTCCTGTGTGCCCATTAATGTTTATAAAGATGTGAAGGGCAGGTGTCAGGAGGATGGAGCCAGGCTCTGCTCAGGGGCACCCAATGATAGGGCAAGGGGCAATGGGAGTGAGCTGGAACAGAGGAGGTTGCACATCAACATGAGAAGGAACTTCATCACAGTGAGGGCAACAGAGTGCTGGAAGAGGCTGCCCAGGGGGGTTGTGGAGTCTCCTTTCCTAGCGATGTTTAAAAATCTTCCTCTGCAACTGGATCTAGGGTATCCTGCTGTGGCAGGGGGATTGGACTGGATGATCTTTCGAGGTCCCTTCCAATCCCGAATGTTCTGTGATCAGTCTGAAGGTTTTGGAACGTTCTTTAATTTAAAAGTTAGAGGATACATCTGCAATATTAAAGAATGACCATATGGTACTGGACGCTGGTTAGTTCCCCTTTGCAATTAGTGTTCCACTGCCACAAGTATTGTTCTGTCAGCAACCAGAACAGTATTTTTTGTTCCTGAACACTCCAGGAGCACTTGTCGCATGCGTCCGTGTGCACTTTGGTCAAATCTCTTATTTAACTGGATTTTATTTCCGTGATAGATAACAACAACAGAGTGAAACTGATGCCTGATGCGGGTATTCCTGGATCTGACTACATTAATGCCAGCTATGTGTCTGTAAGTAGAAAGACTCACCTGTTCTTGAACTATATTTGTTTTCTGCTAGAAGAAAGAGTATGAAAAATAACTTGCAAGAAGAAGAGAATTCTGGTTTTGCTTTGACTCACTACAGCTACTGCTCTCATGGCCTTGTTCAAATGAGCCAGGCTCTTCTCTGTGTCATCCAGTGATAGGATAAGGGGCAGTGAGTGTGAGCTGGAACAGAGGAGGTTCCGCATTTCTGGTGCAGGCCAGGATGCCATTGGCCTTCTTGGCCTCCTGGGCTCATGTTCAGCTAGCTGTCAATCAGTACCCCCAGGTCCTTTGCCACCGAGCAGTTTGTTGGGGATGTGTGGATGTATAAGTGGACATATCAGCAAATACACAAACATACTGATGTGTCTAGGTCCACATCTGCCTACCTGTGAAGAGAGGGAAACAGAGGTTTGCATATAGTTTTAACAAGTGGGGGCTTCAACAGTAGTCAGGAACTGAATTGTGAAGCTTTGCATCCCTGAATTATAGTTTCTCACCTCTCTTAAACTGAGGAGGATTAGCACAGTTTCTCAATGCCACCTGTTCTGTGCATTACAGATGGAGTGAGTAACAGGCAGCTGTGACTTATAGGGCTGTAATTCCACCAAAGTGCTATAAAACAACTTTGGTTGTTTGGAGCCAGAAGCAGGACTGTGTGGTGTTACAGACTGTTCGCTCCGTGACACAGATTTATTGATACTGTCGCTGTTCTTGTTCTCGTAGACCTTCTGTAGGACATAATTGTTACTGTACGGTCTGTTTATCTCCTCTGAGGAAACAGATCTACGAGAACCCATGCGCTGGGTGCATTTACACGGTGCGTTGGCACAGATATGTTCCCACAGAATTCCCCAGAAAGTTCTTGGTGGCCACTGGCTAGAACTACAGTTAGGCTAATGTGAAGGTTTGGGTATTGCCTGTGTTGAAGGGCTGAGGATCACGATGGATTTGTGTGGAGTGTTCTGACACTGCAGATAAAATGTCATCAATATTGGCCAGAAGACAATAAACCAGTGACTGTATTTGGGGTGTTGGGTCCTGCGTTGGGGTCACAACAATCTCCTGCAGCACTACAGGCTGGGGGCAGTGGGGCTGGAGAGCTGTCTGGCAGAGAGGGATCTGGGGGTTCTAACTGACAGGCAGCTGAATCTGAGCCAGTAGGGTGCCCAAGTAGCCAAGGCGGCCTGGATTAGAAACTGCGTGTGCAGCAGGAGTAGGGAGGTGACTGTCCTCCTGGACTCAGCACTGGTGAGGTGGCATCTTGAGGACTGGGTCAAGTTTTGGGCTCCTTGGGACAAGGGAGACATCGAGGTGCTGGAGTGAGGGCGGAGGAGGGCAACGAAGCTGGGGAAGGGCCTGGAGAAGAAATCTGAGGAGGAAAGATTGAGAGAGTTGGGGCTGAGGAAGAGGAGGCTGAGGGGAGACCTCATCACTCTCTACAACCATCTGAAAGGACACTGCAGAGATGTAGGGTTGGTGGTTGAATTTGTGGTCCTGGGGGTCTTTTCCAACCTGAATGATTCTACGGTTCAGTGTGAGTTTTGTTAAATAGGAATTACTGCCCTGATGGCTCTAATTTCTAGCAGGGTGGCATTTCTCAAACTTGAACTATGTAGTGGAATGAATGGTCTGGGTGATCCTGCTGTGGCAGAGGGATTGGACTGGATGATCTTTCGAGGTCCCTTCCAATCCCTAATGTTCTGTCATTCTGTGTAATAAATGCTGTTACTTCCTTTGTTCTCCAAGGCATCTGCCATCTAATGATTAGCCAGGCCTGTGCCAATTTGTTTTGCTTGTCTAAACCAGGTTTTAGCCTTTGGCATGGTAGCCACTGGCACTACAGCTAGCGATACACAACTCCTTCTTTTCTTTGCCAACCATTATATATGAAACATTTTCTTGTTCTTAGGGTTATTTATGTCCAAACGAGTTTATTGCAACTCAGGGACCGTTACCAGGAACAGTGGGTGATTTCTGGAGAATGGTCTGGGAGACGAGAGCAAAAACACTGGTTATGCTTACGCAGTGTTTTGAAAAGGGACGGGTAAGTTCCTGGCTGCCTACCCCTGAACAGTGTTTTCATAGAACGTGACATTTCGTACGCGGTTTCTGTTAATATTGGAATGAATAGAGGAGGTTCCATGTCAATATGAGAAGGAACTTCCTCAAAGTGAGGTGACACAGCACTGGAAGGGGCTGCCCACGGTGGGTTGTGGAGTCTCCTTCTCTGGAGATGTTTAAAACCCACCTGAACACGTTCTTTGCGACTGGATCGAGGTGATCTGCTGTGGTGGGAGGATTGGACTGGATGATCTTCTGTGGTCTCTTCAATCCCTGATGTTCTGTGATTCTGTGTGTAGTGTCGTCCTTGTTAATTAGTAATCATCTCTCTGCAGATAAGATGCCATCAATATTGGCCAGAAGACAATAAACCAGTGACTGTATTTGGGGATATAGTGATCACGAAATTGATGGAAGATGTTCAAGTAGACTGGACCATAAGAGACCTAAAAATTGAAAGGGTAAGCCAGAGCTGGAAACTGCTTGAATGAAACCCACCCAGCATCTCAAAGAGCATCAGATGTGCTTCATCAAATCCAGCTACTCCTCAGGAACCTTCCTTTAATCTTTCAGTGTGCCTCACTCTACCTCCTGCTTTTCTTGCATTGTGGTTTGATTCCTGTTTTTATTTTCTGAGGGTTTCTTCCAGTTTCTATCACAAAGAAAGAAAGACCTCAGATCAAAGAAAGAGCCCAGACATTTGTCTGAAGGGCCCGTCAAGGTTGCTGAACCCCTGGTCTGGTGGGAGGTGAGGTTTCTATTTGGACACCTCAGTTGTCTCTTCCAGAAAGGAGTAATCCCAACCATTCTGGGATCAGACAAATCCCTTTGAATGCATCCTTCTCAGATTAAAGGGCAAGATTCCCTGGTGCAAGCGCAGCTGTTTCGTGTGTGCCACCAGCCATCTCGGCCTCCACCCCCAGGAAATTCACCCAATACAAATGAGAACCATCAGTATTACTCCTACTCTTTGTGCTACGAAGGGCGTGGGGGGTTCAGCGGAGGTGTTCACCTTTGTCATGACTTTTGGAAGACAGCGGATCTGATGAGCAGGTAGGCTCAGAAAGCCATCTGGACGTGATGACCCAAGGTGAAGCCAGCCTTTTCTTTGCACTCCCGGTACCGACCTGCATTGTATGTAGTGCAGCCAGATCCTAGGACCTGGCTTGGCTATGCATTTCAGTCCTGCGGCACACGTACGTGACAAAAGCATGCGGCAGTCGGGGGACTAGTGATCACCCCAGAAGGGTACGTTGTGTGTACGTGGTAAAGGGTGAAAACGCGTGTCTGCAGAATACGAGGTCACCCGTGTTAACCAGGAGGGGGATCAAAAGAGAACGTAACCTGACCTCCGTGTCTGGGCAGGTTATGGAGCATGAAATGTACGTGAAGTTACATGTCGCTGTAAGAGCTTCCCGTGAAAACTGCCTCTTTCATGTCTTTCAGCATGGAGACTGCATGATGGTGAGGCAGTGTAACTTCACTTCCTGGCCAGAGCACGGAGTCCCCGAAACTACCGCGCCGATCATCCATTTTGTAAAGCTGATCCGCGCGAGTCGAGCGCACGACAATACACCCATGGTGGTTCACTGCAGGTGGGGCGTCTTCACCAGGTCACCGTTTAGTGCCTTCGAATTTCAAGTGCAGGTTAATGCTCAGAGACACTGCCACGAACTTGAGAGCTGAGTGCACATTGATGGTGCTAGCAGGGATGGCAGGGAAGGTTTCTCTAGCAGAGCTCCTTAGTTCTTTCTAGGAGGTAAAATTTCTGAATCTGAGCCAGCAGGGTGTCCCGGTGGCCAGGAAGGCCAATGGCATCCTGGCCTGGGTTAGGGACTGTGTCCCCAACAGGAGTAGGAAGGCAATTGTCCTCCTCGACTCAGCACTGGTGAGGCGGCAGCTTGAGGACTGGATCCAGTTTTGGGCTCCTCAGTACAAGGAAGACATCAAGGTGCTGGAGCGAGGGCAGAGGAGGGCACTAGATGATCTTTTGAGGTCTCTTCCAATCCCTAATGTTCTGTCATTCTTTGAAGGGCCTGGAGAATCAATCTGATGAGACTGAGACAGTTGGGGCTGCCTAGTTTGAGGAAGAGGAGGCTGAGGGGAGACCTCATCACTCTCTACAGCTCTCTGCAAGGACACTGTAGAGATGCTGATGCTGGTCTCTTCTCACAGGTGATTAGCAACAGGAGCAGGGGGAAGGGCTTCCAGCTTCAGCAGAGGAGGTTTAGATTAGACATCAGGAAGAAATTCTTGATGGAGAGAGTGATGAGGCCCTGGACTTGGCTGCCCAGGATGGGGGTTGATTCCCCATCCCTAGATGTGTTTAAAAGTCATGTAGCTGTAGTGTTGGGGGATGTGGTTTAGGGGTGACCTTGTAGAGTAGGGCTGATGGTAGGACTCAGTGATCCCGGGGTCTCTTCCTACCTGAATGATTCTATGATTCTAACATGTTTTTGTTCTGCTGTTTGTGGGTATCCCACTACGGTGCTGTCAGTGAAAAGGTCCTTCAGCAATTACCATAAGGCACTGCTGATTTAACTCAATGTTTCCTCTTTATAGTGAGGAGCAGCAAGCAACATGTTGCTTTTCATTTCTTCTTCTGTAAGAACTAAGTATAAAAAGTTGTATTTCAAATGGCCATGTCACGTGACACAATAGATAAAATGTTAGGGAGCCACTGAGAATGACAAATAGGAATAAGGGTTTGCATACGCCGGAGTTCAAGCTCAGGTGCCTGTGAAGAGCTCAAGACTATACTCAGGCTCAAATAACTGGGCTAGTGGTGTTCTGGGGCCCAGCAAATGACTGGGCACACTCTAAAATGGCCATCTCAAATCAGAGGTCTGCAACAAATCCATTGCCACGTTCTCACTCAGTGTAAGACTGGAAATCCATGGAAGGAGACGCTGGGTTGCATCTTTCCTAGCTGCCCAGTGCTTGGGAGTTCTCTTTATTTGTCCTGACTGTCCTGCAGGTGCCACCCACAAGGAGTGATAAAGCCTCATTTTATTGCCCGCTGCTGCAGGGGTCAGAGAGACTATTACAGGAGAGAACTGCATGGTCATGAGATTTTGAGGACACTGACATACTGTGGGGCCCCTCTGCAATGAATCTTACCCACTTTTCACAGCACAGATATAGCAAGGGGCCAGCACGGGCCAGATACTCCACCTGTCCTCAAATTCCTGATGGTTGTAAAGCAGCAGGAAGCAAAAATCCGCTCCTGGCTTTCTCCTCAGTGGATCTCGCAGGTGCAGGAGGGTTTTGCTGTAATTTCTGCAGCGATACCCCCTGGATGTTTCACATGAGTTGCTGAGAAGTCTGTTAGTGGTTTTGAGGAATCACATTCATTTTTTCAAACGTTTAAATAAAACAAGACCGACTACCCGTGTGTCTTGTGCCCGCATCCTCCTTCCAAGTGGATTTTCTTTCAGAGATCCTGTGTTTTGTCTTGAATACCTGAAGCACCACATAAGCCAGGTGTGAGTTCACAAACTCTCGTGAAGGTTTTGCTTCCTGCTGACTAGTTCTAGGGAATCCACACAGAAACGGTCCCTCCCACTCTCTAATGATTCTATGGTTGTGTGAAATGCAGAACTGTCCTTCCACTCATACAGGTGTGGTTTACTTACATCTCATTTAGCAGGGTTGTGGAGCCTCCTTCTCTGGAGACATTTAAAACCCACCTGAACATGTTCCTGTGTGACTTAATCTAGGTGATCCTGCTGTGGCAGGGGGATTGGACTGGATGATCTCTTGAGGTCCCTTCCAATCCCTAATGTTCTGTGACTTGGTCTAGGGGATCCTGCCTTGGTGGGAGGATGGGACTTGGTGATCTTTCCAAGGTCCCTCTCAATCCCTGATGTGCTGTGATGCTGTGATTTGTCAAAAGCAACCCCTGAGCAGAGCAGGGCTCCACTCCAGCTGTCACTTCATCTCCTTCAGCAACACACACACACATACAACAAATAAGTACTTTAAAAGATTTCAGTTCCCCCAAAGATTTCGCAATGATCCTAATTTAACCAGAATATTCCAAACTAATATTTTCTACAAAAAATTTAACCTAAAGCCTTTGTTTATTGTGTTATGTGTGCAGTGCTGGTGTTGGAAGAACAGGTGTGTATATTGCGCTCGACCATTTAACCCAACATCTAAATGACCATGATTTTGTGGACATCTACGGACTTGTAGCAGAGTTAAGACGTGAAAGAATGTGTATGGTGCAGAATCTGGTAAGATCCATATCCTTCTCTTTTCTGTTGTTTCTGTTTCTTGTTAGAGAGGTTGTCACCTATTCTCCTGCACGAGACTAGAAAGCTCATAAAAATCAGCTAATACATTTTCTATCAGATTTCTGCCTCTGCTTGGGTTTTGAGTGATATGCAAATGTGTGGTTTCTGTCTGTACTGGGACCAGTCCTGTTCAGTCTGTTCATTAATGACTTGGATGAGGTATTAGAGTGCTCTGCCAGCGAGTTTGCTGATGACACAAAGCTGGGAGGAGCAGCCAACACCCCAGCAGGCTGGGCTGCCAGTCAGCAGGACCTGACAGGCTGGAGAGTTTGATGAGGAGACACTGAATGAACTAGAACAGTGTAGAGTCTGGTATCTGGGCAAGAACAGCCCCAGGGACCCATATAGGATGGGGCCTGACCTGTTAGGGCAGCGGAGGAGAAAGGGACCTGGAGGTTCTGGTGGTCAGTAGGGTGACCAGGAGCCAGCAATGGGCCCTTGTGGCCAAGAAGGCCAGTGGCATCCTGGGGTGGATCAGAAGTGGGGTGGTTAGTAGATGGGAGAGAAGTTCTCCTCCCCTTCTTGCAGACCTTTATGCAGATGAATAAATAAAACCTGTTTTCTCTAAGATCTGATTTTTGCTTGATTATGGCTTCAAAGTAGCCTTCCCCTTGCCAACAGAGTCACCTTTGTATTGCAAGCTCCCTGCAGGGAATGGCCCCCAGTCTGCAGGAATGCCTGAGACACACCTGGAAATTGATAGAATCATTAAGGATTGGAAGGGACCTCGAAAGATCAGCTAATCCAACCCCTGTGCCAGAGCAGGATTTGAGATAGCTCTGTGGTCTGGCTTTCCTTCTTCCTCTACAGAGTGTTCCTCCGTAAAGATCTGTTCGATGCGTTGTTTTTCTTTTGATCTGCTCTCATTTCCTGTCACTTTTGCATTGCATGTCAGTTTGCTTTCCTTTCAGCAGTCATTATCAAGAGATACTTATATCTTCTGAAGTGTTCAGTGCACTTTAGGTGCCCACTCTTTGTGTTTTTTCCCTTAGCAATGGTGAGTGTGCACTCCATGACCACCTAGATTTTGATCTACTTGAACTTTTGCATTGGAGTGCACCCTGCTGGTTTTTCTCATTGCTAGAAAAAGGAGTTTTGTTCCTTATTAGATTCACATGATTTAGTTTTATCAGTCTGGATATAGTGGAGGAAAGTAAACCGATGGCCTTTCGTAGAATAAACCTTTACAGAAAATTGTGGACCAGACTGTTGGTGTCAGTTACAATTGGTCTAATTTCTTCCTGAGCATAAGAGTGAACATGTTCCAGTGGGTTACCACAGAATGATCCTGGTTGGACAGGACCTCCCAGACCTCCGAGTCCAGCCAGACCCACAGCAACAACAAACCTAAAGATTTGAATCTCCAGAGACCTGACTGATTGACAAACACAAACCAACCCCCCCCTCCATCACTGCCACTACAGCAGGGTGTGAAGCACCATGGCTACACCATGGTTCTGAAATACCTCCAGGGATGGGGACTCAACCATCTCCCTGGAAAGGCCCTTCTAGTGCCCAACCACTCTTTCTGGAAAGAATTTCTTCCTAATACCCAGTGCAAACCTCCCCTGCCTCAACTTCAGACCATTGCCCCTGGTTTGCTCATTTGTTCCTAATGAGAGGAGGCCAACCTCACCTTTCAGGTAGTTGTAGAGGGCAATGAGGTCCCCCCTCAGCCTTCTCTTCTCCAGACTAAACCTGCCCAGCTCCCTCAGCCTCTCCTCACACGACTGATTGTCTAAACCCCTCACATGCTTGGTAGCTCTGCTCTGGACACGTCCCAGCATCTCAAATGTCTCTCTATAATGAGGGGCTCATGTCTAGTTCTTCCCAATGTTCTATTGTTGTCATTCCCTCACCAATTCCCTTTGACTAACCCAAGTATCACCACAAAGTGATGCAAAATCACATGTTCCAGCATCTCAAAGTCTTTCTGGGACCCAGAACTGATCCCAGTACTTGAGGTGAGGCCTCACAAGGGCCGAGTACAAGGGCACCGTAACTTTTCTTCTCCTGCTGATCAGCTGTTCCTGATCCAGGCCAGGATCCTGTTGGCCTTCTTGGCCATCTGGACACCTTGCTTGCTCATATTAAGCCTCCTGTCTGCCAGCACCCCCAGGTCCTTTACTGCTGGGTCTCCTAATGAGAGAAATCAGCTCAGGCCTGTCTGATCTGGTCATTAAAGTGTTGAGAATCCGGAGGTAAACTGTGGTTACTTTGAGAACATATAATTGTTAAGCAAAGTTTTTTGGCATTAGAAACGCATCTGTCTTCTAACCAAACACCTTTCAATTCCCATCTCACAGGCACAGTATATATTCTTGCACCAGTGTGTGCTGGATCTGTTGTCAAGCAAGGGGAGCAGTCAGCCCATATGTTTTGTAAACTATTCAGCGCTGCAGAAGATGGACTCTCTGGATGCCATGGAAGGTAAGGTGCTCTGACTTGTGCAGACTAAGCTGCAGGAAACACTCTGGCAGAGGTGTTTGGCTTCAGAGGTCTCCCTCATTGCTTAAAATATCTGCTGTTTTCCCTGCAAGATCCTTTAAATTCAGCCAAAAGGCATCCTGGAGTGGATCAGGAAAGGGGTGGTTAGCAGATCAAGAGAGATTCTTCTGCCCCTCTACTCTGCCCTGGTGAGACCACATCTGGTCCACACCCTCTGGTGTCCAGTTTGGGGCCCCTCAGTTCCAGAAGGACCCAGAGCTGCTGGAGAGAGTCCAACACAGAGCCACAGAGATGGTGAAGGGAGGGGAGCATCTCCCTGCTGAGGAAAGGCTGAGGGAGCTGGGTCTCCTGAGCTTGGAGAAAGGGAGACTGAGGGGTGACCACATTAATGTTGATAAATATGTGAAGAGTGGGTGTCAGGAGGATGGAGTTGGGCTCAGGGTCACCCAGTGACAGGACAAGGGGCAAGGGATGTGAGCTGTAACATGGGAGGTTCCACATCAATATGAGAAGGACCTTCTTCCCGGTGAAGCTGACAGAGCCCTGGCAGGGGCTGCCCAGGGGCGCTGTGGAGTCTCCTTCGCTGGGGACATTTCAAACCCACCTGGACATGTTCCTGTGTGATTTGATCTAGGGGATCCTGCTGTGGCAGGGTTTGGACTGGATGATCTTTCAGGGGTCCCTTCCAATCCCTGGCGTGCTGTGGTTCTGTGCTTAGTCACTATTTGGTTACCAGGTAGGCTAACGAACGGTGTCTGTCTGTTTTGCAGGTGATGTGGAGCTTGAATGGGAAGAAACTACCATGTAAACACCGGGACTGAGAACCAAAGACATTTAGCAAGTCCAAGTCACATTTTTCTAAGCACAGGGGCCAAAGCGAATCGCCCTATTGTGATGATTCAAAGCAAGACAAACGATAGAAGCATCTTTCCCACTACTGATGTGCCTTCAGAAACGTGTTCAAGCGTTGTGGTCAGCTCGCTGAGCACTACTGGTTTGGAATCCTTTTGCACAGACCGCACTTCTGACGTCATGCGAGCACTGCGCTCCGCACGAGCTTGAGCGGAAAGTGTGTCTGAGCGTCCTCCTGTTCTTCCCCACTCACCTTTGTAAGAGAAGCAAAACCAGCCAAATGCCACGTAACTGTCCCATAGTCCCTCTGCACTTACTTGAGTGTGGATTTGCTGTGCTCTTTGCCTTTTGGGTTTAAGTAAAAGCTGCGGTTTCTGGAGTCGTTCTTGCTAGCTGGCCTCAGTGCTGTCAGCCCTTGCAGAGGAATTCGGACACCGGTGCAGCGGTCCTCACCTCGCTGCCTGTCCTTGCCTTTAGAATCCTTTTTCACGAGTGGCTGCATATCAGCCCCTGATCCCCAACAGCTGAAGAGCCACCTTCTGACATGGGCAGGATTATTCAGCTTTTCCACGGCGCACAGTAGCTCTTCAGGGACGCTCGGGGCTCTTTAAGGTCTCTCAGAATCAGTGGGTTGTCCTGTTAAAGCCACAGTGGGGGCTGCATCTGTTTGGTGCTGAAGTTCTGCAACTTTTCAAGCAAGGGAGACCTCGAGATGCTGGAGCGAGTGCAGAGCTGTATCCCCCTGTACTAGGACATTGATGGTTCTAGCAGGGATGGCAGTGAAGGTTTCTCTGGTGGAGCTCCCTAGTTCTTTCTAGGAGGTTAAATTTCTGAGTCTGAGCCGTCAGGGTGCCCAGGTGGATTAGAGACTGTGTGTCCAGCAGGAGTAGGGAAGTGGAACATCTCCCTTATGAGACGAGGCTGAGGGAGCTGGGTCTGTTGAGCTTGGAGAAAAGGAGACTGAGGGGTGACCTCACTAACATTTATAAATATGTGGAGGGTGGATGTCAGGATGATGGGGCCAGGCTCTGCTCAATGTCATCTCGCGATAGGACAAGGGGCAATGGGTGTGAGCTGGAACAGGAGAGATTCCGTGCAAACATCAGAAGGAACTTCTTCTCGGTGAGGGTGACAGAGCCCTGGCAGGGGCTGCCCAAGGGGGTTGTGGAGTCTCCTTCTCTGGAGACGTTTAAAACCCACCTGGACATGTTCCTGTGTGACTGGATCTAGGTGGTCCTGCTGTGGCTGGGGCATTGCACTAGATCACAGAATCACACAACACTAGGGATCGGAAGGGACCTTGAAAGATCACCTAGTCCAATCCCCCTGCCACGGCAGGATCGCCTAGACCGACGGTCTCTTCCAGTCCCTAATGTGCTGTGGTTCTGTGAAAGCTTTCCATCTCTCACTGCCAGGCAGCGGTGCTGTACAGGCTGCAGGCAACCTGGTGCTTTGGCCTAAGCAAATGACGGTGGGTGCTTGGTGTCCCTTCAGAACCTGGAGCAGCGAAGACCCTTTCGATTCAGCAGAAGGTGCCAAATCTCTCAAGTGAAATATCAAAACACAGCGTCTAAGGAGGTAGAAGTGGTCTCAGGGCTACTTGGGGCAATCTGTCTTAGGGGAGCACTGGCTGCGTTGTAAACATCACCTGTCAAGTTCAGGAGGAAACAATGCCTTTTAAAGCTGTGTGGGGAGCGGGAGGTGATGCGCGCAGCTGCTCGAGTGTTGGGAGCTGCGCGAGTGGTGGGAGCAGCTCTGGTTTCATTTGGTTCCTATGCAGCATGTGGTGTTCATTTGTTATCCGCGCACGGTGAAGTGGTCCGGCACACTGCGCACGGGGACTTCCAGATGTCGGTCGTGGCTTGTGCTTGTACTTAGTAGCAGAACAGGCAGCGCTGCGAGGAATCGCCATTATAAAGTCATAATGTTATAGCTACAGGGGTGGGGTGTCTGTGCATGTGTCGACCCTCTTTGGACTGGAGGGAGAGGCTAAGAAGCAGCTCCCAGGTGAGCTCCCAACAGTTCCAAACGTGCTTAGATGTTTTCAGCTTTTTAAAACGCTTGAGGATAAAGGTTCCGATGTCCTCCTTCAGGGGGGAGTCCACCTGCGGTCGAACATCGCGTTCCGCAGCACACTTGTCCAGAGAGTGAGTGAGGTCTAAGAAGAAGAGGCTCTCCCTTCCGTGGAGGCTAAGTGAGAAAGTGGTCCAGGTGGTTGATTGCGTGGTCTGAAGTCAGCGCTCTGATACATGCTGCCTTGAGGGGGTTGTCCCCCTGTGCTCAGCACTGGGGAGGCTGCACCTTGAGGACTGGGTCCGGTTTTGGGCACCTCAGGACAAGGGAGACATCAGGGGGCCGGAGCGAGTGCAGAGGAGGGCAGTGAGCTGAGGAAGGGCCTGGAGAATCAGTCTGATGAGATGGAGAGAGTTGGGGTTGTTTAGTTTGAGGAAGAGGAGGCTGAAGGGAGACCTCATCGCTCTCTACAACTACCTGAAAGGGCACTGCAGATGTGTTGGTGCTTTTCGCAGGTCATTAGGGACAGAAGCAGAGGGAAGGGCCTCAAGCTTCAACAGGGGAGGTTTAGGCTGAATACCAGGAAGAAGTTCTTCCTGGAAAGAGCGGTCAGGCACTGGACTGGGCCGGCCAGGGTGGGGGTTGAGTCTCCATCCCTGGGTGAGTTTAAAAGTCTGTTTGATGTAGTGTTGGGAGATCTGGTTTAGGGGTGACCTTGTAGAGTAGGGTTGATGGTTGGACTCCATGATCCCAAGGATCTTTTCCAACCTGAATGATTCTATGATTCTGTAGTATGTGTTACATGTACATTCAGCATGACACAAGATCCCTGTCAATCCATGGAATTAAAAAGCCAATAAAGATAAATAGATCCAAAATAACTTTTGTTTTAAGAGCTGTGAAAATTCCCCAGTGAACTGTCTGGTTTGCAGGACATACACACGGGAAGAATTCGTCAGGGTTGTTTTATAATTGAGCTTCGTGCCCATTCAGTGCGGCAAAACCCTGAAATAGTATCACAGGGTCACAGACTCATTCACGTTGAAAAAGACCCTTGAGATCATAGAGTCCAGCCATCAACCCTGCTCTGCAAGTCACACAGGAACATGTCCAGGTGGCTTATAAGCGTCTCCAGAGAAGGAGACTCCACAAGTCCCCTGGGCAGCCCCTTCCAGGGCTCTGTCACCCTCACTGTGAAGAAGTTCCCTCTCATATTCATGTGGAACCTCGTCTGCTCCAGCTCACACCCATGGTCCTTTGTCTTATCACTAGATGCCCCTGAGCAGAGCCTGGCTCCATCCTCCTGACACCCACCCTTCACATATTTATAGAGATTCATGAGGTCACCCCTCAGTCTCCTCCAAGCTCAAGAGCCCCAGCTCCCTCAGCTGGTCCTCATCAGGGAGATGCTCCACTGCCTTCATCATCTTCATGGCTCTGCACTGGAGTCTTCAGCAGCTCTGTCCCCTCCTTGAGCTGAGGGGCTCAGAGCTGGACACCACGTTCTCAATCACATGCAGAGATCAGATTATAGGCTGTAGAAGAAGGATTTCTAGTTCTTTTCAGAGAAGGACTGCAAAGATAGCTTCTGCCTTCGTGCACAGGTTAGCCGTGCATCGCACACAGCTCACAGAGGATTCCAACAACGCTTCTGTGCCAAAGAAATGCCACCTGGCTGGCAAGGAGGGCCTGCTGGCCCTGCTGGGTAATCCAACCCCTGGACTCCAGGAGGAAGTGAGCCGCTGGAGGCAGTTGCAGCCAACAGCATCAAAATAGCCCAGGCACTCGGAGCCCAGTCCTGCTTCACAGCGGAGCAGCGAGAGCCATGGGCAGTCACGGGCACCTCCTGCGTGCGTGTCCCAAAGGGCTGTCCTTCTGCTGCTCTGTCCCCCAGAAGCACTACTGCTCTCAGGCACAGGAAGTTTTCAGCCCAAACATCTCCCTGGTGAGGACAGACTGAGGGAGCCCGGTGTCTTCAGCTTGGAGAAAAGGAGACTGAGGGGTGACCTCATTAATGTCCATAAATATGGGAAGAGTGGGTGTCAGGAGGATGGAGCCAGGCTCTGCTCAGGGGCATCTAATGATAGGACAAGGGGCAGCGGGTGTGAGCTGGAGCAGAGGAGGTTCCACATCAGTGTGAGAAGGATTTCAGACATTTCAAACCCACCTGGCCATGTTCCTGTGCAGCTTGATCTAGGGGATCCTGCTGTGGCAGGGGGATTGGACTGGATGATTTTTGAGGTCCCTTCCAACCCCTGACATTCTGTGATCCTGTGGATGTATCCTATAAAGTCCCTGATTAGACAGTTCCTGATACTGAGGAAGTTCAAAGGGAATCACAGAGCATTAGGGGCTGGAAGGGACCTCGAAAGATCATCCAGTCCAATCCCCCTGCCAGAGCAGGATTCTCTATTGGTCATCAAAATCTTACTGGAATTCCAGTTCAGGGGCTCTTTGCGCACACATTTATCATCTCCCAGAGACTGTCACGCATCTCAAGACAGTGGCATTAACTTTTCCCAGAGTCATGTTTTCTCCCCGGGAAGGTGTAGAGTCTCCTTCTCCGCTGCCATTTGAAACGCGTCTGGACGTGTTCCTGTGTGACTGGATCTGGAGGATCCTGCTGTGGCTGGGGCCAACAGCTGAAGAGAAGCAGCCACAGGGCACCAGTGCTACCTGAGCATGTTCACGCGCTGCGGGTCAGCCAGCGTAACGACTCTGTAGAGGCGGTGCCAGTTATGTGGTCACTTAGTGACTGCTTGTGCCATGGAACAGTCAGGCCCAGCTTCAGCTGGCTGAAGACAGAACATCTGATAGACAGGCGGACGCATGGATGGATAGACAGATGATAGATAGATAGACGGATGGATGGATGGATAGACAGATAGATGGACAGATGATAGACAGATGATAGACGGATGGATGGATGGATAGACAGATAGATGGACAGATGATAGACAGATGATAGACGGATGGATGGATGGATAGACAGATAGATGGACAGATGATAGATGATAGATAGACGGATGGATGGATAGACAGATAGATGGACAGATGGATAGACAGATGATAGATGGATGGATGGATGGATGGATAGACAGATAGATGGACAGATGATAGATGATAGATAGACGGATGGATGGATAGACAGATAGATGGACAGATTGATAGACAGATGATAGATGGATGGATGGATGGATGGATAGACAGATAGATGGACAGATGATAGATGATAGATAGACGGATGGATGGATAGACAGATAGATGGACAGATTGATAGACAGATGATAGATGGATGGATGGATGGATGGATAGGTAGACAGATGATAGATACATAGACCCTACTCTGCCCTTGCTACAGTTCATTCCATTTCTCCCTGCCCAGCTCTCCAGCCTGTCCAGGTCTGCACAGGCTAACAGAGAGCAACCACAGGCTCTGTTTCTGTCGCGGAGCCGCTATACCTTGCCAGGCCCAGGGGCCTAAGCGGCAGTTACGCCATGCGCTCGGGCTCTGCTTGCCCTAAACACTGTCAAGGACAGGGGCGGTCCCGTGAGCCCTGTCAGACCGTAACCCAGTCACCTGGAGCCTTGCCTGTTGCCTCGTGGGCAAAGCTCAGCTTAAAGGGCTTTGGCTGAGGTGCCGCAACCGGGGGTGCTCCGGGACCTCAGCAAGGCTCTGCCTTGGCAGCCTTCCCACCCTGAGCAGCGGCGCAGTGAGCTTGGCTCCTAACCTTGGGCTGGCTCGGGTCACGGGAATGGCACGCCTCAAGCACCCAGTGGGGAAGGGAAGACCAGGAGCCTCTTTTGAGAACACTAGCCTGGCTATTTGGAGAGCGACGGCTGCCTTTGAACCCTCTCCGTGGAGATCTATTCTGAGCACCGGGGCAAGGAGCGCACACCGAGGGGGTGCGAGGGGAGGGCTCCCTGCACCGTGTCCTCCAGCCGTGCCCCCGTGGGCCTGGCAGCGGGCACAGGACGCCCACGGTGCCACCGGACACCCGTCCCGGGCTCCTTCTGCTGCACCTCAAGCTCACCAGATTTTGGAGGGGGGGAGCAAGAATTGGGGGTCAGACTTGTCTTTTGCACTTGCTTTTTCTTTCTGTTAACTCGCTTCCCTCTCCTTGTGCCCCCCCTTACCCCGCCACCCTCCTCCTTCTAAATAGGAGATGTTCTCAGGCCAGCACCCAGGAGACTGGCTGGAATCAGCTCTGGAGGGTGATGCACCGCGACAGCCAGGACCTGGGTAGGGTTTCAGCAGCTCCTATATAAAGCAGGGGGGCACTTATGTCACTGCCCTAATTAAATTCCATCTGGGCTGTGGCTCGGGCTGTTTTTGTGCCCGCCACCCCGCTCGGGCGGGCAGAGGGGCCGCCGGACAGCATGATGATGGACCTTTTTGAAACTGGCTCCTATTTCTTCTACTTGGATGGGGAGAATGGGGCCTTGCAGCAGCTGGACGTGTCTGAGGGATCCCCGCTGTACCCAGGCAGCGATGGCACCTTGTCCCCCTGTCAGGACCAAATGCCGCCAGAGGCCAGCAGCGACAGCAGCGGCGAGGAGCATGTGCTGGCCCCCCCGGGACTGCAACCCCCTCACTGCCCCAGCCAGTGCTTGATCTGGGCTTGTAAAACCTGCAAGAGAAAGTCGGCCCCCACGGACAGGCGGAAAGCAGCCACCCTGCGAGAACGGAGGAGGCTGAAGAAGATCAACGAAGCCTTCGAGGCGCTGAAAAGGCGGACTGTGGCGAACCCCAACCAGCGGCTGCCCAAGGTGGAGATCCTGAGGAGCGCCATCAGCTACATCGAGAGGCTCCAAGACCTCCTGCACAGGCTGGATCAGCAGGAGAAGATGCAGGAGCTCGGGGCTGACCCCTTCAGCTTCAGCCCCAAGCAGGGCCATGTAAGCACCGCCGCGCCACTCCTCCGGCACCCACTTGCACCATCACCGTGCCCGTCCCCTCCCCTCCTTCTCGACCAAGCCCCGGTCGGTCCCCATCGCTAACACCCATCACTAACACCCGTCCTCTCGGTTGTGTGTGTGTGCGGTGTGTGTGCGCGTGCGTGTGCCGCAGATCCCCAGCCCGGACTTCCTCAGCACCTGCAGCTCCGACTGGCAGAGCCTTTCTGACCATTCCCGAGCCCTGGGAGTCAGCCCCAAGGAAGGTAACGGGCACCACGGCCACCGCAGGGCCTCCTCAGCCGACCTTGCCCTGCCCCAACAGCCACAGCCCCTAATGGCCTCAGTCCCTAATGATTCCCATCCCTAAGGGCTACAGCCCCTAATAGCCTGAGCCCCTGATGGCCTCTGCCCCTCATGGCCTCATTCCCTGATGGTCTGAGTCCCTCATGGCCTAAGTCCCTAATGACCTCTGTTCCTAAAGGTCTTCACTTCTGAGGGCCACAGCCCTAACAGCCTCAGTCCCTAATGGCCTCAATCCTTAATTGTCACCATCCCTAAGGGCCACAGCCCCCAATGGCCTCAGCCCCTGATGGCCTGAGTCCCTAAGGGCCACAGCCCCCAATGGCCTCAGCCCCTAAGAGCCACAACCCCAACAGCCTCGGTGAAGAGGGATCGTTTGCTCTTTTAATCCCTTTTTTCTCGTGGAAACAGGAGGCTCCATCGTCGAGTCGTCAGCCTCCAGCAGCCTGCGCTGCCTCTCCTCTATAGTGGACAGTATTTCTTCCGACGAGCCCAAACTACCCAGCGTGGAGGAAGTGGTGGAGAAATGAAGCCGGCAGCCCTGGTAGCATGTTTCAGGGGGATGGACCCCCCACCCCTTTCCCAGTGGAAAGCCCAGGCAGGGGCCCTGGTGAGGGCGAGTCACCAGCCGCAGAGAGAAGGGCTCTCACGGACACGAGCCAGAGAGACTTTCTGCTTCCACCACCTCCCTCCCCGTAGCTCTCTCGATGCCGTGCTGCATAGACCACCCATCCTCTCTTCTTTTATTTCCCTTCTTACTAATTTAAGAGCCCGCCCTGTGTCCCGGCGCACCGTTCGGGCTGAGGCTCCCCGGAAGGTCCATTCCTGCCCGAGCGAAGCTGTTGGTTGTTGTGTTTCAGAGAGCTCCCCGTCTTGTTTTTCCTCCCTGTGTAAATAATGTTAGTCCCGTCTTTTCTTTTGTAAACGGAGCCGCCATCTGTTGGAGCGGTGGGATGTGCTGCTGTATAGAAGAGCGGCCTTGGTTCCTCTTGGATTGTAAAATAAAGCTCTTTGTGTTACAGTGTTTTCCCCCAAACATTCGTAATTAAATCACAGCCCGAGCCGGGGGTTAAAACCCGACGGCGACTCCAGCGAGATCAAGCCCTGCAGAGCCTCAGAGACGCGACCCCTGTGGCTGGAGGGAGGTGACTGCCTTCGTTTTCTCCTTACCTCGGGCCGCATCGCACCGTGAATTTCCGTCTGTCTGTGCCGGGGCGAGACCCCCGCAGCCTGCCCGACCCGTCCCATCGCGCTGGCTGGACGCGGTCCCTACCCCTGCGCCCCGCAAAGCCGCGCTGATCCCCGGCGGCGCCTCTTGCGCAGCTCTTCGGGCCGGGACGCTCCGTCGGCCTCATCCCGCACGGGCCGGGTGAGCTGCTGCTTGGGAGGCTGCGGCAGGAGCCCGCTCCCCTCGGGGGCCGGGGCAGCTGTGGTGCCTTTTCCCGGCCAAAGTTGACTGCCCGTGGCTGACACTGAGGGAGAAGGGAATGGTGCTCCCCGGGGAGGGAAGGGTTAAGAGGGCGAAGGCTGACGGGAGGTGGGGAGCAGCAGGCGAAGCCTTTCACTCAGTGGTGTGAAAAAACAGCCCCTGAGGACTGGCGAGCGGAGCTGCCGGCGGCCAGCGCGTTGCGGGCCGAGAAGGATCGTTTGCACCCCCGGGGAAGGGGCGACCACCGGGGAGCAGCGCGCCCGGCCCGGCAGCCGCACGGCTCGGCCCGGGTGGACGGACGCTGCTCCGGCTCTTCTGGCTGCAGAAGGGGCGATCCCCTCGTCAGCTTTAACCCTTGATCTGGTTTGTTTTGTGTGTCTTTAGAAAGGTCACAGCCGCCTTGCGGGAACGTCCCGTCCCCCGCAGCCGGCCGGCTCGGCCGTCTGGAGGAGAGAGATGCCCCAAGAGCCGGTCCTCCTCCAGGCGAGCCAGCCTGGCGGTCACGGCTGCTCCCTGATGAGATGCCCCGCTGTGAGGAGCGCTCGGTGGGCACAGAGCGATGCGACAACCACCCCCGCCCCTTCAAACAAACCCCTCGGACTCGACGGGATGATCTTTCGAGGGCCCTTCCAATCCCTAATGGTCTGTGACTCCGGGGCCGTTCGGAACGCGGCGCCCGGGGCAGGTGGGTGGCGAGCGTTTGGTTGGCCATTTGAGCCCCGGCGCTGCTCTTCACCTCTGTGTCGGAGGGGCTCGACCCGCAGCAGGGCGGCTTGGGTCGGGTTGTCCGCTCGTCGTCTTCCCGGGTCACTCGTTTGGGTCCCGGGCGAGCGGCCGGGAAGGGCTGCGCCCTGCTGAGACGCCCGATGGGGCGGCACCAGCCCCCCGGCAGAGTCTCCTGCGGCAGCAGCGTAACCCGAGCGGCTCTTCGGAGCCGCTTTGCTTCGAGGAGGATTTCTCTTTTTTCGTTAACTAAGGCCAATCCCTCCCGAAGAGCCTCGCCGTGACCCCCGCGGCTGCGGCGGACACGCAGGGGCTTCCCGGCGAAAGCCCGCGGTGTGTTTGCAATTAACGTGTTTGTGTTCGACATTAATGACGCTCATCTGCCGCCGCCAAAGCAAACAGCGCCCTGGAACCGCGGAACAAAGGGCAACTACTGGCCGAGGACGAGTCGCCGGTGATTTGATCAGCTCTTTGGGGTTTGTTTTTTTCCCGCAGGGGCCACGTACACGAAGCCACGGAAGCCCTCCCGCGGGGGTGAGTGCCCTCTCCTGCTCCCCCGGCTCAAGGCCACAGCTCGGTGTTTAAAGCCATCACTAGTACTAACACCCACGGTACCGTGCTGCTAGCATCAGGAACAGATCGTGAGCAAGATCCGGATGAAGCAGTTGTGGCTATCGATGGTCAAGTCTGATCAATATCCGTTTAAATTACCGGTACTGTAAATAGCCAGTAATTATTCATACAAAGAGTAAGTTATTATGAATAGCCATATTAAATTACTATCAATACCCATACTGAATTATTATTAATAGCCATGATCAATATACATATTAAATTACCATTAATATCCATATTACACTATTATGAATATTCATGTAATATTATTATTACAAACAGCAAATTATGATTAATAGCCATTTAAAATTATTATTCATATCAATAGTAAGTTGTGATCAATGTCTATTTAAATTACCATTAATATCTGTATTAAATTATTATGAATATCCATATTTAATTATTATAGATATCTTATTATTATCAATATCCACATTAAATAATTGCCAATATCAATAGTAAATTATTGCAATATTTATTTGAATTACTAGTAATATACATATTAAAATAGTATTAATATTTATGCTAAATTATTATTATCAATAGCAGACTATGATCAATATCCATTTAAAATCATTATTAATATACGTATATAAATCACGTTTGTATCCATATTAAGTTATGATCGATATTCATTTAAATGACCATTAACATCCATATAAAATTATGAATAAC
This sequence comes from Rhinopomastus cyanomelas, assembly GCA_013400115.1. Classification (NCBI taxonomy): domain Eukaryota; kingdom Metazoa; phylum Chordata; class Aves; order Bucerotiformes; family Rhinopomastidae; genus Rhinopomastus; species Rhinopomastus cyanomelas. Next base: position 212,738 of record VXBP01006640.1, on the reverse strand, counting down.
CATTTAAGTTATTATTGGTATCAACAGTGAATTATGATCAATGTCCATTTACATTACCATTAATACAAATAATAAATGCTGATCGATACCACTGACATTCCTATCGATACTGTTAATATCCGAACACGCTATTATTAACAATTACTTTTATTCGGTAGAAGCCGCTTAGAGAGGGCTGCGGGGAGCCGGAGCGGCTCAGCTTGTCCTCCGAGGCCGAGGCCGATGCGGGAGGGCATCGACGCGGCGGCGCTTCCGACGGCGGTGCGCGGGTCGCTGCTGCTTTGGGGAGCGCGCGCGGCTTTCCCAGCGCGTCCACCTGGCTGTGGCGGGCGAGCTGGGGAACGGGAGCGGGGGTCAGAGTCAGCGGGGAGGAGGTTGAGTAATTGACCCAAGTGCTCTTCGGGACGCCCCTCCTATAGCAGGAACCAGCGACTTTTCCCAGTCCCAGCGCTGCTGAAAACCCCCTCGTGGCCCTTTGATCTCTCTTGGGAGCCCCAGCGTGCCAGCAGAGGCCAATGCCTTCTTCAGCTGGCCCCTGCACGCATCCCTCTGGCAGGTACTAATGTGTTTACTTAGGTGCGCCCGGTTCCCAGCGCTGGGGGCAACCAAACGTTTCTCACACGCCTGGAAGCTCCCAGACCCGCCGGCCCGACTGGGGAACAGTTCTGGTGCCGTCGGGGCAGCGCGGAGCAGCCCCGGGGGCCGCAGGGATCATCCCCCCGACCACACTCCGGGAGGGGCGGGGTGAGAGGGCGACAGGGAGCGGATCGACGGCTCCGCACGCACCGTTAAATAAAACGCAGCCCCGGATACCGCGATCGCCGTCCCGCAGCAGAGCCCGGGCGGGGAACCTCGTTTAAAGCGGCCCCTGACGCATCCACCGCCCGCAGGAGCAGACGGTGTCTGGTCCTCAGGCTGCTCCCACTCTGGGGACTTGAGCCTCGCGAAACGCAGCCCTAACCCCCCCCGCAGCCTCATTAGTTGTGCTGTCTCTCCCCTTCCTTCAGCTCCGCTCGCCTGCCGCAAGTTTGTTTGGAGATCACCGGGGCAGCGGGGGGGCTCTGAAGGGGCTGCTCATTACCGACAGCTCTTTCGCCTTCTTGAATGACATCCTCCGCTCTCGTTTTCCTTCCCCTTTACCCCAAAACCTTCAAGGGGGAAAAAAAAGAGACAAATTTTCCCAGCTCCTCTCAAAGATTTTGGGGAAAGGCGAGTTTGTGGTCCTGCTGTGGCGGGGGGATTGGACCGGATGAGCTCTCGAGGTCCCTTCCAAATCGCTGATGCTCTGTGATTCTTAACCCAGTCCCGCTGGGTTGTTCGAGGTCCCTTCCAATCCCTAAAGCCCTGTGATTGCTCAAGCTGGGAGCCGAAGCTCTGCGCCGCCCGCGGAGTGGGAGCGAGGAAATCCACAGGGCCTGCTCGAAGAGGAACCCCGATGTCACCCGAGCTCGCAAGCCCGAGCTCACTCGCGCCCAGAGCCAGCGGTGACTAAAACCCGGCGGTTCGGCGAGAGCCTGAGCATGCGCCTGGGCCGCGGAAGGGTTCAAGTTCCTGCCCAGCGCAGCTCTTCTCGCTGTCGGTGCCTCAGGAAAACAACAGGGAGCTGCTCTGCTTCCCCACTGAACAGTAACCTGCACCTCGGATCCTGAAGTCCGGAGCCTTTCCCTTTCTGTAGCTTCGCTCCCTTCGCAGCTCCCTACTTTTCCGACAGTAAAAGGGGGCTCCCCTCGCTCACGGCCCCAAATACACAGAAGCAGCACGGATGGAGCCTCCAGCCTTCCCCAGCCTTTAGAAGAGGGGTGCGACCGTGGAGGGGCTGTTGGGAGACATTTTAGCCTGAGAACGGGAACCCACCTCCGGGGACTTCGGGGCGGAGGGCCAAGGAGCAGATGGGGTCTGTGCAGCCGCTGCTCCACAGGCAGGGCGGCCGCTCGGGGCTCGGCTCTGAGGCACCTCTCTGAAGAGCTGCTCCCCAGCCGCCTTGCTGGGGCTTGAGGAGCGGCTCCTTGAGCCACCCGAACAGCCACGCTCCCCCCCACATCCCCCCGTTACCTCCTCCCGAAAAGCCCCTGTAACTGAAGACGTCTAACACAGACGGGCTCCGCGGCGTTTGAATCGCTGCTGGGTCACTCGCTCTCCGTTTCGAGTTAGCCCGGGTCACACCGCTTTATTCCCAGGTAGGCCAGGTTTCCTCTGCCTTCTCACAACATGTTCCTCGGCTACAAAAGCCACCTGGACGAAACCAAAGGGTCGCCGGGCGCTAGCGAGCGCCTGTTAAACGGCTTCATTACGGCTCTAATGACCCCTGCACCGCTCCGCTCGGCCACCGCTGCTCCCGGAGCTTTTGTCCCCGGCTCGTGTGAAGTTACTCAGGGACCGACTGCGGGGTTAGAAATCTTACACTTCCAGGAGGGGTTTGTTGCGCTGACAGCTGGGACGCATCTGTAACGGTACGAGCCTGCCTGAAAGCAGAAAATCAGCCAGCCCCAAGGCGCTGCTCGGCTGTCGGGTCTCGAAGCAGCAGCGGGTCACTCGAGTAGGAGAAAGAATGGGAAAGGGGGGTTGCCCTTTTCTTTTGCGGGTGCCTTTCCCCGAGTCCCGAGCCGACGGCACTAAAACCTGGGTTCCCAACCGACGGGTTCCCAACCCAGATTTTAGTGCCGTCGGTTCGAGACTTCCAGGAGGAGGTGGAACTCTGGAGGAGTTGCTCCACGTGTAGCTGGTAAATTTTAATTCTCCTCGAGAGGAGTGAACAAACCTCAGGTCTGGAGACACCTTCTCGTCTTTTTCCAGGAGGAGGTGGAACTCTGGAGGAGTTGCTCCACGTGTAGCTGCATTTTTCTCCCCCAGTTAGAAGGTGAACGACGAGTGATTGAGTTTTAATTGCAGTTTAATTCTCCTCGAGGGAAGCGCACGAACCTTAAGGCTGAAGAGAGCGGTAAATGGCTCCAGGTTAGACCTGGACCACCAGCTGCGGGAGATAAAGATGCTTAAGCAGACACTGTCTGGGCTGGGAGTGGGGGGGTCTGGCCAAACTGCCCCTCACACCGCAGCATAACGACGGGAGATGGGACTGCAGGGGGCGAGGAACGGCTCCGTAGGGAATGCCAGCGGTCTGTGAACGCTCGCCGACCCTTTTTCTCTGGCCGTGCCCAGGCTGCAGAGCCCTAGACTCGGTTTAGACTCGGGAGATGCCGCAGCCGGTTGTGGGGAGACGGTCCGTTCGCGAAGCGCCCGGCTCGCAGCTCTTCAAAGGAGCGCTGCGGGGTCAGTTGTCTCCCGGGGCCTGGAAGGGGCTTGCTCAGACAGCCCCCCGGCAGGGGCTGTGGTGGGATATGCTAATAAAGCCCGGCCGCTGCGGACCGGCCTCCCTTTGCAGCTGTATAAAAGGGCCCCCGCAGCAGCCGCGGGACACTTGGTCTCAGGTCGCCAATTACTGAGGGAATTGCCGCAGCGCTGCCGAGCGCTTCGCTCAGAGCCGGGGGCTACCGGCCCGCACTGGCGCCTCGGCCGCAGGGATGGAGGTGATGGACAGCTGCCAGTTCTCCCCCTCCGAGCTCTTCTACGACAGCTCCTGCCTCTCCTCCCCGGAGGGCGAGTTCCCCGAGGATTTCGAGCCCAGGGACCTGCCTTCCTTCGGAGCCCACGAGCCCTCGGAGCTCGCCTGCTCCGAGGAAGAGGAGCATGTCCGAGCTCCCACCGGCCACCACCAGGCCGGTCACTGCCTCATGTGGGCTTGCAAAGCCTGCAAGAGAAAATCCACCACGATGGACCGGCGGAAGGCGGCCACCATGAGGGAGAGGAGGAGGCTGAAGAAAGTGAACCAGGCTTTCGAGACCCTGAAGCGATGCACAACTGCTAACCCCAACCAAAGACTCCCCAAAGTAGAGATCCTGAGAAACGCCATCAGATACATCGAGAGCCTCCAGGAGCTCTTGAGGGAACAGGTAGAAAACTACTATCACCTGCCGGGACAGAGCTGCTCTGAACCGACCAGCCCCACTTCCAGCTGCTCTGATGGGATGGTAAGAGAGAGGGTCAGGAGGGATGGGGCTGCGGGGGTCCCAGGAAGGCCCGCGGGCAGGTCCCCTTCTGTCCAGCACCGTGGGATGGATCCCATGTGCTTGGAAGGGGCCGAAGGAAGCTGGACACGAGGAGGAGGAGGTGGAAGCTAAACCAGGGCCTTTCACAGGGTTATCCCTGAGCTGGCCCGTGGGCAATTCGGGAAAGCTTTGGGGGGCCAATGACGCTGCCAGGGGGCACCTAGTAAATGTCCCAACACCCGGGGGCTCGTCCTCCTCTCCTGTCCCACTGCACTCAGTGCGTCCAGCAGAGGGGCAAAGATGTAGGGCTGGGGGAGATGTGGTGCCCCGGGGTGCCCCCTCCCCACCGCCCCTCCCTCTGGCCCTGGGCTAGTGGGGGCATCCGGGCCTGCACTCGCCCCTCGCTGTCTTGCAGGCGGACTGTGGCAGCCCCGGCTGGTCGGCGAGAGGCAGCAGCTTCGACGCCGTTTACTGCTCCGAGATGGCCCACGGTAAGCCCGACCTGCCGGCAGCGGCGGGCCCGGGGCGAGGCGGGGAGGTGGGCTCGGGGCTCTGCCCTGCTTCCCTCGGCCTCCGGGGAGGGCACCGGGGCGCTCGGCTATAACGCGCTGCCCTTCCGACGGCCGCAGGGTTCTCCGCGGAGCAGAACAACGCCCTGTCCAGCCTGGACTGTCTGTCCAGCATCGTGGACCGCCTGTCTCCAGCCCAGGAGCCGGGGGTGCCCCTCCGCCACGCCGAATCCCTCTCGCCCAGCGCCAGCATCGACTCGGGGCCGGGCACTCCCGGGACGCCGCCGCCCCGACGGACCTACCAAGCGCTATGAAGGGCCCGCGGGGGGCCGGCGCCCCGCGACTGCCGCCTCCCCGGGGCCGCTGCCCATCCGCCAGGACCCCCGCCTCGCCCAGCCGCGACCCGCAAACGCTTCTCGGGCGACAGGTGCGGCCCCGGTGCTGCTTGTCCCGCCGCCTCCCTCCGGGGCTAGGGGCTCCCCCCGGCCCGGAGCAGACAGACCCCGGGTCTGGGGACACGCGTTACCCTAGAACTCCTGCCGCAAATAAAACCTGCTGTACGAGCTGTCTGGCCTACTGGTTCTTTACGTGCGGTCCCTGGCACGGGAGAGGGGCCCGACGGCACCCGCCTTCAGCCCCAGCCCGGAGCCGGTCGCCCTTGGGTCGCGCCCGTGTCGGGACCTGCCTCGCCGCAGCTGCCTGCGCCGGGAGATGCTGGGAGCAGGGCTCTCCCTCCGCCATGAGCGCTGCTCTGTGACTGCTCCCCACGGAACAACCACGCGGAGGGTCCAATTCCCCCTCCCCTCCTGCCCTGCTGCGGGCAGATTATCCCTTCGCTTCCTGCAAAAACCACATTTCAAAGTCCTCTTCCTCTAAGTTTTCTTTTCCCTCCCTGCTAACGCCCTCTCCCCACAGCAAAGCTCTAGTTTCTTTCCTCGGGGGGGGAAGACTGAACTCGGCCCCAAACCCGTGCGGTGACACTGTGAAACAGCTCCGTCACGTAGCGCTGACACCCTGCTGGGGGGCACCTCACTCTCGGTCACCCTCCGTGCTCGGGAGGGACAAGTGCGGTCGGAACGACCCACTCGCAGCCCTCCCACAACCCACCAGGCGCATTTCGCAGCGACCTGGAGGCACCTCAGAAGGCGCCGCTTCCCACCGGCCAGGATGGAAGATCACTGCTGCGCTTGCGTCGCTCTGGAAATGCCCTGTCAACAGAGCAATGACGTTTTCATTAATTAATTTTTACGTAATTAGGTTTGCAGGAGGTTCAGAGCAACAGGCATCTTCTTCCAGGCACTAAATCGAAATCACTTCTACCGTGAAAAACGTCGATCGCTTTGCACTGCTCTAGGTGCAACCCAAAGGTTTTCCAGAGGTGAGAGGGAGCGATGGGCTCCTCCAGGGCACCCAGGAATCACAGAATCACAGAAGATCAGGGATTGGGAGGGACCTCGAAAGACCATCCAGTCCCAGCCCCCTGCCACAGGCAGGGTCCCCTAGATCCAGTCACACAGGAACTTGGCCAGGAGGGTTTGAAACGTCTCCACAGAAGGAGACTCCACAACCCCCCTGGGCAGCCCCTGCCAGGGCTCTGTCACCCTCACTGGGAAGAAGGTCCCTCTCATATTAATGTGGAACCTCCTCTGTCCCAGCTCACACCCACTGCCCCTTGTCCTGTCACTGGGTGCCCCTGAGCAGAGCCTGGCTCCATCCTCCTGACACCCACCCTTCACATAGTTATAAATGTTAGTGAGGTCACCTCTCAGTTTCCTTTTCTCCCAGCTCAAGAGCCCCAGCTCCCTCAGCCAGGAGATGCTCCAGTCCCTCCATCATCCCTGTGGCTCTGCTCCTGTGATAAATGCTCCCATGGGAAGGGAAACACACAAACCTGGCTGACGCTGGATACAGACGTATTTCATAGAATCATGGAAGAATCATGGAAACACAGAATCATTAAGGACTGGAAGGAGCCAACTGATTGAAAGCCCATCCAGTCCAATCCCCCTGCCAGCGTGGGATCCCCTAGACCCAGTCGCACAGGAGCGCGTCCCGTCGGGTCGTGTTTCTGTTGGTAGCACTGGGTGGCCAAGAGGCCTGGAAGAGGGCTTTCACCTCGGATAACTCGCCCCCTGGAGCCCAGGCCAGCTCAGTCACATCCCCGGCAGTAACCGCCTGACTGCTCTCCGGCAGCGTCTCCGCAGTGACGATGAAAGCAGCTTGTCCTAGGACTGGATGGCGTTTGAGGTCCCTTCCGACCCCTCACGTGCTGTGATTCTGTGATTACCTTAGGGACAGCCCCGTGCTCGCAGCACCCCGAGAGGCCGTGTCCCCAAAGGGCTACAGGGGACGGGAGGTGGCACCTACCTACGGCAGCTGCTCCCTCCTGCGCAGCCTCCCTCAGCATCACCTTCCGCCCTCTCTGTGGGAGCTCGGGGTGTCTTCTCCGCGACGCCCCTGCTGCAGGGCTCCCTCCTCTCAGACAAGCGCTGCCCCGAGGATCCTGCCGGCGGATCGCTTCAAACGAGCCCCTCCGGAGGGCTGTGGGCACGTCCCGCTGCACCGTGCTGGCCTTGGCAGGCGAGCGCCGGTGAGGTCTGCGAGCCACGCTGGCGAGTCACATGCTGGTAACCTACACCTCGCCGCGGCTGGCAGCCCTCTGGAGAGCTGCACAGAGGTCAGCACCTCCGAGAGGAGCCCTTCAGAGTCAGGAGGAGAGGTCTCCCGTCTGGGGACCGCCTGCCCACGGCTTCCTGCATCCTGCTGCACGAGCTCACGAGCTCAGCGGTTTGTTAAAGACAAGAAGCCCCGTGGCCACAGGACATCTAGAAGCAAAGCTCCTGTGAGCCGAAGAGTGTTGTAATCCCAGGGAGGAGTGGATGTGTTCCTGTGCGACTGGGTGACTGGACTGGAGGTTCTGTGCCTCTGGGTGCAGCAGGCTCTGGGACAGCGGCGGTGACAGGATCCCAGGGGCAGGCAGGGGCAGGGATGCCTCACGGTGTCAGAACAGTGTAAGACACCAGCTGCAAGGTTCCTCTCACTCACCACAAGAAAGGGCATCATTTGAAAAACAAAACTACTTTTGACTTTAATTTTACCTCTGAAGATCCCACTTCCTTGGCCTCTCTGAATGAGAGAGGCAGCTCTGCTTCTGGTGGGGCTTTTGGGGTGTGTGTGGTGAAGCAACCAAGCAGAGATCTTCCGTGACATGAGGGTTTTATTCTCAGAGCAGAACCATGGAATAACAGAACCACACAGCATTAGGGATGGGAAGGGACCTGGAAAGACCATCCAGTCCCATCCCCTGGCCACAGCAGGATCCCCAAGATCCAGTCACACAGGGACATGGCCAGGTGGGTTTGAAATGTCTCCGGAGAAGGAGACTCCACAACCCCCCTGGGCAGCCCCTGCCAGGGCTCTGCCACCCTCACTGGGAAGAAGGTCCTTCTCACACTGATGTGGAACCTCCTCTGCCCCAGCTGACACCCACTGCCCCTTGTCCTATCACTGGGTGCCCCCGAGCAGAGCCTGGCTCCGTCCTCCTGCCCCCCACCCTTCACATACTGATCAGCATTACCAGGGCCACCCCTCAGGCCTGCTGCACGTTACAGAACTAACACAGGGACCAAAAAGCAGCATCAGGACAAAGACCCTTCTTGCTCTACAATGTTTTTATTGTGCAGAAGAATGGTCCCATTCTCTGCAGGACAAGATCAACCTCTTTCTTCCCCCATGGTGAGACTTAAAAGCAACAGAACCACAGAATCATCCAGGTTGGGAAAGACCCCCCAGGATCACCAAGCCCAACCCTCAACCCTACTCCACAAGGTCACCCCTAAACCAGATCCCCCAGCACCACATCTGAACAACTTGGCAACTCATCCAGGGACGAGGACTCAGCCCCCGCCCTGGCAGCCTGACCGCTCTCAAGTGCTCACCTTTAGCACTGGGTTCCTGGAGGACGAGGGGTTCTGAGGTCACACTACTTATCACAATAGGCCTAAGAACAGCCCACCTGATGGCTGCCTCTCGGGGGACCTTCAGCATCTTCCCTTTGCTAGCCCAGCCAGAAGGGCAGGAGGAGCCAGGCTGCACAAGAGCAGGCTGCTCACTGCCCCCCTTCTCGCTCATCACTTCTTACTGGTCTCAGCTGCACCTCAGGAGGACCCGCAGCTGGCCAGCTGATGGCCGCTGACCTTTGGCAGGCTCTGTGTGGTGTATCAGCCCCACAGCTGGCCACAACTGCCTCCCTGGCAACTAAAGACATAATGAGCTTGGCCAGCTGGAGACTGTGCTGGGATCCTGCTGGCTGACTGGACCTTGTGTGTGGGATGCAGGGGTTCAGCCCCAGTGCGGAGGGGGCAAGTGCCCTTGGGATGTCAGGGCCAGGCTCCTCCTGCAGCCAACTGATGGAGTGACAAAGAAGTGGCAACTGGATCTGGGGATCCTGCTGTGGCTGAGATTGGACTGGATGATCTTTCCAGGTCCCTTCCAGTCCCTAATGGCTGGATCTGGGGGATCCTGTTGTGCCAGGGGGATGGCACTGGATGATCTTTCGAGGTCCCTTCTGCTCCCCAACGCTCTGCGATTCTGTGACCAGTGACCAGCTGTTAAAAGGGGAGAGGAAGGTCCCCTTGGCTGCACGGGAGGACCGCTGCTGGCTCCACACACGAAAGTTGGGGTTTCCTACCCATCTCCCTCAGAAGAGAGATCTGAGGATGACAACTACTGGTATCAGAGACAAGGAGCAACCCAGAGCGGCCCCGCGATGCTCGGCCCCGCGATGCGCGGCCCACACAGGTCGCTGTCGTGCTCCCGCCTGCAGGCTTTTGCAACCCAAGGGGCGCAGGGTGCTGCGACAACAACATCGAAGCCCCGATGGCCCCCGCGCCCGCAGCCCCGCCGGGGCCCCCGCTCCGCCGGTGACGCCGCTCGCTCGCCCGGCCCCGGGGCTGATGACGCGGGGAAGACGCGGCGAGGGCTGCGCTGGCGGGTGGGAGCCGCCCCCGGGTGGCGCGGGGGGGGGCTGTTCGATGTCGGCCCCGGCAGAGCTGCTAGAGGGCAGCAAATTAATAGCAACCGCACAAGGAGGGCCCCAGACCGACGGCTCTGCTGCAGGGTGGGGGGTGGCTGCTGGCGCCAGAACCCCCTAGAAAACTCACGTGAGACACGACCCTCGAGGGCTGCTGAAGGCAGTGACACCCGGTTCTGGTTCCAACGAAGCTGCAAGCTCCTGGAAGCTACAGAACAGGGGTGGTGGGGTGGGCTTTCAGTGCCCAGCGTCACGCTTGCCTCACCTGGCTTCTGCTCTGCAGGGGCAACTAAAGGCTCCTGGCCCTGATTCCAGCCATTGCCAGCTCTCTGATCCTTGGTCCCAGAACCACAGAGCATCAGGGATTGGAAGGGACCTGGAAAGACCATCCAGTCCAAGCCCCTGCCACAGCAGGATCCCCCAGATCCAGTCACTCAGGGACACGTTCAGGTGGGTTTGAAACGTCTCCAGAGGAGGAGGAGGCTCCACAACCCCCCTGGGCAGCCCCTGCCAGGGCTCTGCCACCCTCACTGGGAAGAAGGTCCTTCTCACACTGATGTGGAACCTCCTCTGCTCCAGCTCACACCCATGGCCCCTTGTCTTAACATTAGATGCCCCTGAGCAGAACCTGGCCCCATCCTCCTGACACCCACCCTTCCCAGGAGGTGGCCGAGTCCCCATCCCTGGAGGTGTTTCAGAACCATGGGGCAGCCACGGTGCTTCATGCCCCGCTCTGGCAGCAGGGGTGGAGGGGGTTAGTTTGTGTTTGTGCAGACAGAAACCAGCTTCAGAAGGAAGCAGGGAGAGAGGAAGGGAAGAGGAAATCATCTCCCCTGTCAGCCCTTTCTGGTTCTGACAGGAGTAAGTTCAACTGCTGATCCTTAGCATAGAATCACAGAAGGTTCTAGGCTGGAAGGGACCTGCAGACATAATCTAGTCCAAGCTCCTTATCTAGGGACAACTCCATCTGGGTCAGAGCCTCATCAAGCCTGACCTTCAGTGACTCCAGGGATGGGGCCCCCACCACCTCCCCATTGCGCAGCCCATTCCAGCCTGTCCTCACATGAGAGATGCTCCAGTCCCCTGATGATCTGAGGGGCCTCCTCTGGCCATGCTCCAGTCTGTCTGGATCCTTCCTGTGCTGGGGGCTCCAGAACGGGACACAAGCCTCCAGGCACCACACCTTGTCTGCACGTTGTACCACTGGAGGGGCTGCCCAGGGGGATGCAGAGTCTCCTTCTGTGGAGATGTTTCGAACCCTCCTGGCCACGCTCCTGTGCGACTGGATCTGGGGGTCCTGCTCTGGCTGGGGGACTGGACTGGATGGTCTTTCGAGGTCCCTTCCAATCCCTTGTGTTCTGTGATTTACTGGTCAATAAGGGACACGAAAAGTGGCCCTAAAGAGTTGTCTCTTCCCACTTCAAATTCATTCGCAGTGGCATTTTGCTTCTACTTCCCTTCCGTCTTGTTGTTGAACGCTGGCAAAGAGCAGAGTCTGTATAAATAATTTATTGAACAGTAAGACATGAAAACGGACAGGATCAGCCTCTCCACGTGGACGACGCTCTCTCATAGAAATTTATTAATCATCACATTCCACCCCATCAAACCTGCACATCTGGAGGAAGCGGAGGGGAGGCAGCGGAGAGGCGCCTGGAAAAACAGCGGTGGGGTGACTCGGCCTGAGCAACTCGGTCTCTGACAAACGCAGACTGCGGAGGAATTCCAGCAGCGCTCACGAGACGCAGAGCAGTTCTGCGCAGTCCTAACAGCAACTCCTAGGCTTTGGACATCAATCGCGGCGCCTGCCTGCCCGAGGACACAGGTGTAGAACAGGGACACAGCACCCCGCTGGGTACAGACAGCGCGCAGAGCACAAGGCAACCTGCTTCCTCTCCAGTTCTGGCAGTTCTCACACTCCACTGACCTCATGGATATTGTCACCGACAAAACACTGGACAGGACCACTGGTCTGCACAAAGTGAGGCTTCTCTGGATGAATTCATGCTGCCTGGTTTTGAAAACACTGTCACTTCCTTCTGATGGCTACTTACGCTAACCAAACACTGTCAGGGCTGCTGGCTACTGGCTGTTGGGTTTGTAACCTGTTGCTGCTTCCCTCTGTATTACAGAGCCTCTCTGTTTGAGAGCAGATCCTTCAAAACATTAACAGCTTCTGACCTGGGACAACTGCCTGAGCAGAACAGTGACTTAGACCAGTTCAAGCTCCCAGGCAGAACACTGGCTGAGACCATTTCTTCCTTCCTTGCACTAATCACTTGCACTGCCACCAGCTCGAGTTCTCAACATGCAAGGATTCTCCCCAAAAACTCCTCCTCAAGGCCCCTCTGAGCCCCCCATAAGCCCCAAGGAAGCCCAAAAGGCATGCTGAAAATGAAACTCATCGTGGGGTTCCATCCTCTCACCCCCTGGCAAGCAGGTGGCTTCCACAGCCTCCGCAGCTCGGAAGAGCCCGGCCTCTCCCTCTTTGGCAAAGCACCCGTGCAAGCCCAAGAACGCGCTCCGGGCGCCGCCAGCACGTTCCCATTTGGCCTGATGTAGCAAGAGCTCAGAACTCCAGCTCCACGGTTAAACCGGAGCGGGAGCCTCACACAATGGCTGCCTCCTCCTCTCCCGTGTGGACACTGGATGGACAATCACGTCGAAGACGATAGAAAAGCGGAGCCTCTGCTGCCACAGCAATATCTGCCAAACAAAGCTGGGTCTGCTGCTCACGTCAGCTCACTACAGCGGCAACACATGCTAAGCACAGCCCTACTCCTCTACCAGGTACATTCAGACAAGATATATTCTATGGAATAAATATAGACTGTATCCAGTCATAGGCTCTGAATAGGCTCTCTAGTAGGTACAAGCGATAAGCGACGTCGAAAAATACACCTCTAGGGCTCCCTAAGCTTCCTACTGAGAAAACGAAGGCGCCGTCGCTCCGTCGACAGACGCGTAATAAAACCGAGGGAGACACCGGGAGTAAAAAGCTGGTTGCTTCTGCAAGTGGGGTCCTGTAGAAATATAGCAACTCGCTATTTGCAGGGGTCTCACGTTAGAAACGGGGAGTTCGGTTAAAACGCCAGACCGCGCGGGCGGCTGCGGGGGCGGCGGGGACGCCTGCGGCAGCTCTTCCAGCCGATGCGGTCGCTCGTTTCCGGAGGATCGGCAGAGGAGGGCTCTGCCCCCCAGAACTGCAGCGCTGCGCATCCGCGACTGCTGGAAGGGTGGCTCGGGAGGTGCCCTCCCTCCCGCTGTCCCCGCCGCGTGGCTCTGGCGCTGCACGTCCTCCAGGTGAAAGCTCTTTTGGGTTCCTGTGGTGGTTTCCTCTCGCTGGAATAGTGAAGCGCAGCTCTGGCTGCTTGACTACTGGACTCTTGATCGAGGCTTCTTCTTCCTTGAGAACAGCCTAGGAGCGAAGAGAGGCATTTCTCAGAGCACACGCGAGGAACGGCGGAACGGAGTCGCTCTGCCCCTGCCTGCTTCTCCTCCCCTTCGGCCTGAAGGAGAACCTGAAAGCAGTGAGGACATTCCTGTGCAACCAGGGTGATGAAGGAAGTGGAGCATCTCCCTGATGAGGAGAGGCTGAGGGAGCTGGGGCTCTTGAGCTTGGAGGAGACTGAGAGGTGGCCTCATTAATGTTGATCAGTATGGAAAGGGCAGGTGTCAGGAGGATGGAGCCAGGCTCTGCTCAGGGGCACCCAGTGACAGGACAAGGGGCAGCGGGTGTCAGCTGGAGCAGATGAGGTTCCACATCAATGCGAGAAGGACCTTCTTCCCAGTGAGGGTGGCAGAGCCCTGGCAGGGGCTGCCCAGAGGGGTTGTGGAGTCTCCTTCTGTGGAGACATTTCAAACCCTCCTGGACATGTCCCTGTGCAACTGGATCTAGGGGATCCTGTCAACCAAGGGGAAAGGAATGACTTCCTCCCAAACTGGAGGTGAGAAGCAGGCACCTGCAGCTCCCTGCGGAGGAACCACAGGGTGAAGCTGGGTTCTCTGCATCAGGGAAGAGACTCGCACGTGGCAGCTGCAAGTCACACTGTTCCGCTGCACAGCGGTACCGGACTACCTGGTACCTCTTGCTGGCAGACCATCTGGAGAGGAACCGTGGCTACTGAGCTCAGGGTTACCAGCTAGAAGCCGGAAGCTGGCTCCAGAGTTTGTTAGAGCCTTTCATCAATTCTCAAAAGGCATTTTTACTGGGACAGACCATAATCAAAGAAGGAGCCCTCTTTCTCCCCACTGCAGTAAGTGCTTGCTCCCAGGGCTCTCCTCACCCACAGGCCAGGAAGGACCCCCTCACCCTGCCCACAGCCCATGAGCCCATGTCAAGCATCAACCCCTGCCCCAGCAGCACCAAGCAGAGACGAGTATCCAGATCCTTACACACCTGCCCTGCTTGGCCACGGCCCCGTTGGGTCATGTCCACCTGCAGCCTCTCATTGTGACCTGTCCTCATGGCCCAGGGCTGGGGCTACCCTGGTGCCCTTGCCAGCTGCCCTGATGAAGCTGTGGACTCCCAGGAGCTGCTGGCCCAGGCTGGCCGCCCTCAGAGGGCTTTAGGGAAGACCAATGAATCCTCTCACCTACGACATATGGTTTTGCTGTGTAGTCTGCTGCTGCTGCTGCTGAATGAGCAGCTGCTGCTGTTGCCGGCGCCGGGCTGTTCTCAGCTTCTCGAAGCGAGCCTCCATCTCCTCCAGCACCTTGGGCGTGTAGCGCACCACCAGCTTGACGCTGTCCTTGGCCGCCTTCAGAAGCTCCACCGCCTTCTCGTGGTGTTCTCCTTCCACGCTCTGGCAGAAGGGAGAACAGACTCAATAACCACAACGCTGCCACCATCTAGAGCTCTGCCCTTTTTTCCCCGCAGAAGCGCCGCTGGGTTTCGCAAGCCTCCACACCTCGTACTTCAAGGGATCGCTAAGCGTGAGCGTCGGTAACGCTCCTGCCCTGCTGGGGACTTTAAATGGGCCAAGTCTGCACTAGGGCAGGTGACCAACCTCCCTTCTGGTCTGTGAAAAGGAGAGTAAACAGCCCTTTATGCAAAAACCAAGAGGTCCTAAAGCCCCGGACCCTGCAGCAGAAACCCAGACAAGCTGTTGGCGAGAAAGGCAATCAACGTTCTGTTTAGATGTTGGCAGGAAATGAGGTTTGAAATGGAAATTCCTTTCTTACACCCTGTCCCCATCGGGATCCTCCAGGGAATCACAGACCATCAGGGATTGGAAGTGACCTCAAAAGATCATCCAGTCCAATCCCCCTGCCAGAGCAGGACCACCCAGACCAAGTCATGGGCAGCCCATCCCAGCCATCAACCACTGAAGAACTTTTTTGCTAAAGTCCAGCCTCAGTCTCTCCTTTCCCAGCTTGAACCCGTTGCTCCTTGTCCTGTCCGTACAAACCCTCTTGAAAAGACCTTCCCCTGCCTTCATGAAGGCACCAGAGGCATCTAATGATAGTACGAGGAGCTGGGTCTCTTGAGCTTGGAGAAACGGAGACTGAGGGGTGACCTCATTAATGGTGATAAATATGTGAAGAGTGGGTGTCAGGAGGATGGAGCCAGGCTCTGCTCAGGGGCATCACAGGACAAGGGGCAGCAGGTGTCAGCTGGAACAGAGGAGGTTCCACACCAATAGGAGAAGGAACTTCTTCCCAGTGAGGGTGACAGAGCCCTGGAAGGGGCTGCCCGGGGGGGTTGTGGAGTCTCCTTCTCTGGAGAGGTTTCAAACCCTCCTGGACATGTTCCTGTGTGATTTGATCTAGGGGATCCTGCTGTGGCAGGGTTTGGACTGGATGATCTTTCTTGGTCCCTTCCAGCCCCTAATGCCCTGTGATTCCATGAACTGACATCAACAAGCAACTGCGACGGCAGCTGTTCCGCAGGCAAATAACAAGCCGTGCACTCTAATCCTTCAAACAACTTATTAAACTGCATCTAATTCTCGACTGCCTGCTTTCTTTCCCATTTGCCTCCAGCCTCGTTCTTCCAGTTTAGAGCCAGGATGTTCTAATTAGAAATGAAGGCTGTGACTGTCGTTATCCAGGTCAGTGGCAAACTCCCATTGGCTGGGACAGTAACGAGCAGAGCCGAGCCTGAAGCCCTGAGCTACAACCAAAGGGGGGGGAAATAACAAAGATAGTGCTGCTAAATATAAATCCCCCTTCCCAATGCACCTGACTGAGGCCTCAACAACTGCAATTTGCAGCTGCTGTTCCTGTGATTGGTGCTCTCGGTCCTCACGTCTTCGCTGCTGCTGCACTGAGACACCCGAGGCGGTACAACCGCTCCATCTGCACGGTGGTAGCTGCACACCTTGAAAACAGCAGGGCCCCTGGGGTTGGGAAACAGCTTAGGGCAGTCCTGCTGCTGCCTGAATGCTTCTGCATCTGCACAACTCCCGAGTCTCTGCTGGCAAAGGCCTCCCGCTGGTACCGGTCCTGCCTGCAGAAGGGACTTTGCAGACTGTGCGACAGTGGTGGGGGCGTCGAGTCACCTTCCCTGGAAGCGCCTGAGAGTCGCTTAGTGTTGGGGGGTCTGGTTTAGGGGAACTCGTAGAGTAGGGCTGATGGTTGGACTCGATGATCCCAGGGGTCACTCCCAACCCAATGACTCTGTGACA
The DNA here is from genome assembly GCA_013400115.1 of Rhinopomastus cyanomelas. Lineage (NCBI taxonomy): Eukaryota > Metazoa > Chordata > Aves > Bucerotiformes > Rhinopomastidae > Rhinopomastus > Rhinopomastus cyanomelas. The sequence goes on along the minus strand of VXBP01006640.1, from coordinate 196,525 downwards.
GGTTCCTGTGTGACTGGATCTAGGGGATCCTGCCGTGGTGGGGGGATTGGACCGGATCTTTCCAGGTCCCTTCCAATCCCTGACGGTCTGTGACTCTGTGAAGGGTACCGGTGCGAAGCGGTCAGTGTGTCTTTGCCCCAGCGCGTTCCAAACGCACGCTGAAGGTCTGTCACAGAGACAATTCTAGCTGCTTCACGCGGCTGCAGTTTAAACCGCCACCTACGAAGAGCTGTGCCAAACGAGACTCCCGATGCAAAGCAAAGCTCTCCGAGATGTCCACCTACCACTCCGTTAACCGAGAGCAGCTGGTCCCCCCGCTTGAGCCCTCCGTGCCTTTCCGCCACTCCTCCGGGAATGATGCGAGAAATGTAGATGGGAGAGTTCTGCTCCTTGCCCCCCATGACGTTGAAGCCCAGGCCTTCGTCGGTCTTCGGCAGCTCCACCACTCGCGGGTGTGAGTGGCCTTCACTCGCGGCAAACGCAGCCACCGTCGCCTGGAAGAGAAAGGCGCGTGACTGGCTCTGCGGGAGCACGCTGCCACGCGGCCGGCACCTTCCTGCGGAAGCCTCTTCCTCTGACTTCACTGATGGTCTGCAAGCACCGGCACCGCTCCGCTCTACGCTGACCCCTCTGCAGTGCAGCAATGAGCAGAGGCACAGAGCTCAGTGGCTGCTCACAGGTAACCCAGAGCCGGCAGCAGGCGCTGGGAAGCCTGAGGGCAGGGCGGGGAACACACCTGAGCACTAGTGCATCTCCCCCCGCCCATGTTCCTGTGCAGCTCGATCTAGGGGATCCTGCTGGGGCAGGGGGATTGGACTGGGTGATCTTTGAGGTCCCTTCCAGTCCCTAATGCTCTGTGAGTCTGTGGTTCTTCTCTGCCTTTCACTCGCAGAAGACTTATTGCTGTGGGGTAAGATACCGTGACCTCTGCGCCGTTTCCAGCTGAAATAAACTGACTGAGCTCAATTGTTAACTGTGCTCTGCTTTCAAGTCAGGGACTTCTGTTTTCTGCTCTTTGGGCGTAGAAAAAGAAATCCTAGAAGGACATTCTTGTTTTTAAAAAGCTGAACTTATGATCTTTATGAAATCATAGAATCACTCATGCTGGAAAAAACCTTTGGGATCAGCGAGTCCAACCATCAACCCTACTCTACAAGGTCACCCCTAAACTACATCCCCCAACACCACATCTAAGCCACTTTCAAACAAAACTCATCCAGGGATGGAGAGTCAGCCTCCACCCTGGGCAGCCCAGTCCAGTCCTGACCACTCTCTCTGGGAAGAATTTCTTCCTGATGCCCAGTCTAACCCTCCCCTGTTGAAGCTTGAAGCCCTTCCCTCTGCTTCTGTTGCTGATGACCTGTGAGCAGAGCCCAGCACCACCATCCCTGCAGTGCACTTTCAGATAGTTGTAGAGAGCGATGAGGTCTCCCCTCAGCCTCCTCTTCCTCAAACTAAACAGCCCCAACTCTCTCCATCTCTCCTCATCAGACTGATTCTCCAGGCCCCTCCCCAGCTCCATTGCCCTCTGCCCTCACTCCAGCCCCTTGATGTCTCTCTTGTCCTGAGGTGCCCAAAAAGGGACCCAGTACTCAAGATGTGGTCTCCCCAGTGCTGAGTGCAGGGAGACAGTCACGTCCCTACTCCTGCTGGACACAGAGTTTCTACCCCATGCCAGGATGCCACTGGCCTTCTTGGCCACCCGGGCACCCTGCTGGCTCAGATTCAGCCTCCTGCCAACGAGAGCCCCCAGGTCCCCCTGTGCCAGACTGCTCTGCAGCCACCCTGCCCCCAGCCTGTAGCGTTCCCATGAACCAAGTAACTCCTGAAGCAGGAGTATGAACGTTCATTACACAACTGCATCCAACCCTAACCCACCTGGATGCGTCCCTGTGTGACTTGGCCTAGGTGATCCTGCTCTGGCAGGGGGGTTCGACTGGATGATCTTTTGAGGTCCCTTCCAGTCCCTAATGATTCTATGACCTAACACTCAGGACGATCCCAGGGGTCTTTTCCAATCAGAACGATTCGATTCTATGATTCCGCTCTCCACCCGCATTCCCCTGCTCACACACGGCAGTAAATCGTTGCACACACACTAGGACAACCGTTCACCCTGTCCACCGCCCGTGAGCGGTCCACAGCGCCCCACCGATCCCGCGTCACGCCGAAGGGGTTCGTACGAGCACCCCTAGTACGACAGCAGCTAGTGGATGACGTGGCGCGATGGCTCATTCCCTCGTTACGTGTGCGGGCACATGCAGACCTGGCGCCATGCACACGGCTACGTCAGACACGAAGGCACCGGGAGAACGCGATGCAGACAGCCCAGAAATAACCAGGAGGTGCTGCGGTACCGAACACTGCTCTGCAACCCTGCTGTTCCACACGGGTAAGAAACGAGATCGGCACACGCTGGCCGGGCTCCTCCCCGCCTCCTGCAGAACATAACCATCGCCCTACGCTGACCCGCGTGCGGGCAAGTCAGGCTACACGCGCTAGGGCTCTCTATGGGAGCGTGACCTAGGAACTTCCACTGCCAGAGAGTTCTCAGCTGGGAGAATTGTGGTTTGTGTCAGAAGAGAATGTTCGGTTTAATAAGGAAAGACATGGGTGTCAGCTGGAACACAGGGGGTTCCACGTCAACATGAGAAGGACCTTCTTCCCAGTGAGGGTGACAGAGCACTGGTAGGGGCTGCCCAGGGGGGCTGTGGAGTCTCCTTCACTGGAGATGTTTAAGACCCACCTGGACGTGTTCCTGGGTGACTGATCTAAGGGATCCATGGCAGGGGGATTGGACTGGATGATCTTTCAGGGTCCCTTCCAATCCCTGACATTCTGTGCTTCTGTGACTTGTCTAGGTGATCCTGCTGTGGCAGGGGGATTGGACTGGATGGTCTTTTGAGGGCCCTTCCAATCCCTAATGACTCTATGAGTCTATGTTAACTTAGTGCACATCCAGTGAAGTGCTGGCTAGTGAACAGCGTGCTTCTCGAAACCACTGTGGGAATGAGTTTGCTACACGCTCCCAGGCTTCATCTGCTGATTCAGCTTTGTTGTGGAGTCTCCTTCTCTGGAGATGTTTAAAACCCACCTGGCCGTGTTCCTGTGCTACCTGATCTAGGGGATCCTGCTGTGGCAGGGGGACAGGACTGGATCATCTTTCCAGGTCCCTTCCAACCCCTAGCATTCTGTGACTCTGTGCCTGTTTGGTTTCTGTCTCCCAAATCAACGTGTCCCCTCGGGATGAGCTGCGTGGGAAAGCCGTCCACTAAGGCACTGCTTGCTGCAGGCAGCCTTCTCCAGAACGGACCAGTAGCAGGTTTGCTTTTGCAAAGCAGCTTCTCAAAAAGCATTCAGTTCCCCCAAAATCATTCTCTTTTCTTAAGCTACAGAAGCAGCATAAAGGGTGAGATTTGCCGTTATGATTGTTACCTGGGAAGTAGCACTGGTTCTAGACTCTGGGCTGCCACTGATGTCTAAATTCTCTTACAGTGTACACACGAATACCTGAAACACACACGCGCACAGTCAATTACTGGGTCACTTGGGAAGCACAAACTTCAGCAGCTGCACGTCTCCTACCTTTGCGGTGGCCCTGGCTCGGAACTCGGGGCAGCCATTAACAGTTATGGTTTCATGCATGTATTGATACACCTAGAATGTTCACGGAAACAAAAGGAGATTAATCACACGGCAAAGCAAGGACCCTCCATCAACCCCAACAGGACCCACCCTTCCTCTCCTAAGAGCACCTTTCGCTAACGCTCCACTCGTGCACTCACACAGCCAGGTGTCTGCTAAACTGGGTCCAGTTCAGCATCCAGGCATCCTGGTCTGGGTTAGGAGCTGGGTGCCCAGCAAGAGCAGGGAGGGCTTTGCACAACCTCTCCTTCCGGCGCCCGCTACTGCGGGCACAGCTGATGGTGTTTTCATTGTGCAGGGATTCCTCTGGAGCCAACGAGCCATCTGCCAGGCGGCCTTGCGAGAGCCGGGGGCTCCTGTGCGAGCACGACGTGTCACGGCACCAGCAGCAAAGGTGCAGAACGCATTTGTGTTTCACAGAATCACACAACGTTAGGGATGGGAAGGGACCCCCAAAGATCATCTCGTCCAATCGCCCTGCCACAGCAGGACCACCTATTTGAAGAGTTCTTCTAGAATCATTCAGGGTGGAAAAGACCCCCAGGATCATCGAGTCCGACCATCGAGCCTGCTCTGCAAGGTCCCCCCTAAACCAGATCCCCCAGCACTACAGCTAAGTGACTTTGAAACACATCCAGAGATGGGGGCTCAACCAGCACCCAGGGCAGCCCAGTCCAGGGCCTGTATTGAACCCCAACTACAGCAGGCATCATGCAACGGAACGTAAACATTGTGTAAGTAAACATTTGGAACACGATGCTTCAAACTAACAGAGGCTAGACTTCAACTAGAGCTGAGGAAGAAATTCCTCCCTGTCACAGAATCATAGAACCGTAGAGTCAGAAGGGATTGGCAGGGACCTCAAAAGATCATCCAGTCCAATCCCAGTGCCTGAGGGTCAGGAGGCACTGGAACAGATTAGATGCCCCTGAGCAGAGCCTGGCTCCAGCCTCCTGACACCCACCCTTCACATACTGATCAGCATTCATGAGGTCACCCCTCAGGCTCCTTTCTTCCCAACTTCCTCAGCCTCTCCTCAGCAGGGAGATGCTCCCCTCCCTCCATCATCTCTGTGGCTCTGCCCTGGGCTCTCTCCAGCAGCTCTGTGTCCTTCTGGAGCTGAAGGGACCACAACCGAACACAAGATTCCAGATGCAGTCTCACCAGGGCAGAGCAGAGCAGAGCAGAGCAGGAGAAGAACCTCTCTCCATCTGCTAACCACTCCTCTTCTGATCAACCTCAGGATCCCGCTGGCCTTCTTGGCCACCAGGGTTACTAGTTTCAAAGAGCTGCCTATTGATTGTTGTTTGTAGAGTGATTTCCTTTCAGGATGCCCAGAAGACTACATGTGTGTCCAGGGACGTGTTATTTGCCGGCAGACTGAGGCCAGGGTCTGTGTGCTGAGCGTTCAGCAGGCGCAGGCAGGCTGCAGGGTGCAGGTGCAGGCAGGGTGCAGGGGCTCGCTCACACGGCTCTCGCTTGCGCCGTGGAGCTAAACACGCTCGGCTGTACCTTCTCTTTCCTGTGGGGCAGAGAACACAACCGTCTCATCACACAGACAGTTCTGCCAGCACGAAGGCAGATCTCACACTGGTTCAGGTTCTGCAGGGAGACTCCTCAGACACCACAGCTCTCCAGAAGCACAGGGAGAGGGAGGCTGCCCCAATGGGGAGGTGGTGGGGGCCCCATCCCTGGAGTCACTGAGGGTCAGGCTTGATGAGGCTCTGAGCAGCCTGACCTCAGTAGAGCTGTCCCTGTGGAGGGAGGTTGGACTAGATGACCTCTGGAGGTCCCTTCCAGCCTAGAACATTCCAGGACTCTATGAAACAAAACCGAGCCTTGTTTAAGAACTGGTGGAGATGACGCAGTTTTCCTCACAGAAGATGCAGAAGAAGGATGAATATTTGCTTTAACATTTTCCTGGAGGATATTTTATTTAAAAAAGTTTCCTCCTCTGGGGGGATGAGGAGGGCTGCAAGGAATCTAGGTCAGTTCTACCAAAGTGGAAAAAGCCCAGTCTGGATCTCAGGGCATTATTAAGCTGTCCTTAGGCAGGAGGAAAAGGCAGGCAGCAGAGGCCTGGAACACTGCTGAAATCAAACTAAGTTAATCACTGTGACTGTACAGTATTTTAATTAAGGGTGGAAGACCTCGTGGAGGCTCCAGTTAAAATGCCAATGCATTCCTTTAACGTTTAGTGCAGAAAGGGGTGATGTTCCCTCTGCTTCAGCAGTATCTGTGCGCTGCTGTCCGAAAGCTCAACTGGGTTTTGGTCCCCATGTTCCTGCCATATGAGACGGTGCTTGTCCAGGAAACAACCCAGCAGGGGTTCCAGGCTCTGGCCAGAAGCTCCTTCCTCCCTTCTGTCTGAGCAGAAGAACATAGCAGATGTACCAGGAAAGGCATGCTGCCACGTCCTGCACACGTCCTGCATGAGTCAGCTGAACCACCCCTGGTGATGCTCTGCGCACACGAGACCCTTCTGTGCCACGTTCTCTTCTCTCTGAATGATGGAGGGAGGGGAGCATCTCCCTGCTGAGGAAAGGCTGAGGGAGCTGGGGCTCTGGAGCTTCGAAATGAGGGGACTGAGGGGCGATGACCCCATGGATGTTGATCAGTATGTGAAGGGTGGGTGTCAGGAGGATGGAGCCAGGCTCTGCTCAGTGTCATCTAATGACAGGACAAGGGGCAGTGTGTGTCAGCTGGAACAGAGGAGGTTCCACATCAATATGAGAAGGAACTTCTTTATGGTGAGGGTGACAGCACTGGAACAGGCTGCCCAGGGGTGTTGTGTAGTAGTCTTCTCTGGAGAAGTCTAAAACCTACCTGGCCATGTTCCTGTATGACTTGGTCTATGGGGTCCTCCTGTGGCAGGGGGATTGGACCGGCTGATCTTCTGAGGTGCCTTCCAATCCCTAACGTTCTGTGATTCTGTGATCAGAAGCAGCGGGATAATGAGGTCCCAGCACAGCAGCAAAACTGGTGCAGTGGCTTCCAACAGCCAACCAACACAAATATTCCTCAGTAGATCCCCTTGCTGCAGAGCTCTTTCAAGAGGAAGCATCAGACGAACTGCAGAGTCTATTCTGTTTATTCTTTCGGTCATTAATTGTGATGCTGCACCAACAAGCTAAAACATGAGCGAAACAAGAACGATGCTGAGGTGCAGCACCCACTGGAGTCTTCCTCTAAGCCCCTGCAGCCCTGTGCTGAACTGAGAACCCCACCTGAGCACCACTCCTGAGTGAAACTTAGCGCGGTCCAGCCACGCAGACAAACTGCCACAGCACTGCCCCGAGCCTGCCGCTAGCAGCACACTTGCAGCGCCCCAGTGCCAGCAGAGCGCTAACGCTGGTGCGTGGACTGCCATCAGCCAGCTCAGCCAATTGATCTCCCTCAAACCCAACGGGAGGAAGCCTTGATTAAAGCCCAGCGACCTGCTCTGGCCCCGCTTCTGGGGTGCTGCATCTGTGAAATCAATGCACTTAGCTCTAGGCAGCTACAGGAACAGTGACAACAGCAGCTGTTTTCAATCTCCTGCAGAGAAGCCAGGGAAGACGCAGGGGCCTGGTAATTGCAGAGAGGATAAAAAATGCCTTCTCTCACACAAACGCTTGGGCAGCTCAGGAAAATTATCTAATTGCTAATAACGAGGGCCATATGCTGCGCGACACGGCAGTGTGATGCTCCACAAGCTCTCCTTCGTGCCACCCTGCTAGCCACACACCAAAGCTTCAGTCACTGACAGTGAAGTGCTAAATGAAATCCACTTGCTTTCAAAATTCGTGTAATTTCTGGTTACAGTCACCCTAGACCAGCACAATTTCATCTCGGAGTGTTTTCAGTGTTTACTGCTAACACAACGTTCTGCTGAGCTTTCTCAGTGCCTAGCACTTCTCCAGAGAAGGAGACTCCACAGCCCCCCTGGGCAGCCCCTGCCAGGGCTCTGTCACCCTCACTGGGAACAAGGTCCTTCTCACATTGATGTGGAACCTCCTCTGCTCCAGCTCACACCCAGTGCCCCTTGTCCTATCAGTGGGTGTCCCTCAGCAGCACTGGAACAGGCTGCCCAGGGGGGTTGTGGAGTCTCCTTCTCTGGACACCTCTCAAACCCGCCTGGACTGTTCCTGTGTGACTTGATCTCTGTGACCCTGCTGTGGCAGGGGGACTGGACTGGCTGATCTTTCAAGGTCCCACCCAGTCCCTCAGGTTCTGTGATCCTGTGACTTCTCGCTCACATTAAATCCCCATAATCTGCTAAGCGACACCACATTCTCTTGGTGACGACTGACTGCGTTTTGTCGACGCCTCAATCCTGTGTTCTGTGCCTGCACCTCTTTAAGGCTTCCTGCCAGACCAAACGTTCACCTCATCTTCCAGTTCTCCTAACTTCCCTCGCACTGGCTTGAACGACTGAAGTCGCCGACCGGACCCGATGACCTTTTGGGGTCGCTCCCGATCCCCAACGACTCCACGGTCCTTCGCGTTGCCCACTCTTATGCTGCACACAAACACACGTCCTCCACCGTTCGGTTACTCAATCGGGTTTGGCAGCTCAATCATCCCCTCCCGCAGCCCTGCCCTTCATCTGGTCCAGCAGCCCCTCAGGACATCAGGAGACTGTCACATAGCAACGGCTCGGATAAACAGGAGAAATCCACGGAAGGGCAAAGGATTTAAGGGTGTAATGGCCCAGATCCACGCATCTCTTGCCAGGTGACCAGGCTACAGAAGGCTAATTAATCTTCACGTAGCCAGGGAGCTTCTGAAACAAGTCCTTTCAAAACACAATTTCGCTTGTTTCTCTTCCAAATTCAATTTCAGCAGGACAAGACCTCGATTGACCTGCTTTCTGATCTGGAGGTCTTCAGGTGGGGAGGAAGTACTACGGCCACTGCACACTTCGGTCACCGCCGCTGTCTGCGGAGCTCACTCTGCAGCCAGGGCATTTCACTCGCGTTTAGCTAAGTGGGAGCCGCTCATCACCGCTTCCCGACGCGGCGCCCAAGAGAAATGCCAAGCTGCTTCCATCTACACACCGGTCCCCGCTCGCTTTAAGAAGGCTTTATCTCTCTGGGGATTTGAGCCGGCAGGAGGAGCTACTAAACGCGCTGCCATACACACAACTCACGCCGCCATTGAACAGACTTCCACACATGAGGCTGGAATGAATGTTCATTTCATGCATTACTTCATAAGGGCTGATTGATTACAAGAGCGACCTCCTTCTGCGGCTGAAGCACTTCTACTGGCAGAGGGACAATTCACATGTGGCCGGCTGAATACAGCCTAATCAGAGCAGCACAGAACATTAGGGGTTGGAAGGGACCTCAACACATCATCTAGTCCAATCCCCCACCAGAGCAGGACCACCTGGACCAGGTCGCACAGGAACACAGCCAGGCAGGTTCTAGACTTCTCCAGAGAAGGAGACTCCACAACCCCCCTGGGCAGCCCCTGCCAGGGCTCTGTCACCCTCACTGGGAAGAAGTTCCTTCTCATATTGATGTGGAACCTCCAATGTTCCAGCTCACACCCATGGTCCCTTGTCCTGTATCATTAGATGCCACTGGCTCCATCCTTCACATATTTATCAACATTCATTCAGTCTGTTTCTCCCAGCTCCAGAGCCCCTCAGCCTCTCCTCACCAGGGAGATGCTCCCCTCCCTCCATCATCTTTGTGGCTCTGCCCTGGACTCTCTCCAGCAGCTCTGTGTCCTTCTGGGGCTGAGGGGTCCACAACTGGACACAATATTCCAGATGTGGTCTGACCAGGGCAGAGTAGAGGGGGAGGAGACCTCTTTGATCTTTCGCTCCACCCCAGGACGTCGTACTGGGCTTCTTTGGGTCATGTTTTAACCATCAAACTCATTGGATTGTTTAGTGTCAGCAATTTTTTAGACTGGACAAGAAAATGTCGACTTCACAGAGCTCCTCCATTGTGGAACTTGCAGGACTACAGCAGTCGAGCCTCACACCCTTCTACTAGACTTTCTGATGAAGGAATGTTGGGCTCAGACCTTGCATCATTCCAAGAACAAGGCACAGTGCAGCTCTGAGCCTCTGCACACACATAATAAGCCTCTCCTCCAGAATCTGCACACCAACACAAAGCCTGCCACTGCTCCTCACTCCTTTCCAGTAACTCCCACCTCCTGCTCACACCTGGTCTGCTTCACGGTGTTCTCCGGAGCCGCCTGTACAATCCAAACAACTCCCACCTCTCTCCTTACTTCCAACTGACTGTTGTGCCTCCTCTTACAAGATCAACAACTTTTCTCCTCCAGTTGATGTAGGTGCTGGCGGAGAGAGAGAAAAGTTGGCCACCCCACTGTCATGTCTCACACTCAGAATAAGAGACGATAAACAATAGGAGGGAGCTTCTGCAGAGAGCTGTCTGCGTAGCTACTTCAGGCTGAAATCAGCTCAGAAAAACACCGAGCTGCTCAGTGAAGCAGCTGTCAGCCTTCCACAAGCTCCAGTGCTTATGGAAGGACATGCAAGAGGGGCATCCTCGATCCATGGCAATCCCTCGCTCAGGCATCGCCTGAGCCCCTGCTGCAGCGCTTGGAGATCACAGAAAGTGGCGGCACAGAACCACGCTGGTTGGAAAAGACCCCCGGGATCATCGAGACCGACCATCCCCCCTATCCTGCAATGCACCCCTAAACCAGATCCCTCGACACCTCACGCACACGACGTCTAACACGACCAAAACACTCTGTGCTTTTCTGCTTAGCTCGTTTCAAAAATGGAAGCAATTGTTTCCTGCCATTTTCCAACAACTCTTCAACCGAGGAAGAAAAAGAGCTACAGTCGAAATGTCTGCAAACTCACAGACTCCTAGAATCACCAGGGATTGCAAGGGGCCTCGACAGATCATCTCGTCCAGCCCCCCTGCCCAGTAATGAGGCTTCTTTTAGGGAGGGTGGAAGAACTGACATACATGCATTGCTAGGACTTCAGGGTGTTCCACACGTGGGTTACTCTGAGGGTGACGGGGCACTGGAACAGGCTGCCCAGGGGGGTTGTGGAGTCTCCTTCTCTGGAGACATTTAAAACCTGCCTGGACTTGTTCCTGTGTGACTTGGTCCAGGTGATCCTGCTGCGGCAGGGGGATGGGACTAGATGATCTTCTGAGGTCCCTTCCAACCCCTGATGATTCTATGACTGGACTAGATGATCTTCTGAGGTTCCTTCCAATCCCTGATGATTCTATGACTGGACTAGATGATCTTCTGAGGTCCCTTCCAACCCCTGATGATTCTATGACTGGACTAGATGATCTTCTGAGGTCCCTTCCAATCCCTGATGATTCTATGACTGGACTGGATGATCTTCTGAGGTCCCTTCCAACCCCTGACGTGATGTGATTCTGTGATCTAGCTGCTCACTCACCACGACTCAATTCTCACATGATAGCCAGCTCCAGACTTCTTAAAGTGACTATTATTTGGCTGCAGGAATCAAACAGTAATCAGATTGTCTGTCATGTGCAAGCTATTTACCCAACACCCTACAAAGCCCTTTTGTGCCACCGAGATGCTTCTGTGAAAATCTGCTTTCAGCTGGCTGAACTGAGAGCGCGTTTGTCTTCAGCTGTGCTCCCACCTCCTAGACTCGGTACCCGTCCCGACAGGCTCCGTGCTTGCTCATGCTGTTTTCCAGAGATGAATACCAACTGGGTTAAGATTTCACCCATACAAGTGCCCTTTAACAGCTGAAGTGCCAGGCTCTGATACTTGTAAATAAAAAGCAGCTGACCCCACAACTTTTTAATGCTCTCTGGCCAAGAAAGCAGCATTTAGTTGGTGAAATAAAAGGACCAGTCAGAACACCAACTTTTCATGATTCACACAGCAGCCATCACGTACTGTCATGGAACACGATTCCCTTCACGAAGTGTTGAGCTGCTGCTCAACTAGCAGGAGCCTCTCTCCGCTTCTCACACAGAAGAACATACTCCCCAAACCAGCGCTTTGCCTGTCGAACCGACGTCTGCTCCTTCCTGGGTGTTCCAGCCACCCAGCAGTCCACTCGATAAACGCGCTGCCGTTGCCTAGCTATCGGGACTCCGATTCCGCTACCGTCGAGCGAGCGTTAGATTCCCCACTGATTTCAGCGAGGGAGGATCAGTTCCAGGAGGCAGCAGACAGAGACACCTGACCAGAAGTTCCTACACACGTTCTGCTGAAAAGATGCTGCCTTCAGGAGGGCACCTGGAGCTGCTTCTGTCTAGCAGGCTGACAGCACTCGCGTGTGCAGCCTGACACCGCGGTGCATTGACGCATGGCTGCTGCTTTAACCCTTCTCCTCCGGCCTGACTCGAAGAGAACAATCACCTCTTACAGTGCTGCTGGGCAAAGCTCAGGAGGCTCCTGACTCTGGCTGGCAGGGTGCAGATCACAGCTCTCAGCAGTCTGACAGGGTTTCTGGCGTGTGCAAGGCCCCCTGGGACCAGCTGCTCACTTCAACAGCAGGATGCCCGTGGGCTGCACCGTTTGCCTCTAACAGCCATCCGATTTTATCGGCCGGCGCAGCCCTACCACACACCTGAGCCCAACGGAGAGGCATTTAAGCTTGCCCTGACCCAGCCCGGCAGGTCCCCACACCCAGCACCGGGCTGCACAGGTTAGCACAGACCCCGAAGCAGCGTGTGCACGATACCGAAGTCCCAATTAATCACCCTGAGCGAGGCTAATCGCCTCAGGCGCGACGCCGTGCTGCTGGTTCTGTGTTTGCTTTGCAGCCACTGCAGCATTCTGCACAGCAGCAGGAAGCCACAGGCACATCCCACATCCACACCCCTTACACTAGGTGCTCCTGCTTCTTCAGCACCACAAGGCAAATGCACTTTGCAGGAGAGGGGTGCTACCCTGAGACATAACTCCAAATACCCATCTCGTACCTCTCTGATAGCTGTACAAAACTCACTCTGCAGCACCTTCTTCAGGGACTGTAGCTTGTGCACTGGTACTTCTCCAGACTCTTGCAGTTTCTCCAGCAATTCAATTGCTCTTGCAACATCTGAGTAGGAAAACAGAAGGAAGGGTTTACAGATCAGTGACCAAAGCGGGCGGGCTGATGGCAGTTGTAACTTACAACTCAGCTTGAGCAACACATGCCCCTTGTCCTAGCACTGGGCACCACTGAGCAGAGCCTGGCTCCGTCCTCCTGACACCCACCCTTCACCTATTTATCGACATTAATGGGGTCACCCCTCCACCTCCTTTTTTCCCAGCTCCCTCAGTCCTTTCTCATCAGGAACATGTTCCCCTCCCTCCCTCATCCCTGTGGGTCTGTGCTGGACTCTCTCCACATAGTGGTGGACAACTAGACATAGCAGTACACGTAGGAGCGAACCGAGGGATACGCATCCTGGGCAGTCTTCAGGGTGAGAAGAGTTTCAATACAGGGTTTTCTCGCAACATCACAGAACATTAGTGATGGGAAGGGATCTCCAAAGGTCATCTAGTTCAGTCCCCCTGCACAGCAGGATCACCTCCTAGACCAAGTCACACAGGAACATGGCCAGGTGGGTTTGAAACATCTCCAGAGAAGGAGACTCCACAGCCCCACTGGGCAGCTCCTTCCAGGGCTGCCCAAGGTGGGGATTGAGTCCCCATCCCTGGATGTGTTTTAAAATCGCTTAGATGTAGTGTTGGGGGATCGGGTTTAGAGGTGACCTTGCAGAGTCAGGTTGATGGTTGGACTCTATGATCCCAGGGGTCTTTTCCAACCCAAATGATACTATGATCCTATACATATCTTGTAAAGTGATGCCTTGAAGCTGCCCACCAGCACCACGTCTCCTGATCCCAACATCAGCTGATCCTGCAGGACCCAGTCCCCCTCAGCAGACCCTGCTCACTGTACTGGAGTGGGGCTGCTTTCAACATCAGGTGAGGGCTCGCTGGCTGCTGCTGGAGTTGTAAACGTAAACACTTCCCGTGGTTCTGATCTCAGATTCAAAGAAAGTCTGTTTATGTCAACATACCCCAAGGATGCTACTTAGTAGGCTACTTGCTTTTGTGTTTTAAACCACAAGCACACAGGAAACGCACTGAAATCAGTCAGGGAAGTAAAACATTTGGCTGAGCTAGAGAAGCAGGCACCAGAAACAGTCACAAGGAATAAGCCTGCCGGAGCAAAGCAGCACAGGCTGGAGAACACCACACTTTGCTTGGCTGAGATCCACCCTCTTGCTCCCCTGCCCGAGCAAACGCCAGTATTTATGTGCCCTGTGTGCACACGGTAAAACAAAAGCACTGGCCATATGGGCAACCTCATGCCCTTCCCACCACGATACTTCCAGTGCGTGTTTTCCTCTTGCAGCAGAGCACTTTTTCTTGGCAGGGAAGAGGACAGGAAGAGGGGAAGAAAAGACCCCAACAGGTGCCTCGCCGAGGGAGGCCAGGTTAACTCGGGGATGCTAATTCTCCTTCACACCAGGCACCACACTTGAGCCAAAGCCGTAACTCTCACTTTCCCCCCGCTCATCTGTCATTACCAGGGTCTCCCGCTGCCTCTCCTCAGCTCTTATCTCTCCAGCTGATCTCAGCCTTGAACCTTTTCCTGTTATTACCAGAGAGACGAGGAAGATGGCTGTGGGCTACTGGCAGCTGTACACAGCGACAGGGCAAACTGCCACTTGAAGTCTAGCATCACCATCTCAACTTGTGTTTCTCTAGGTGACCTGGAGACTCCAGCGAGACACCAGTGCCAAGGGTGGCGTTTGCGCGATGCAGCGGGCGCGAGGCAGTCGCGACGCGCGTGACTCTATCTGCAGGCTCCGGTAACAACAGCAGGGTTCTGTTCTCCCCTCACTTTCAGTGGATCTAAGGACACTGCCCTTTGCAGGTGGAATCACAGAACCTGAAGGATTGGAAGGCACCGCAAAAGATCATCTAGTCCAATCCCCTGCCACAGCAGGATCAACCCAGAGCAAGTTGCACATGAACATGTCCAGATGGGTTTGAAACATCTCCAGAGAAGGAGACTCCACAACCCCCCTGGGCAGCCCCTGCCAGGGCTCTGTCACCCTCACTGGGAAGAAGGTCCTTCTCACACTGATGTGGAACCTCTTCTACTCCAGCTCACACCCATCACCCCTTGCCCTATCATTAGATGACACTGAGCAGAGCCTGGCTCCATCCTCCTGACACCCACCCTTCACATATTTCTCACAGAATAGTAGGGATTGGAAGGGACCTCAAAAGATCATCTAGTCCAATGGCCCTTCATACATTTATCACAGAATCACAGAACAGAAAGGATTGGAAGGGACCTCAAAAGATCTTCTAGTCCAGTCCCCCTGCCAGAGCAGGATCACCCAGACCAAGCTGCACAGGAACATATCCAGGCAGTATAAAATCCTTTCTTAAAAATCCCTGCAGAACTAGGGAGCACAGATCTGCTGCTCACAGCTGGCAACAACCGACACGCTCCGACACAGCTGTACAGCTGAGCAGCAAAAGGTGCTGCATAAAGGAGTGCAAGCTCCAGAGCCACGACTATTGGGTTACAAGGCTATCGGGCTACCGCGGGGATCAGACACACAACCTGCTCTTTTTCCAGAGGCTGTTTCATAGCTTTTCACAGCCATCAGGCCCTCCTCAGGTTTCTGCAGTCTGGGGCTGCGTACAACAGAACAGCCCCGTTATGCTTCTGCTCATACGCTGACTCAGCAAACACAGTGACAAGACTCAGCAGCAAGAACACGGCTGCTAAACCCACCTGGCCATGTTCCTGTGCAGCTGGACCTAGGGGACCCTGCTGTGGCCAGGGGATGGGACTGGATGGTTTTTCCAGGTCCCTTCCAATCCCTCATGTTCTGTGAGGTGATATCTGAAGTCAGACCAGCTTTATGAAAAATCTGCCAGATGCTCAGCAGAATAAACGAGTTCGGACAGAGAGCAGCATCTATTATACACAGCCAGAAAGATGTCTGCTTCAACCTGCAGGCCTTCAGATGGCCTCTCCTAAAATGAGCGCCAAAGGAAGCACAAACCTATTCTCTCTCACTTCTTTGAGTGCAGTGGTGCTGGCAGAAAACGCTTCCATCAGACCGTGCTAGCACACACCCTGTAAGCGACCCTAGCAGCAACAAGCTTCCTTTAGCTCCTAATTGCTCATCACTACGTGCACCTCAGGCACGTAGGAGCTCACAAGAGCTCCTCTGAGAGCTCTGAGAAGGGTAGGCGGGCTCGGGAGAGGGCTCCGAGCTACAGAAAAGCAGAAGATCGCCACGGCGCGTGCATGCAGCCTTTGTATGACGCGATGGCAGCTGAGGAGGTGCCGACAGCCGTGGGGCAGGAGGAGAGCGGTTAGGGGAAGAAACTGGCTGGTGAAACACTGAGAATGGGTGAAGAAGCCCAGCAATGGAGGTAACTGTGCAGGCTGAGAAGAGCGAGACAACAGACGATGGCATGCAAGGGAGACGCGGCGCTCCAGATAACAAAGGGGACTGCAGCAACTGGTGGTCATCAGGGAGGCTGCTGCAATGCCTCTGTGGAACACCGAGGTCACCGAGAGCAGAGGCAAAGGCAGCAACACGAGTGATACGACACCACAAACCTGTGCTGCTGGAAGAGGCCAACTCACTGGCCAGAGTGCTCTGTAACAGCAGTCAGCGTCACACTCAGGGGATCCCACTTCAGCTGGGAGATTTGACTAGATCACCTTAAGGTATCGGAGAGGACCTCGAATGTTCTATGATTTACTAAAGACAAACCCGTGGAAGAGCTAAAACACAAGAGTACTGGTGTTTTTAAGCATTTCCTTTTTTCTTCACAGTGACAGCTTGGGGTTTTTTGAATGCAGGCAAATTAAGCTGGGAACGTACTTCAAACCCCATAACCCCGAAAATAAAATAAGACAAAAAACCTACCCAACTTTCTATGTTTGTTGCTTTATGAAAGACAGCACTGCAACTTTCTGCCTCAACCCAGAGCAAGGTGCAGTTTCCCCCACCTTCAGGGTTTCAGCTTTGAACCAGCCTCAAAATTTCCCTAGTTAGCTACGATGGACACCTGAGATTACTGATCACAGAATCATTCAGGTTTGAAAAGACCCTTGGGATCACCAAGTCCAACCATCAACCCTACTCCACAAGATCACCCCTAAAGCAAATCCCCCAACACTACATCTAAGTGACTTTTGAACACATCCCGGGATGGGGACTCCGCCAC
This sequence comes from Rhinopomastus cyanomelas, assembly GCA_013400115.1. Classification (NCBI taxonomy): domain Eukaryota; kingdom Metazoa; phylum Chordata; class Aves; order Bucerotiformes; family Rhinopomastidae; genus Rhinopomastus; species Rhinopomastus cyanomelas. The sequence continues at coordinate 179,689 of VXBP01006640.1, read as the reverse complement.
CACCCTGGGCAGCCCAGTCCAGTGCCAGGCCACGCTCTTCAGGAAGAATTTCTTCCTGATGTCTAATCTAAACCCACTGTGTTGAAGCTTGAATCTCTTCCCTCTAGTTTTGTCACTAATGACTGTGAGAAGAGAGCAGCACCAACATGTCTACGGGGTTATTTCAGACAGTTGCAGAGAGCAGTGAGACTCCCCTTAGCCACCTCTTCCTCAAACCCAACAGCCCCGACCATATCTGTGAAAGACAGACTACCCAGGAAATACCTGGAAGCACTGGGTTCAGTCGAGGTGCTTCTGGGGTCGCTTGAGCCCCCCCTCTTTGGTTGACATAGCAGCAGAGTAAGTGAGGAAGTGCGTCCTTTCTGACTAAATAGCCTTCTGCAGGCCAGGTGCAGTATGAAAATCTATTTCTTCTGGTCTGTACTTCCCTGTTGCACGTCACATCCTATAATTCAGTGACGTTTTGCATCACTCTCACTAACAGCAGCCCTGGCTGACAACCAGGGCAGACTGTACCGTCGGCAGCCCTGCCACGGCATCCTGGACACAGCCCACGGATGCTTACACTGAAACAGGGACCAAGCTGCATCCTTGCGCGTTGTGGTGGATTACTTAAAGCGAGGCTCCAGTGATGACAAGGGATGTGTAATTCAGAAGCAGCAACACTTTCCTTTGAAAAGCCAGGTTTGCTAATGGATTGCCATCTGTCCAGCCCTCTGCCAGGAAATAGATTTGCCCTGCTTACCGAAAACGGTATTAGGGTGAAACTGTAGATTACACAGTGGATTTCTGAGCAGTTTAATTTAAAGTGCACGCTAGCACTTGGTTATTTCAGTAAAAATAACTTCAGACTAGCTTCTCCTACTAATGCTGGGATTTAAGCCAGCCAGCAAACTGTACTCAGAGTTACTTCTCGGGCTGTTTTGCTCTCAGATGGGCTTCGGAAAAGCCGCCTACCTCCCCTTTATAATTTTGAAACCCAGTTCCTCAGGTTTCCCTTGCATAGAATCACAGAACATTGGGGATCAGAAGAGAGTTCAAAACATCGTCTAGCCCAATCCCCCTGCCACAGACCAAGCCACACAGGAACACAAGCAGGTGGGTTTCAAACATCTCCAGAGAAGGAGACTCCACAAGCACCCTGGGCAGCCCATTCCAGTGCTCTGTCACCCTCACTGTGAATAAGTTCCTCGAGGTCCCTTACAATCCCCAGTGTTCTGTGATACTGTGAGTTACAGCAAGCAGCTGTATCTAAGGAAGCAGCTCTATCAAATGCCCACCTTAATTCTCTGCAAAATAACTTTAAAAATCCCCGGCCTCCACGGCGCTTTCAAGGCGCTGGGAGCCTCCCAGAGCCTCTGTTAGGGAACTAGACACCCCAGCAGCTCAGGATGCTGCGCCGAGAGCTGCTGGACCTCTGCGGGTAACCCATGGAGCAAACCAAATGTGATCGGTACGTTACCGACCCCTGGAACCCGCAGGAATCTCCTATCTCAGAACATTTCAGCTCAGCCTTGTTACAGGCACAAACGTGCTGCCAGGGAGAGCTCCGGCTTTGTGCAGCCTGGAGGCAGGGGTCGGATTTTAAGGCAACTTGCAGTATTTCAGCAGCCGCTACGGTCTCTCTGGGCGGTTACGGACACAGTCTGAAGGCTGCCAGCCCACCAACCGCTCCACTGCCCGCGCTGAGAGGCTGCGGGAACAGGCAGCCGCGTTTCTGCGGGGTCGCATCGCTAACGCCAGCGATCACCGAGGCTGCAGACACCGACACCCCCAAAACACCGCATTTCGGGAGCACCCGACCGTCCCCTCGGCAGGTGCCACCTCCCAACTGGCTGCTGCCGGGAGCCGCTGTCCCCCGACACGGAGCCCCGGCGGGGGCGGCCTCCCGAGCGGGAGCCGCAGAGCCGCATCCCCCGGGCGGGCTGCGCCGCGGCTCCCCCAGCTCCGCTGTCCGCGCAAAGTTCGATCCTCTCTCTCCGTGTCGGCCCCTTCTCCCGCCCCACCGATCCCGGGGGCCAGCGGGCAGCGCCGAGCGCAGGGCGCGGTGCCGGGAGCCGGCCGCTCTCACCTCTGTCCAGCGTGAGCGGCTGCACCGCCGTCAGCGTCGCCATGTCTGCGGCGGCGGGGCCGGAGCCCGAGTGACGCGCGGCCCCGGGACCGCCGTGGAGCGCGGGCAAGGGCGGGGAGGAGGCGGCTGGCGAGGAGAGGGGGCGGAGGACGAGGGTGGCTCCGTGGGAGAAGGAGGAGAAGGAGGAGGAGGAGGCGAGCGGGGCGGGGAGGGTGCCCAGGGGCGGGCGGTTCGTCACGGACGGGGCTCCGCGGTGGAGCGGGCGCAGGGCGGCCCGGCGGGGGCCGGCGCGGGCTGCCGGCATCGCTGCGGCGCCGGAGCCGGGGTGGCGGAGGGGCAGCCCGCACGGCGATCGCTTCGGCTACAGGGGAGGGGGTCCCGCAGGAGCCGGGCGCAGGGTGAGGGTCGGGGAGCCGCCGGTGCCGCCGCCCCGGGGATGCCGCAGCGCCCGGCGCAGGCAGCAGCAGCAGCGGCAGCAGGAGGAGGCTGCAGCTCCGCAGCGCCGCGGGGCGGGAGGACGGGCGGGGGCCGGGCCGCCGGCTGAGAGTCGCCCGGGCCGGGGGCGGCTGGGCGGGGCGGGCTGGCACTGCGCTCTGCTCCGCGGCAGCGCTGCGACGGAGCGGTCTGGGCGAGGGGATGGAGAGGTGCCTGGCTCCAGCGCAGGGCCTCAGCGGAAACCCAGAACAAGGTGCCAGCCTCGGGATCTGCCCAGCCGTCACCTCAAGAAACTCAGCCATCACCTCAGTGCACCCTGGCCTGCTCTTAAATCACACCCGAGACGTCTCCGCGGCGCGGGGTGGAGTCCTCGGGAGGCTGATTGCAGCCGAGAGGCACCTGCCTCTTGCCGGCCAGCTGCAGCCCGTGTGAACCTGGAGGCCTTGGTCGGAGACCATCTGTGAAGGTGGGATTTCACACTGGAGCTCTGCAGAGTTTGTCGACAGCCTTTTGGTTGTCTGCCCTCGTTGTACCCGCGAGGTCAAAGGAAACTGGTCGCCTGCCGTCTGAGAACAGTGTGTCACAGTTCCACAGAGCTTCTGGTGCCTTCCCTGCCGTAGACAGCAGTGTAGAGGAGGGCTCTGAAGAGTAATTACTGGGGAAGCTGCGGACGTTTTGCCATGAAAAGCGTACAGAGCTGGTTAAAATACACTTAGTCGTGTCAAAATTACAGAAGTGACACATGTGGACCACCCTCTCTGGAGGTGTTTAAAACCCACCTGGACGTGTTCCTGTGCGAATGGGTCTAGGGGATCTTCCTGTGGCAGGGGGTTGGGCTGGATGCTCTTACAAGGTCCCTTCCAATCCCCAACCTTCTGTACTTCTGCAATATGATTATATCTTCTTTACGCACCTCTTTCTTTAAAGCAAAGTATTACCCCACCGTCCTTGGTATCGATTTGGTGGCTCTGGGGAACACCACACCAACTGCACGGTGGTCAACTGTGTCAGCCGTTCCCCCTTTAAACCTGGTTGGGTTGTGTTTGCACATTGCATGAAACTCTGGGTTCAGAGAACTTTCAAGGCCCCGGGGGCCGGTTTGGAATGCGTGTTCTGCCTCTTCTCTTTCCTTTATGCTTCGCTTGTGCCTCGCTCTTGAGCACAGCTGAAAGCAGAGGCTGCACTGCTGTTGCGATACCGTCTGTGAATCCTCAGAAGACCAGAGATGTTTGTCACCACTAAGATTTGCTTTCTGAGTGGCATTTTGCATCAGCAGGGGGAAAGAATCCTTTTTGAAAAGATCAATCGGTTATTTGAATGCAGTTTCCATGGCAGAACTTGCTGTTTGAGAAATCTAATGGTTTAATGGCAGTTTGTTTACCAGGCAGGGAACCGCATCAGCTACCCGTAGGAAACGTCATTCAGCGCCTTCTGAGACCTGTGTGTGTTGCTCACGAGTCGGAGACTCATGCCGCCTCAGATAACGTTTCGGGTGGGCTGGGAAGTCCTCCTTGTGTGCACAGTGCAGTCTTTTCCCACTGTACAGCCCTGTGCTGCAGGACCACGCTTTCCCACGGGACTCATTTTACATTCTACTATCGTGGATAACTTCTTGTAGACAGAGCAATTACTGCTCCCCCCAAACACTCAAGCCAGTCTGGCCTTTGAAAGTTCTTTCTCCTTTCTGGTTGTGTTAAGAGACCCAACAGCACTTGACAACGGGGTGAACAGAACTGAATTTCTGCTGAAGTTCTTGGGCTACACTGAAATGCACATGGGGGGTCACAGAGCATTAGAGGTGGGAAGGGACCTCGAAAGACCATCCAGTCCAACCCCCCTGCCACAGCAGGGTCCCCTAGATCCAGTCACACAGGAACACAAGCAGGTGGGTTTGAAACATCTCCAGAGAAGGAGACTCCACAACGCCCCTGGGCAGCCCCTTCCAGGGCTCTGTCACCCTCACTGTTGCCGCTTGTGCTGTCATTGGTTTCTTGTTGTTTCCATGAAAACATCCTTACAAAGAATGATGACAAAGAAAATATATGCTCGTGAACAGATACTTGTCCTTTAAAGGAAGTTAAAACAGCAAAACACAGCAGAAATAGTTTCAGAATTATCAGGGATGAACTGGTGGTGGTTGCAAGGAGGTCACAGCCAAGTCTGCAGGTGTAGGGGATAAAATAGATGTGCAAGGACAACCCAGCGCTCCATAACATTGTCACAGTTAATTAGTTTCACAGAATCACAGAACATCAGGGATTGGAAGGGACCCCTAAAGATCATCCAATCCAATCTCCCTGCCAGAGCACAGTGACCTAGATCCAGTTGCACAGCAACGTGTCCAGGAGGGTTTTAAATGACTCCAGAGAATAACAGAAGGTTAGGGACAGGAAGGGACTGTGAAAGATCATCCAGTCCAAGCCCCCTGCCCCAGCAGGCTCCCCTAGATCCACTCACACAGGAACATGGCCATGTGGGCTTTTTTAAATGTCTCCAGAGGAGACTCCACAACCCCCCTGGGCAGCCCCTGCCAGGGCTCTGGCACCCTCACCATGAAGAAGGTCCTTCTCACACTGATGTGGAACCTCCTCTGCTCCAGCTCACACCCGCTGCCCCTTGTCCTGTCACTGGGTGCCCCTGAGCAGAGCCTGGCTCCAGCCTCCTGACACCCACCCTTATATATTTATCAACATTAATGAGGCCACCCCTCAGTCTCCCTTTGGGGCTGTGGCCAGTGCAACATCCAACACTGGTTATCAGCCTTGGATGGATCAGGAGATCCATCAGTCCTGTGTTAATTTTGTGTGAGATCAGGGACATTATGACACGCATCTGAGAACGGGTGGGACCTTGATTGCAAGGAGTTATTGTAATTAACTCTGATTTTAGTACCCTCTGTAAGTACCTTTTTGAGGCATCAAAATTAAAATATGATGAAAAGGCCCTTTTGGGACCTAGAATGCATTTTCAGGTTTTAATTGGGAACTGGAGAAAGACAAGCTGCTTGCAAAGCCGGTACCTTCACAGACATGGGAGATTTAAGCTGAACACAAGCACCAGAGCTGCTGGAGAGAGCCCAGCGCAGAGCCACTGAGGTGATGAAGGGAGGGGAGCATCTCGCTGCTGAGGAAGGGCTGAGGGAGCTGGGGCTTTTCAGCCTGGAGAAGAGGAGCCTGAGGGGTGACCCCATGAATGTTGATAAATGTGGAAAGGGTGGGTGTCAGGAGGATGGAGCCAGGCTCTGCTCAGGGGTATCCAAGGATAGGACAAGGGGCAGTGGGTGGGAGCTGGAGCAGAGGAGGTTCCACATCAACATGGGAAGGACCTTCTTCACGGTGAGGGTGACAGAGCCCTGGCAGGGGCTGCCCAGGGGGGTTGTGGAGTCTCCTTCTCTGCAGATGTTTCAAACATGTTCCTGTGCAACTGGATCTAGGGGATCCTGCTGGGGCAGGGGGTTGGACTGGATGACCTATTGAGGCCCCTTCCAGTCCCTAATGTGATTCTGTGATACTGCCTAAAATCTTCGACTGCCTGGTTACACCGATAACCCGGTTTGTCAGGCTGAGGTTTAAAAAGCACCAGCAAACAGGTGAAGAATAAAAACTGACAAAAACTGTTGTGACCAAGGTGAGACTCGAGAGTAGAGTAGAATTCAGTCCTGCTTTGTAGCAAGAAGAATGAAAAAGCAGGAAAAGCTTTTATTTTAGCTTCCAGAAGACAGACCAATGATGGTACTGAGGCTTTCCATTGCTTTTTCAGTAACTAGCTTCCAACAGATGACAGCAGTGAAGTGCTGCTGGGGACTAGAGTGTCAGGGCTACTGATGTTGTTGTTGAGAGTCAAACTTCTACCTCTCCTTCAGAGGGAAGGAAAGCCACGGGGAAATATGATTAAGTTGTCTTGGTCTAAGAATCAGTTCAATGGTTGTCTCTGCATCTGCAGTCAACATCCCTTCAGAGCTGATCTGCGTGACACTGGGAACAATTAAATCACCTCTGCTCGCTGCAGTGCAGTCGTGCTCACTTGCCAAGTTGCTCTGGTTCCCTGTGCGTCCCGGAGGCAAAGCCGGCTTCGTGGCTGCGTGGGTTTGAGCTGCATACAGATGCTGGTGTGACTGTGTGTCCTTCCCAACACTTCAGTCAACTTTTCCTGTTTGGAAGCAGTCTGAAGTTTTACTTTCTGAGTCAGAGAGACTCCGACACTAATCCTGCAGACATCTGTGCGTGCTCTGTCTTCACTCTCATGGCCAACTTACTGGCTTCAGCACAGTTCACTAATGTGAAAAAATCTGCCTGGATCAGAGCAGAATCAGTTAGATCTAGATTGGAGACCCAGAGTGTTGGGGCTGCTCAGCCTGGAGAAAAGGAGGCGCTGGGGGGACCTTCTTTGGACCTTCCAATACCTGAGGGAGAGGGGCCTCCATGAAGGCAGGGGAGGGTCTTTTCAAAAGGGTTTGTATGGACAGGACAAGGAGCACTGGGTTCAAGCTGGCAAAGGAGAGATTGAGGCTGGACGTTAGAAAGATGTTCTTCAGTGTGAGGGTGGTTGATGGCTGGAATGGGCTGCCCATCCGGGGAGATGGTGGGGGCCCCATCCCTGGAGTCATTTTAGGTCAGGTTGATGAGATTCTCAGCAGCCTGACCTAGGTAGAGTTGTCCCTGTGTAGGGAGGTTGGACTAGATGACCTCTGGAGGTCCCTTCCAGCCTAGAACATTCTATGATTCTGTGATTCTATGATTCTTGATCTTTTGAGGTCCCTTCCAGTCCCTGATGTTGTGTGATTCTGTGCGATTCTAAAGAGCATAAACACTCTTTGCCTCATGGAAGGCCTCCAGGTGAGTTGTACAGACCTGGGGCTGTTGGCTGGTTCTGTGAGTAACTGCCTCGTACTGATCAGAGGCACAGTGTCTTCTGCATTCTCTGGCATTGCCTGACCCACACAGACCGCCTCTGAGCCACACTCCGCAGTGCCGTGTGTGAGAGCCACACGGGCATGCTGTCAGGGTTTGATTTGGTTAGACATCACGAAGGCAAGGCCACAGGATTTCCCTTGGGGAGCACTGGAAAGACTGGAAGCTACGTCAGGACAGCAGCAAGACTAAGTCAATGCTGTGAGCAGGCTGTGGGATGGGAATCTGCTGGACTTGTCATTTTCCCTTTTGCTTTCTGCCTGCAAAAGGTCTCAGTTTTGCAGTTCAGACATTTTCTCCTCCTGCAATGAGACTGAACAGGCTAAATTGAGCTGGAGTTCTCTGGCAGCAAGAAGAGAAGCTCTATCTCACAGATGGGCCAGTGAGGGATTTAAAGTCTATTTTCTTTTCTCCCTCCTGGGATACCTGTGGATGCTTCACATCCATGCAAAAGAAAAGCTGCGTCTGTGCATTCCTTCATTTGTCACTAGCCCCAGAGCAACATGGAGCCGGCGCTGGATCGCGTCTCAGATTTGCATTTCAGAGAATTAAAGAAACAAAAAAAGAGAGAGAGAAATGATTGTTTTGTTCTGATCAAAATGATTGTTGTGGAGCCGATTGGAGCCAAGCGTCAATTATCTGAAAAAAGGGAATTTCTACCAGTCTGACGTCATGCCGCCGCGGCACTAAACCATATTCATCAGGGACTTGGTTTCCGTCATAGAGAACGGCGTAAACGAAGAGGGGCTCATTCTGGATGTTGGGTGTAGCCATTTGGAAGACAAAGGGTTGCCATCCCCACTTCTATTACGACTACTTTCCTGATATAATGAAGTCATTTCAAGGAGTGGGATTACAAATCAGCTACCGAAGCGACCTTGTGGCTTAGACAAGTGCAGAATGGAAACACCGTCAAGCTCGAGACACCTGATGGACGGAGATTGCAGCAAAGAGAAATACTAGTGCCTTTCTTCTTTGAACTGGTCAGAGGGAGGCCTAGGGGTCACATTCAAGCTGCTCTGCATTCTTCTGCAGGGTTTGGATCTAGTGTGACTCATGGGCCTTCCTCAAAGGATCCATCCTTGGTTATTCAGCAGTGCCATAGGGTGCCACCACCATGTAGCTGCAGAGCTGTCGGGGCCCAGTTGGGAGCCCATGGACATTTGATTCGATTGAGACTGAGGGGTGACCCCGTGAATGTTGATAAATGTGTGAAGGGTGGGTGTCAGGAGGATGGAGCCAGGCTCTATTCAGGGGCATCTAATGATAGGACAAGGGGCAGTGGGTGTGAGCTGGAACACAGGAGGTTCCACATTAATGTGAGAAGGACCTTCTTCCCGGTGAGGGTGCCAGAGCCCTGGAAGGGGCTGCCCAGGGGGGTTGTGGAGTCGCCTTCTCTGGAGACGTTTAATACCTGCCTGGACGTGTTCCTGTGTGACTGGATCTGGGGGATCCTGCTGTGGCAGGGGGATTGGACTGGATGATCTTTCGAGGTGGCGTCCAATCCCTGATGTGATTCTGTGGTTCTGTGAAAGCTTCCTTGAGCTATTCCATTACCAGAGTCTTTATTGTTTAATAGTAAAGGAACCTCTGTTTGCTGTTTCTGCTTAACATTCAGAACCTGTCTGATAATTTCCTGGAAGAATTCAGTCTAATAATAGTAATAATAATAATAGTAATACAAAAGAGTGGGATTTAAAGTGATTTTAGTAAAATAACCGAAGCAAAGTAGCAAAGATCTGAAGAAAACCTTCTGTTGAGAGGGCATTTTCTGACACGAGAGCGAGTCCCGCGTACCTTTGCGTGGTGCCACAATCAACAGGCTCACATTGCTGGCAGGCTTGTTTCTGGAACTCATCTACATTTTGTGTTCCACCTGCCATTCGTCTCATATTGAGCTGACGTAAAAAAGAACATCAGGTGGATGCAATATGCATTCAAGTGCAAAACATGACTGATACAATCTGAAATGCATCAAATCCCAGTTGTACCCATTATTAAGTTTGCTGACACATCACTGATGGAACTTAGAGATCCAAATGTGGCAAACATCAGCGGTAGGATTTTGAGAGTCCTGAAGGTACCTGTCAGCCCGCGTGTTTGCAGGTGCCAGGAGGATACTGAAGCTGTGAGTCATCCTTTGAGGATGCCTACGTTTACATGCGCATCGTGACTATTTGTTGGGGCAGTTAAATGATACAGAAGCCTGACAGCAGTGCTCAAAGAGAAGTCCCAGTGTGGATTGTTCTTCTCATCGCTTCCTGAGAATTGTGGGACACTTTGGGTGTTGCTTGTGGAGAGGGTTAAGATTTATTCATGCAAAAGACTTATTGTACTTCATGGAATCACAGAATCATTCAGGTTGGAAAAGACCCTTGGGATCATCGAGTCCAACAATCAACCCTACTCTACAAGGTCACCCCGAAACCAAATCACAGAATCACAGAACCTTAGGGGTTGGAAGGGACCTTGAAAGATCATCTAGTACAATCCCTCTGCCAGAGCAAGATTCCCTAGATCCAGTCGCACAGGAACACGTCCAGGTGGGTTTTAAATGTCTCCAGAGACAGAGACTCCACAACCTCCTGGGCATTGCAGGGCTCTATCACCCTCACTGGGAAGAAGTTCCTTCTCGTATTGATGAGGAACCTCCTCTGTTCCAGCTCACACCCGTTGCCCCTTGTCCTAGCATTAGAAGCCACAGAGCTCAGCCTGGCTCCATCCACCTGACACCTGCCCTTTCCATATTTATCAACCAGATGACATTTAGAAGAGCCTGGCTCCAGATCCCCCAACAGAAAGAGCCACAGCGACCTGATATTGAAGGCATTTGCATGTCCCATCTGTCTGACGTTGTGTTGGGATTGCACTCTACTGGAGTGGCAAACTGTGAAAACTTAACTGGCTTCTGGAAGGCAGATGCTAACATTGGTCTGGCAGCCCAGCGACATTCTTTCAGCTTCTGAGTAATAGGCTCAGCCTGATCCCAGAGGCTTGCATTTCAATCTTTTGATTAGCAGAGCTTGAGAGCACTTCTTGGCTGGCAAATTAAGCCACCATGGAGCAAACTTTGCATTCTGACTCATAAAAGCTCTTTGCAAATATCATTAACAGGCTTCGGAATAAATCCTGCCTTCATTTCTAGGGTTGCGGGTTTTCAACCCCAGAAAGGATTTAACAGAGCAGGACGCTTTGTCCACGTGTCCTGGTGAGGACACGACGACCACGCTGTATCCGGTCGGCTTATTTGAGCACGTTTGTAAATCAGAGTAGGTTCATTTCAGCGGGTGGTGCTTTGGCTTTGAGGCTTTTCCTTCGGTGTGTGGTACCGAGCAAGAGCAAATCTGCTGACGGAGCACTGCAGGGAGACCTGAACGCTGCACCGAGACCTGGGCCACAGGCAACACTATTTACAGCACCTGCCAAGAATAGAAACTTCACCGTGTCACACACAGTCAGGGTACTTCATGAACACAATTAAAGGTCAATCACAGAACGTCAGGGATTGGAAGGGAACTTGACAGATCATCCAGTCTTATCTCCCTCTCAGTGCAGGATCCCCTACATCAAGTAGCACAGGAACATGTCCAGCTGGGTTTTAAACATCTCCAGAGGAGACTCCACAACCCCCCTGGGCAGCCCTTTCCAGGGCTCTGTCACCCTCACCATGAAGAAGGTCTTTCCCATATAGATGTGGAACCTCCTCTGCTCCAGCTCACACCCACTGCCCCTTGTCCTATTATTGGGTGCCCCTGAGCAGAGCCTGGCTCCATCCTCCTGACACCCACCCTTCACATATTGATGTGGAACCTCCCATGTTCCAGCTCACACCCACTGTCCCAAATCTGCCTTAACTGAACCTAACAACTCAAGCTCTTGCAGCTCAAGTCTGCTTGAGTTAAGACGCGGTGTCCGACACGGGGCTCCAACCTCAGCCCTGCCATTCAGAGTCCCGTGCTCTACCGACTGAGCTACCCAGGCGCTGTGTTCCCTCCTCAGCCCTCCGACATACGAACCGAGATTTGTATTGCTGTGAACTCTGATTCCTTGTGTTATGGAGAGCAGTGACCTTCCAGCAGCTGTGGGCTTCGCAGAAGTCCTCTCGCTGCTGGGATTCACCTGACTTTTGAATGCCAAGTGCAAAGCAGAAGAGATGATGTTTGTAGCTGGACAAGCGTAGCATGTCTTATATTGGGATGAAAAGAGATCTTGCTGATGCCAGCCAAAACAAAGCTTGAGTACATAAATATTCTCCTGGCCACATTGCTTCATCAGGGCTTTTTTTTTAGGCATAATAGAAGTTTCAAAGATAGCCTTCAAAATGTCATGTAGAAAACAAACCAGCAGCAGATGATTTCCTGTGAGTGAAATAACTGCCACGACTGGCTGTAGAGCCATCTTAATGTAGCACTCCATTTTGGTGTTAAGCAGTTCCCTCCCAAGGAGGAACCAAACTGCCTCAGCTCCGATACTAAACTACTAGAGCGCAGCAACAAGCCAGTTATTTGACAGAGCCTCTTGCTGAAGTTCATGTTTCCGTGTGAAAGACTCTTTCGAAGGCAGCTTCTTCAGTTGTGCTCGGTTTCGGCGTGGCTGGGCAGATGTCTGTGCTGCGTGCTGAAGGGTGACCCAAGTTCTTCTTTCCTTGCTCTTAGGAAGGGGGTCAGGTGTGTGGCCACTGCCTCTTGTTCGTGTCTGCCCAAGATTCACCGAGTGTTCCGGGAACACGCAAAGGCCACGTGAGAGCAAGGGGAGGCAGGGAGACAAAACAGGTCTCCGTGTCTCGTTCAAGCTCTTCACTAAAAGGTCAGAGGACATACAATTGCTTCTCATCCATATTAACGTCAGCAAAGAGCCCCTCAGAAAGGTCAAAGTGCCAAAATATCTCTTACAAGTGTCTGTTGGGGTTTTTTAAAGCTGACCTCTGATACCAACTCTTCCTTATTAAAAGAGCCTCAAACCCCCTGCTGCCTAGCACATCCATTCCTTACAAATGAAGAACGGGTGGAAGAACACGAGCTGTCATTGAGAAAACGAGACAAGAACTAGGAAATGAATTGTCCTCCCCTACATCCTCCTGCAGTATCTTCACTAGATCCTTGTATCTAGTTCCCTCTCCAGCTTCTTCAATTACAAATGTGACGGCTGCAGCCAGGATCACAGAGCAGGAGGGACTGGAAGGGGCCTCGAAAGACCATCCAGTCCGACCCCCTGCCACAGCAGGATCCCCTCCATCGAGCAGCACAGGAACACCTGACCGTGAGTAGCGCTGGCTGCCTCCTCTGCAAAGCACCATCGAGTGTGAGCAACTTCTCTGCTTTCAAACTTTCCTGTGAAGACATTAAAGAGGGGGTTATATTTATTGTTCAGTTAAAGACCTGAAACACCGAAGAAGTTTGACAAGCCTGTCGTCCACCGCCCCTTTGTTGAGAGCCCCGCAAGCATTTGGGAACTGCACAGAGAGTCAAGAACAGGCTGCTCAGTGTTTGCTTAACTTCTTGCCTAAACGTGCCTCAGCGAAGCAGAAGCAGCTAACGGATGTCACGGTTATTCTCAGCACAACCGACCCCAACCACAACGACAAAGTTATCCAGCAAATGCAAAGGGCAAACATCTGCTTTTATTCAAAATCCAAGGCTTATGTTGAATTTTATTGTGGATAAATCCGATCTGAAGCTGTCTGTCCCTCTGCACGCGAGGCACTTTGGAAGGCTGCCGGGCTGCTGAGCTGCAAACACACGGGAGCCTAACCTAGAGCAGAAAGAGTCAGGAAGAGAAAGCACCGAGGAATCGAGACACCGTGTTATAAAGTCCTAACAGTCAGAAAAAAGCTTTAAGACATAAATGCTCACAACAGGGAAGTGAGGAGAAGGCACGGCTGCAGTACCTTCCACAGGAGAATCCTCACTCGTTTACCTACCTCTTGTGAGCTGTTTTAGCCAAACCCAAGTTACTGGTCACACTAGACAAGAACGGGTCTAAACGTGAGGTTACACGACATCGCCTGAGCTACAGAACCCAGGGACTCCCTCCCTTCCCAGCTACAGAAGAGTGTGAATCCCATCTGCAGCACTTGACAGCCACAAGGAACAGCCCATAATGACCACATCTGGAGGTGTGAGAGGCTTCGCTGGCTCTGACAGCACGGAAAAGCCACAGCGACGTTTCTGAGGGCAAGAAAATCAGTCCCAAATCACAACTAGTTTTTAGAGGGTTCCCCTCCACCTCCGCTCTGCCCTGCTGAGGCCACATCTGGAATCTTGTGTCCAGCTCTGGGCCCCTCACTTCCAGAAGGACACGGAGCTGCTGCAGAGAGTCCAGCACAGAGACACAGGGATGATGGAGGGAGGGGAGCATCTCCCTGCTGAGGACAGGCTGAGGGGGAGCTGGGGCTCTGGAGTTGGGAAAAAAGGAGACTGAGGGGTGACTCCATGAATGTTGATAATTGGGTGAAGGGTGGGTGTCAGGAGGATGGAGCCAGGCTCTGCTCAGGGGCATCTACTGATGGGACAAGGGGCAACGAGTGTGAGATGGAACAGAGAAGGTTCCCCATCAATGTGAGAAGGACCTTCTTCCCAGTGAGGGTGACAGAGCCCTGGCAGGGGCTGCCCAGGGGCCGCCTCCTCCACAAACGTTTCAAACCCGCCTGGCCATGGTCCTGTGTGACTGGACCTAGGGGATCCTGCTGTGGCAGGAGGATGGGACTGGCTGGTCTTTCGAGGTCCCTTCCAGTCCCTGCTGTTGAGTCTGTGGTCTCCCAACAGAATGTTTCTTCGTGTACTTCTGTAACTGACGCGTTTGTTCTCAAGGCACTATCCCGTTTGCTTTTTCTTCAGCGCCTCTTCGATGTCTTTGAACACAGTAGCATCCTCAATGGTCGGTGTTATCTGGAAAGGGAGGAAACATAGCAACACGTGATCGTAGCTGGAGCCCATCAAATTAGTAAATAGGGTTTCATCCAGAGACTGATACAAATCCAGCCTTCAAAAGCCATCACTAAAAAGGCACCTGGACAGCTCTGAAATCTTCCTGGGACGCTGCAGGTAAAGCACTACCTGAGGCTATGGGCAGGCTGCAGAATGGTCTGGGGGATTGCAGTCACGATGCCGGCCCTCCGTACGCGCACGTGCGCCTCATTCAGCACCTACCTTATAGGGCTTCCCACTGACGAGCGCCGAAAGGGCCGAACGCGGGATCTTGCCGGAGCGTGTCTTTGGGAGCTGCTTCACAAACAGCCCCTTCTGGAAGGCTGCCACGGGACCAATGTTGGCTCGAACTCGCTCAACGATCTCTTCCAAGATCTGCTTCTCTTCTGTCTTCACACCTAGCGAAGAAGGTCACATCCGTCACCCTTTGTGGGCCTTGGGCAAGCCTCGGTGACGTCAGCATCGGCGAGCTCTCACCTGCTCTCAGCACACACAGCGCAAAGGGAACGTGGCCTTTCAAAGGGTCCTCCTGGCCCACAACAGCACAGTCTGCCACAGCATGGTGGAAGAGCACGCACTGAGGGACAGACAACAAAGCAGAGCTGAACTGGTGGTTAACACACACATTGAGCACGGCCCCAGAACAGAGTCACCTCTTACAGGGCGGCACCCGGCTGCAGAGGGACACGTGTCCACGTCCACCCACCCCCAGCTGGAGTCCTCACACACGAGCAGTAAAACCCACGGCAGCACAAGGCGATTTCCCTACATCCTACATGAGGGAAGGGACCTCGAAAGGTCAGCCAGCCCAATGCCCCTGCCCGGGCAGGATCACCCAGACCACGTGGCACAGGAACCCAGCCAGCTGTTCGAGCAGAACGAAGCCGAACTGCCTAACCGAAGCACTGGGAAGCATCTTCCAAGCTCGTAACGCTGCGGTAGCGTCAAAGCAGACACCACTCCCGCTCAACGCGTAGCTGTCAATTAGGTGGAGATTCAATGACCCTCTGATTCTGTCTTTGCTGATGTTACTGAGGAGCCAACTGTGGTCTTGTTAACACTTCCTGATTTAATTAGGAGTTGGCTGTGCCTGCATGAACAGCACTGCTGGCTTCCAATTTTGTTCAGAGGGTGAACAGCAAAGCTGCTAGCATCTCACAATGCTGAAACACAGCCCGTTCTGAGCGGCACGGCTCTCAGCCTTCTGAGGGGCACGGGAACTACGTCAGTGACTCTGAGTGAGCAGCACGGGGTTTGTTGCTGAAGCTCTCGCTGTCTGTCAGCGCTGCTCGTGCAGGAAGAGACAAAAACCAGCTCTTGAGACACTGCGAAGGAAACTTCACATCAAGAAAAAACCTGCTGGGAGTCTCTGAACTCAGCCAGCACCAAGCGTTTCGAAGAAATGCAACCCTACAATGCACTTTAGTTCAGTTTCTACTCCAAGCCTGGAGCAAAGAAGGCTCCAGGGAGACCGTCTTTGGACCTTCCAATACCTGAAGGGGGCCTGCATGAAGGCTGGAGAAGGTCAAGAGGGTTTGTAGGGACAGGACAAGGAGCGGTGGGTTCCAGCTGGGAAAGGAGAGATTGAGGCTGGATCTTAGAAACAAGTTCTTCAGTGTGAGGGTGGCTGATGGCTGGAATAGGCTGCCTGGGGAGATGGGGGGGCCCCATCTCTGGAGTCATTGAAGGTCAGGCTTGATGAGGCTCTGTGCAACCTGCCCTAGCTGGAGTTGTCTCTCTGTAGGGCAGTTGGACTAGATGACCTCTGGAAGCCCCTTCCAGTCTAGAACATTCTATGAGTCTACGAACTGCAGCAGCTGGTGAAACTGCAGGGCACCCTGACCCTACATCTGTCCTAATGCGTTCTCCAAGAAACATGTCACTAGAGCTTAACGCAAAGCATTGCAAGCTGCCACTTAATTCCATCTTCAGATGTCAAGCCATTCCAGCCTTACACATCCCACGGCGCAAACCACTCAGGATCACAGAGAAGACCCCTGGGATTGTCGAGAGCAACCACCAACCCTCCTCTACAAGCTCACCCCTACACCACGCCCCCAACACTCGTTGCTGACTAAACTTACTGTGGTGCTGCAAGGCCCCTTAACAGGGAGCAACTGGGAGCAGCGAGTGCTTTGGTTAGAAGTGCCCGTGGAAATGCCGAAAGCAAATGAGCGACTTGGGAGATCTTCAGCACCAGGTGCCTTCCACTGCTCTTCACTCTCCTGTGTCCCTGTCAGGCAATGCTCACCTCCTCAACGGCACCCGCTGAAATCCTGTGCCCAGCAACGTTGATCACGTCATCGGCTCGAGACAGCACGTACAAATATCCATCTTCATCCATGTAGCCTGCATCCATGGTATCGTAATACCCCTACACACAGCGCAGACAACAACCCCTCAGAAACAGTGTTCAGGGCACCCACTCATTTCCCACAAAGCCAATAAACAAAACCAGTTGCTTCTTTCCTCCTCTACTGAGGGAGAGCCCTTTTCTCTCATCCCCAGGGCTCAGGCTTCACGGGGCTGCCTTAGCAGTGAAAACCAAAGCAAAGCAGGCACTTCCCTCCACCATCCACTGCTAGGGCACACACCTCATCCATCAGGAGGCCCAAAGTTTGCCCTGTCTTCCTTTTCCTGGTGATATCAATAGTGCAAAATCCCCTTCTTACTGTCTTTGACACCCAAGTTTAATTCCAGATCAGCCTTAGTTGTTCTTGCATCCCTGCATCCTCTGACACTCCCATATTCTATCTACATTTGAGCTTCTGCCAGCCAAAGGGTGACAGGCTTCTGCCTTCTATTAGATCAAGGGACAGAAACCAACTTCTACCCTCGAAAGCTTAAGAGTGACTTCTTTCTCAAGAAGTCTGCCCAAAAACTTGGGTGAAGAGGGATGTGAGCTGGAACAGAGGAGGTTCCACATCAGTCTGAGCAGTAACTTCTTCATGGTGAGGCTGATGGGAGAACTGGAATGCGCTGCCCAGAGGGGTTGTGGAGTCTCCTTCTCTGGAGATGTTTAAAACCCACATGGCCATGTTCCTGTGTGACTGGATCTAGGGGGTCCTGCTGTGGCAGGGGGATGGGACTGGATGATCTTTCAAAGTCCCTTCCAGTCCCTAATGTTCCATGACTGTGTAATTGCCACTCCGAATGTCACGTAGATAGGGAGCTCAGGGACATGGTTTAGCAGTGGGCTTGGTAGAGTGAGGTTCATGCTCGGATTTTATGATCTTACATGTCTTTTCCAACCAAAAGGATTCACTGATGCTACTGCCATTCAGTTCTGCAGGATTAACTGAAGCTTACAGAAATAAGGTCATCATTCTTACCAGGAACTTTTGGAAATACAGCTTCTGGAATGTTTCCTCATTCTCCCAAAGACCTGAGAATGCTCCAGGAGGCAAAGGCAACCTGGAATTAAAAACAAAACAGGAGAAAAAAAGGAATACAGCTGTAACTTACGGCCTCCACTCATACTTGATACTGCCTGTGTAGGGAGGGTGGACTAGATGACCCCTGGAGGTCCCTTCCAGCCTAGAACGTTCTACGATTCTATCAGGAGACAGTGAAAGAAGAGGCAGCATCAGACTGGCAGATCGAAGCGTGCCACCCCGCACTGGAGTGCCATTTCACTAAACTGGAAGGTAGCACAGTGATGAGAACAACATCTTGCTCACACACCACAACAGCAAGGCTTCATCCTGTGCCAGCAGGCTGGTAATTAATTATCAACTCTGCTGTGGCCTAGGAAAACCAAACCTTGCAGAAAGGCACAGTCAGACTCACACAATCCCACCTGCACTACTGCAGCACTAATTGACGTGTAAAGCCCTGGCAGTCTGGTGTCTCTGTCGAAAACACCCACGCGTTCCAACCCCCACCACTTCAGTGAGACACACACGTAAGTATTTATATGCCTGTGGGTGATCATACAGCCACCTATCACACGCGGACACGTAAGCCTCAGTCACAAGATGATCCACGTAGGAAGCTTCTCCTCACGAGGAAACACTTACTTTACCACAATATTTCCAAAAGTCTTCGCCTTCACCGGCTCCTTATCTTTACCAAGAATCATCACTGCAAAAAAATTAACACGGGGAGAGAGACTGTTAAGTTGCATTTTTCTGCATGGAAGACAGCGTCTGTCACGCACATCTGGAAGGGGCTGCCCAGGGGGGTGGTGGAGTCTCCTTCTCTGGAGACACTTAAAACCCTCCTGGACGTGTTCCTGTGCAAGTGGATCTAGAGGATCCTGCTGTGGCAGGGGGATTGGACTGGATGGTCTTTCGAGGGCTCTTCCCATCCCTGATGTTCTGTGATATCAATTTACAGGAGAATGGCCTCCTCCTGGCACCCACTCTTTCCATGTTTATCAACATTAATGAGGTCACCCCTCAGTCTCCTTTCTTCCCAGCTCCCTCAGCCTTTCCTCATCAGGGAGATGCTCCCCTCCCTTCATTATCTCTGTGGCTCTGCGCTGGGCTCTCTCAAGCAGTTCCGTGTCCTTCTGGAACTGAGGGGCCCAGAACTGGACTCCGTATTTCAGATGTGGTCTCACCAGGGCAGAGTAGAGGAGGAGGAGGAGGAACCTCTCTCGATGTCCTAACCACCCCCGTTCTGATCCACCCCAGGATGCCATTGGCCTTCTTGGCCACAAGAGGGCGACACCGCTGGCTCCTGGCCATCCTGCTGGCCACCAGCACCCCAGGCCCCTTTCTCCTCCACTGCTCCCCAACAGGTCAGTGCCCAACCCATCGTGGTACCTGGGGCTGTTCTTGCCCAGGTGCCAGACTCGGCACTGCCCCTGTCACAGTCCGTTCTGTTCAGCACGGACTCACCATTGTACCCCGGCACTGGCTTTCCTGCCTGTCCAGGTGGAGGTGTTGTGGAGTTCCCCAGCCCAACGCAGGAGGCAGTAATTGCAGAACCAGTTTCTGTTAAGAGCAAACAAATGTAATCACTTAAGGCTGTTCTTGGCATCATCGAGAATTTCTCGGCTCTATGTTTTGCTTCTAGTTTGGCACATCAAAATAAAACCAACGCAAAGCAAGTCCCAAATAGCCCCACTGTTCCAGCCAAGCAACGGAAGACTCAGAATCACAGAACGTTAGTGATTGGAAAGGACCTTGAAAGACCATCCAGTCCAATCCCCATGGCCACAGGAGGATCCCCTAGATTCAGGTGCACAGGGACACATCCAGGAGGGTTTTAAACATCTCCAGAGGAGGAGACTCCACAACCCCTCTGGGCAGCCCCTGCCAGGGCTCTGTCAGCCTCACCAGGAAGAAGTTCCTTCTCATACTGCTGTGGAACCTCCTCTGCTCCAGCTGACACCCGCTGCCCCTTGTCCTGTCATGAGATGCAGCTCAGCAGAGCCAGGCTCCATCCACTAAACTCTGGCTGTCATTCTGTTTATGAGGAATTAAAGGAATCACTGCAGCAAACCCCTGAGAAAACACAGAGGACGCGACAGAAAGCTTAGGGGGCAACTGATAGCAAGTTCATCAGCACAGCAAGGATGTGGTTCTGAAGAGACTCCTTACACATGGCTCTTCCACACAGTGGCCAGTTTAATTACCCCAGACAGGGTGGAATGAGGAATGCCATCCCGTAAGAGCAGCATGCAACTACAGGGCAGCCAGCAACAGGAAAACTGAGCACCAGACAACCAGGCAGGCTGCCCGGGGTGGGAGTGGAGTCCCCTTCTCTTCAAACCTGCCTGGACATGATCCTGTGTGACTGGATCTAGGGGCCCCTGCTGTGGCAGGGGACTGCACTGGATGATCCTTCAAGGTTCCTTCCAATCCCTGATGTTCTGTGATTCGGTGACAAGCACCCAAACACAAGTGACAAAAACAGTACCTAGTCCAGACAGATCACCGAGTCCTCACAGAGAGCTGGCAGCCCCAAAGCCCCTTTCAATCAAATAGTTACTGACCTTGGAAGATAATTTCAGATCACTGCTTGTCCTCTGCACAGCAGAGCTCAGCCACGACTCCAGCAAGAGCTCAGAAATCCCCACTGTATAATTTTACCATGAAGTTACCTTCCCCTGAAGAGATCTCTGCTCTCTGCAGAGCTGCAGGTCGGTGCATGAGGCAACAGGAGGTCAGTGTGTGTGTGTAAAAAGATCAGTGGCACCTGGCTAGAGCTGGTTATTTAAACACAAAGGGTCTGATGCTAATCACTCATCAGCACTAGAACAAGTGGATGACACCTGGCCACCATTAGTTCGGGGCCCTGAGAAGAGCAGGCCTGATGTGATGTGTGATGCTGGGCAGTCAGCTGGCACACTGCCACCAAAGCCCACAGTACAGCTGCACCTACAGTGTTGGCGTGTGTTGCTATGCAAGGACTTTCACCACCTTCTGAGGGTAAAGGCTAATGAGAGCTGTTTTCAGAGCTAAGAGAATTACACCATGAATTTCCCCACCCATTTTGCCCATTGCCTGCTCCTTTTGCTTAAGACTGTCATCAGATGAGGTCAAATTTAATAACAGAGCTCGTATTTCCTGGAGCTTCCAAACATATTTAGTAGGGTACTGAAGCCAACTGTAACAGAGAAGTAAGAGAAGCCACAAGGAGACAACAACTGAAGAATGAGGAGAGCTGAGAAGGACCTTCCTGCCAGTGAGGGAGCCAGAGCCCTGGCAGGGGCTGCCCAGGGGGGTTGTGGAGTCTCCTTCTCTGGAGACATTTAAAACCTGCCTGGACATGATCCTGTGCAACTGGATCTAGGGGATCCTGCTGTAGCAGGGGGACTGGACTGGATGATCTTTCGAGGTCCCTTCCAATCCCTAATGCTCTGTGATTAACATTTCTCTGCTCAGAAACTGCAATGTAGAAAATTCACTCAGAAAACATGGAGAAGAGATATAAATAGGAAATGAGTCAATCACATGTTTAAAGGTTGGCTAACAAAACCAGAGGGACTCTCCAGTCTACAGCAGCAGGGCAGCACAGGAGCAGTTTCACAGCAGCATCCGTGCGCTGCAGACCAAGCTGCCTCTTTTTCTGGTTAGGACTGCCTGCAGTTCAGCATTCACTTCCACCCGAAAATCTTCTTCTCTGTATTTATTGCAGAACAGCTCCAAGGCTGCTCAGTCAAGGAGCAGCCCTGCAAAAGGACTTGGAGGTGCTGGCCTGAGCCACCAGTGTGCAATCACAGCCCAGCAGGGCAATCTCACTGTGGGCTGCTTCCAAAGAACTGTGGCCAGCAGATCAAGAGAGATGACTGTGCCCCCCCAACTCTGCCCTGGTGAGATATTCGTACTACTACTCTTCTCAGCACTAAGGAGGACAGCTCAAGCCTGTCTGAACTACCCAGGCTCTGTACCAGCACCACCCTGACTGTGGAGCCATGTCAACACAACAACAGCAGTGTGCAGGCAGCATTCTCCCTCATTTCTTGTGAACACACAGGGGCAGAGAGTATCAGAAGGCACTTCAGAATCTGAAGCCTGTTTCTCAAAATAAAACCCACTTTGCTCACGAAGTGATGCCTCCTCTGAAAGCACCTGAGTTTCCATGGTGGCTCCTAGCACGTAATGTCGGAGGAGGAAGCAGCAGTTCCCTCAGCGCTCTCAAACGCTTCCAAGCCCTCCTCCTCATCATGCAGCTATTAGCATGAAAACACATGCGAAGGCCAAATACTTCTTGTGGAACAGCTCTGCTGCTGCATTCAAGCCATTCATTTGAACACAAAATCAGCCCCCAAACCCATTAGAACTCCCCCAAGGCTCCCTTTCATAATCCTATGCAAACAGAATCTATTCACAACTTGTGCTGTGGGTGGTATCATCCATCCACACAGGGCCTCAGAAGATTTCAAAGCAGATCCAAATAAAATCTCCAGAACAAGCTCCCCAAATGCAACTGTAAAGCCGCTCTGATAGCCTAGGTAAAGTCTGTGACACATGGAGCTGCTGGAGAGAGCCCAGCACAGAGCCACAGGGATGATGGAGGGAAGGGAGCATCTCCCTGCTGAGGAGAGGCTGAGGGAGCTGGGGCTCTGCAGCTGGGAGAAAGGAGACTGAGGGGTGACCCCATGGATGCTGATAAATACAGAAAGGGTGGGTGTCAGGAGGATGACACCCAAGTTACACGCAGACCGGTACCCCAGTCCTGCTCCAGCGAAAGGACAGGCAGACATTCCAGAAGAGCCAGTTACAGCTGGATGAGATCCAACAGCACAACACTGAGGACCAAGGGGTCTGTTCCGTGCTGCAGATCAGTGTCAGTGTCTGTGTGCAGGGAAGTGGACATGAAAACATCCCTCGCCACCACACCTTCAGTCACACAACGGTCACGCGCGCAAACACCGTGACAGCGCTCCTGACGAGAACCCTGACGCAAACTTTCTTCTGGGCTTTTTTAACGCAGGCAAACACCTGCTTTTTCTGAGCAGCTTTCAAAACTGCTGCATTTTAAATACACCCTGAAGTTACTCTGCAGATCACTTCCAAAACAGCATTCCTCCTGCTTTAAGTTCTATTTTCATACTTCATCCAGCCCGTTGAAATGTTCACGGAAAGAGAAACTAGTTCAACCTGCAGACTTGCAAAACGAGTCTGAAAATATCCCCTCCCTGTATTTTACCAACTGCATTTAACACCACTCACCAGTTTGCCACCAGTGGTCCAAGACAGGTACCTTGAAGACTTTTTTTGACCATTCTAGTGTGTCCACGTCACAGCGCTCACCGGCTACAAACAGCGTCCTGAACCTTCGAACAAAGACGCAGAAAGAGGTATAAATCTGGATCTGTACGGGGACCAGAAATCAGGATAATAAACTCTATCAATAAATATCTCTGCTTGGGGTCTCGGGTAAAGAGACAAAGGAAGGGAGGGCTGCTTCTGCGCTCCTTCCTGCTAAATGGCAGTTAGAAGATGAGCAATGTTGAGTTATGGCGCTGGGAAGAAGGTCCCTCTCACACTGATGCGAAACCTCCTCTGTTCCAGCTCACACTCATTGCCCCTTGTCCTAGCATTCTCCACTCTGGGTGGAAAAGACCCCTGGATCGAATCCAACCACGTACCCTGCCTTGTGAGGTCACCCCTAAACCACAAAGAAAAGAGAGGCTTTGGGATTTCTGTTCTGGCCAGGCACTGGGACAACTTGTGGAGCGGGGGAGCAGACTTTCCATGAAGTGGACGCTCCAAAGACGGACAAAGTCACTCCAGCCATCGCCTAAAACCGCGGAGGAGCAGCAATTCCATTTTCCAGCATCTAAATCACTTTCTTGTCAACAAGAATCATAGAACAATAATGCACTGAGGTCTCAAATGAGCTTCCCTCCTCTTTGAAGGAGGGGCAAGGATTGATGACAGCGCTCAAAACAGATGGAAGCAAGTAATGACGGACCGCTAATGAACACCTCAGGAATAAATCCAGCGTGCTAATAAACACCACTTGCCTGAGCAATTAAGAGCACGAAGCTCTAATGAAGGCACAGGGTTTTGCATCTTCACTTGCTCTTTGGACAAGGGTTTATGACTGAACACTGCCCACAGAGGCTGGCACAGTCCTTGTTTGATGCAAATTACTCAGCTTCAAGATTAGATGTGGTGCAAACCCACACGTCTTTCGTTTTTAGAATGTTTGCTGTAAGACACAGAAATCTGGGCTGCAGAAGTACTGAACACCGAAGGACGCGAGTCGGTGTGCGATGCGATTTATTAGGATGCTGGTCACAGAATCACAGAACATTAGAGGTTGGAAGGGGTCTTGAAAGATCATCCAGTCCAATCTCCCTGCCACAGCAGATCTGTGCTACTAGATCCAGTAGCACAGGAGCATGGCCAGGTGGGTTTAAAACGTCTCCAGAGAAGGAGACTCCACAACCCCCCTGGGCAGCCCCTGCCAGGGCTCTGGCACCCTCACTGGTTCCACCCTCCTGACACCCACCCTTCACAGATTTATCAACATTAATGAGGCCACCCCTTGGTCTCCTTTTCTCCAAGCTAAAAAGACCCAGCTCCCTCAGCCTTTGCTCATCAGGGAGGTGTTCTGCTCCCTTAATGTATTTTACCTCTGTAACGCTAAGAACTCTGAAACAGAAATAGTTTGGTGCTCAGACTGGGTATTTAAAACAGAAGACTTTGACCTTAATCTCTCAGTGCCTCAGCTGCAAAACACAGATAATACCACCCTCTCATCCAACAGGGATTTGTGCCGATGAACGCGGTCCTGGTTTTGAAGCGTGCTGATAGCCCAGTGATAAACACCATAAAAACCTGCACAAGACAGCAAACAGCTCCGTCTTCAGAGCACATAAACATAAAGAGTAACAACATTCTGGGGAGATAAACAAACACTGAGGAGCTGCTAATTCAACAAGCCCTGAAGATCCTGTGCGCTCACTGAAATCAGAGGTCATGTGGGAGCCCGTAATCCAAGACAGTATTACAGGGTGTAAGCACAGTGCAGTGAAATCAAGCTTGAGGGAGCAGTCCCAACTCAGGGAGAGCTCTTAACCTTCGAGTCACAATCTTTTTCAGAGCTTCAGCCTCCTCTGAGCTATCCACAGCCATCTGCAAGCCCACACACGCACCTAGGCTGTCCAGAACAGCTCTCGGTGCCGTCACACGGCGGTGGGCAGCGCCCCAGACACTCTGCTGTTCTCAGCTCAGCCAGCCTGCCTCTGTACGAGGCTGCTCCCAGGCTGTCCTCAGCTCACCTCTGCAGAGCGTGCTGCCTTCCCAAGGCTGCCTCGGGGTCCTGCTGACGGATTGCTCTAATTGCACTTGGTGAAGTAAAGAAGGCAGCTACTTCATGCTCGGCTAGCACGCGGAAATAGGCACCAGCATCTGGCGTTCCCACAGGCTTCCCCTGTGGAGAGAATCATTTCAAATGTCACTGGATAAAAATACCACCTAATTCCTTGACAGTGCGAGGCTCGAACACGGAGTGGTAGCGCAGCAACAGAAGTAGCTTCACGTAGGAATTGAAAGGCTTTGCTGAAGAGATCAGTGCTGGGAGTGGACTCACTTGTAGAAATCAATCCACAACCCTTGGCCACAGTCTCTCCCAGCACAGCACATGCAGGCTGCTGCTCAGAAAAGCCGGACAGACACGGGAATGAAGAGAGCTGTTAGTACACCAGCAGCAGAGGGAGTCACTCCTACAGCCACCCTTACTGCCAGTCAGGCTGTAAAACCTCCCAGTCTCTGCACAGTGACGCCGCAGCTACATCCCCACACGCAGGCCTTCCAGAGGAACCTCCTCACAATTGTGCCAGCATTCCCACTTATCTGTTTACAGCATCTCTGGAGACATTTAAAACCTGCCTGGCCGTGTTCCTGTGCGACTGGATCTAGGGGACCCTGCTCTGGCAGGGGGATTGGACTGGGTGGTCTTTTGGGGTCCCTTCCAATCTCTAATGTTCTGTGATTCTGTGAACTGCTGCCATCCCACTTTAAGCCTGGAAAGAAGTAACCGACTGAATATTGTCATGAGCTAAGGGACTTGGTCATGAGAATTGTCAATCTTGGGGTGGATCAGAAGATCTAGAGAGTTTCTGCTCCCCCTCTACTCTGAGACCACATCTGGAGTGTTGTGTCCAGTTCTGGGCTCCTCAGTTCCAGAAGGACACAGAGGTGCTGGAGAATGTCCAGGGCAGGTGGTGGGACCCCATCCCTGCAATCATTTAAGGTCACACTGGATGAGGCTCTGAGAGGCCTGGCTTAGGTAGAGTGGTCCCTGTGTAGGGAGGGACATTGCTTCCACCCTAGAACATTCTATGATTCCACAATTAAAAGGCCCAGTAGAAAAAAAACCCAGCACACGCAACTCCAGTTCTCCCCACAACACAGAAGCAACAGAGGCATCTGACCACCTTGAAGAACTTACTACACTCGGGACTTTCATTCCAACGACGAGGCACTACTAACACAGCGAATGCCTTGTGACAAGAAACACACGAAAAGCATCGCCGGGCTGTGCCGCGGGCTCACGGGGATTCACCCCGGTCACACTCTCACCGCAGTCTTCCCCAGTCCTGCTCTGCATCCAGCCAGGAGCAGTGCTGGACCCTCTGGCACGTCTGAAGAATGGAGGACGCCTGAGGTCAGACCTGTACCCTAGGCTTTGCAGCCCTATGGTGAAATACTGCTGGGGAGGAGTGCTGGAGGTGAGGATCCAACAGAAGAAAAAACCCCAACGAAGCACAGAACGCACAACTGAAACAGGAAAACCAACCAGACAGAAAATAAGACAAACTGTTCCCAGCCCAAGTAGAAGAAGGACACGGAGCTGCTGGAGAGAGTCCAGCGCAGAAGAGCTGAAGGGAGCCACCCTTCCTCAGGAGGTGATTTATGCTCAGGCCCTCATCCCTGCCAGCGCTGTGTCACAACTGTGCTCGTGCTTCACATCTCCAGCAAGCTCTAGCCTGAGCCCATCACCAAGACAAGGAGCTAAACCTTCAGGAGTGCGTGAGGAGTCCTGCAAGGCTCTGACAGGTTTTGTACGTCGCGGGTAAGTTACAGCAGATTTGGCTTGAAGAAGCACTGTTCTCACACCTAGGGGAAAACAAAATCACAGGATCACAGAACATTAGGGAGTGGAAGGGACCTCCAAAAATCATCCAGTCCCATCCTCCTGCCACAGCAGGATCACCCAGATGCAGTCACACAGGAACATGGCCAGGCGGGTTTTAAACGTCTCCAGAGAAAGAGACTCCACAGCCCCCCTGCGCAGCTCTGTCACCCTCACTGGGAAGAAGGTCCTCAGACTGATGAGGAACCTCCTCTGTTCCAGCTCACTCCCATTGCCCCTTGTCCTCTCATAGATGACAGTGAGCAGAGCCTGGCTCCATCCTCCTGCCACCCACCTTGGTAAGTGACAGCAGATTTGGTCTGAAGAATTACCCTCCTCAGATCTAGGGGAAAACCAAATAAAACAAAGCAAAACACAAATAATGGATGGAAAGGAAGAGAAAATTCACCTAATAGCTTATAGGAAACAACAGTCAAAGGAGACCAAGTATTTGTTTAGGGGAAAGAACAATCAGTCCCAGCTGTAAAACACTCCTACTGATGCTGCAAAGCAACTCGGCAGTGGCTCGGCAGCTGCTCACAGCTTAGCAAATGCACAAACAAGAACTGACAGAAGAAAAACTAATCTGAGACAGCGCAGATTAATTTCAGAGGCCGAGAAGCCTACAAATGAAATTGCCAAAGATAGCTCTCGTTGGTTATGCAACGCCCTCAAGAAGTCATGCAAGACGCCGCCAGCGGCTGATTACCACATGCAGTTTGGAGCTTTCAGCAGTTAGCAAAGTCAACAACAGAGCGCAGGGTGATGGAACTGAGCATCAGCCAGCTGGTACCTGACCACTGGGGATGTGCGGGCAAATGCCACTGCATCGCTGCAGGGATCACATCAAGACCTGCTGCTATCCAGTATGTGCATCTACACTGGAGATGAAAATCAGAAGGGGGGTAGTTAGTAGATCGACAGAGGTTCTCCACCCCCTCTACTCTGCCCTGCTGAGATCACATCACATGTGGCCCATGAAGGTCAGGATCTATTGGGAGGTTCCAGTGGCCAGCAGGATGACCAGGAGCCAGCAATCAGCCCTTGTGGACAAGAAGGCCAAGGGCATCCTGGGGTGGATCAGCAAGGGGGGTGGTTAGCAGACTGAGAGAGGTTCTCCTCCCCCTCTATTCTGCCCTGGTGAGACCACATCTGGAATACTGTGTCCTGTTCTGGGCCCCTCAGTTCCAGAAGGACACGGAACTGCGGGAGGGAGTCCAGCACAGAGCCTCAGAGATGACGAAGGGAGGGGAGCATCTCCCTGCTGAGGAAAGGCTGAGGGAGCTGGGGCTCTGGAGCCGGGAGAAAAGGAGCCTGAGGGGTGACCTCATTAATGTTGATTAATAGGGAAAGGGAGGGTGTCAGGAGGATGGAGCCAGGCTCTGCTCAGGGGCATCTAATGACAGGACAAGGAGCACTGGGTGTGAGCTGGAACAGAGGAGGTTCCACATCGATATGAGAAGGAACTTCTTCCCAGTGAGGGTGCCAGAGCCCTGGCAGGGGCTGCCCAGGGGGGTTGTGGAGTCTCCTTCTCTGGAGACTTTTAATACCTGCCTGGACGTGTTCCTGTGTGACTGGATCTAGGGGATCCTGCTGTGGACTGGATGACCTCTCGATGTCCCTTCCCACCCCCAATGCTCTGTGACTCTGTGAAAGTTTCTTTCCGTGGCTCCTGGCAGTAGCCCTGAGCTGGGCAGGAGCGGACAGCACGGTAACTAAGCCCAGAGCGGACAGAAGGAGAGGGCTCTGTCTCACCTGATTTAAAAAAGAGAAACAGACAGTTCTCGTGTCAGCCAAGAGGATTCAAGCAGAAGAGAGGGTTTTTAATAACCTAGCGAGACAGGCAGCAGCCGAACGCCCTGCCGCCAGCCCCTAGGATTTAGCCTGTCATTTCTGAGACGCCTGCCAGCCGCGCGGACATCCTGCGGCAGAGCGCGCTGATGGACAGCACGTGGTTATGAAAGAGCATTACGGTCAGGCAGGGAAAATGATCAAGGGGATAGAAACCTTCTCCGGTGGAGAAAAGTCAGAAGCTACTGGGATGGATTATTTGAAGGAAGAAAACCCAACCTAAGAGGAGCTGTGATAGAATAACCAGCAAAGCATCAGCACCAGCACAGCGACTCCCTTTCTGCCTGACCCCTGAGCACAAGGGGCTCTTCAGTTAAAGAGACAGTCAAGATTACAAGGTGTAACTTGTCTCTGCAGGGAATTCATTGCCACTACAACCCACGCCAAAGCACACACCACATTCTACGGCATCAGGAGGACTCAACAGAATCTACACACGGAGCGTTCATCCGGCTGCTGCTGCCTCTGCTGCCCAACCTCCACTAAGCACTTGAGGCGGTAGGTCCTGCTGAATTCATTCTACAAATACAGCCACAATGGAAGGTGGCAGCAAGACCACAAAACGGGCAAGTTTCAGAGACAGTGCTTGCTTTGTACACTGCTAAGGGTTTACAACAAGTGTAGAGATGCTGAATGCCTCCAAGAGTGACAGAGCACGGTAAGGGGCTGCCCGGGGAGGTTGAGGAGTCTCCTTCTCTGGAGGAGACTGGCCATGGCCCTGTGTGGCTGGATCTAGGGGATCCTGCTCTGGCAGGGGGACTCGACTAGATGATCTTTTGAGGTCCCTTCCAACCCCTAATGCTCTGTGATTCAGTGATTCTGTGACAACAGATCCTTCTCCGTCCTAGACCATTCAAACGAAGTCCTTGAGGCACGGCCGCCTGACAAGTGTGAGCACCCTCTTCCATGCCCTCTCTCAAACTCCAAGTCCCAAGCACCGCAATGCCTTTTTCCTCACACCGCCGGATGACAGGCACCACTGCTAAACTTTGTCATGCTGCTCTGCTGCTTACAGCTTGTGATCCCACCAGCAAGAGCAACGCAGAGTGGGCTGGGTGACTTCAAGCAGCTTATTTATAGTTGAAGTTTGTCACGCCTTGGAGAAAAACAACCCAGGATGGATTACCTAACAACTTCAGACAAACTTTGAGGCATTCAAAGAATTTCATGACTGTTTTCATATCCCTGACAGCAGTGTTACAGCCTGTGAGAACTGGAAGCACACAGTTTCCATAGCAATTGTCAAAACAACAAGCTGTCATCTACTTAGTCATTTAAAAATAAACAGATCACTTCAAGAAGTGAGGTTATGAAGTCAGCACAATGAGTAGTCAATACTGGCTGTGCCCATGCAGAGGGGTGAGGTGCTCCTGTACCTAAACAGCATGCTGCCATTTCCCAACCCCATCATCAGGTAGCCATTCAGGAGCCACACTGCCCACACATTGATGAGTATTCCCTGTGAGGACAGTACCCTGACAAACTCCATGCCATTCCTCCATGCAGACAGTAGTCTTCTCCCCATGTGTGCAGAAGCCTTCCTTTGCCTCCCATTTTTAATCATCCCAAGACAACACTAATGCCCTGAACACTGCCCGAAGACTTGGTCGGTGGCATCTCCAGAGAGAAAGAATGAGAAATGTACCACTTCTGTTTCATAATCACAGAACATTAGGGACTGGAAGGGACCCTGAATGGTCATCCAGTCCCATCCCCCTGCCCAAGGAGGTTGTGGAGTCTCCTTCTCTGGAGACTTTTAAAACCTGCCTGGCCATGTTCCTGCGCAACTTGGTCTAGGTGATCCTGCTGTGGCAGGGGGATTGGAGTGGATGATCTTTCAAGGTCCCTTCCAATCCCCAGTTTTCTTTGATTCACTGTAAGATAACGGGGTGACACAGACTGCTGAAGGAATTCATTGCTTTCCTCCCCAGTCCTTCTTGTCCTGCTCCACACTTGCTGGATGAAAACCCCTTTGCTGCAGTATTTACTGCAGTGGTTATCTTAGTGGTTCTCGGTGGCCAAAAAAGCTACTAGAGAACTATCAAAGCCTTCTCCTTCTCTCTGCCAAACTGCCATCCTTCTCGCACTGCTTTCCTCTTCTGCTTAACTAGTCTGGTGGTGAGGAGTTAATCCCTCTGGATTGAAGATTCTAATTAACACCTATTCAGCACGTAAGCATTAATTAGATTATAGTAATTTGATACTCAAGCTAATACGGCGTTTGATTCTATAAATGTGCATTTCTGTTGTGAGTGAAACCGCTGCTCCTTTCTACTCAGAGTATCAGCAAGTTCACCATGGTGGTGCCCAGTCTTAGAATTCCCCGCATGCAGTGGTGAATCAGTGGGGCTTTTCCAGACAAACTAGTAAACAGAACTCTTTAGAATCACAGAATCATAGAACTTTAGGGATTGGAAGGGACCTTGAAAGATCAGCCAGTCCAACCCTCTGCCACAGCAGGATCCCCTAGACCCAGTCACACAGGAACACATCCAGGTGGGTCTTAAACGTCTCCAGTGAAGGAGACTCCACAACCCCCCTGGGCAGCCCCTTCCAGGCCTCTGTCACCCTCACCGGGACAAGTTTCTTCTCACGCTGATGTGGAACCTCCTGTTCCAGCTCACACCCGTTGCCCCTTGTCCTGTCACTGCATGTCACTGAGCAGAGTCTGGCTCCATCCTCCTGACACCCACCTTTCACATATTGAAACAGAATTCAATTTTAAAAGGAATAAAACCTAGTCCTTACTATTTCATTTCTATTTTCCCTGTGAAAGCCATTTATGCCTGAAGTTCTCTGCTGAATGATGAGCAGAGACTCTGCATTTCCTGTGGTCCCCAAAACTGCTTTCCAGAACTATGCTGAGCACCCGGAGATGCAGCAAATTCGGAGGTAGGGTTTGAAAAGCATTCAGCATCAGGTGTACTGTGTAATCACAGAATCACCGAATGTTCTAGGCTGGAAGGGACCTCTAGAGGTCATCTAGTCCAACCTCCCTGCCCAGGCACAAATCTAGCCAGGTCCAGCTGCTCAGAGCCTCATTTTCTTTCAACCCAACTCCTTTCTCTAGAAATTTCAGCTCTCACACCTTTAGTGATTATACATTTGAAATGGGGACATGAGATTTTCACTACCTCCAAAATGTCTTGATTAAGTAGCAAAGGAACCTAAAAAAAAATCCTATTATTCATAAAGTAGATTCTAAAA
Organism: Rhinopomastus cyanomelas; assembly: GCA_013400115.1. NCBI lineage: Eukaryota > Metazoa > Chordata > Aves > Bucerotiformes > Rhinopomastidae > Rhinopomastus > Rhinopomastus cyanomelas. The sequence continues at coordinate 147,746 of VXBP01006640.1, read as the reverse complement.
TACAAAAATAGAAACCTCAAAGGAATACTTTTTGAGTGGATAGTTGAATAAATCAATTGGAAATCGTGGATTATTAAATACACTCAGAAATCTAAGAAAAAGGCACAGAATCATAGAATCACAAACCATTCAGGTTGGAAGTGACCCTTGAGATCATTGAGTCCAACCATCAACCCTACTCTACAAGGTCACCCCTAAACCGCATCCCCCAACACCACATCTAAGAGACTTTTAAATACAGCAAGAGGTGGCGACTCAACCACCACCCTGGGCAGCCCATCCCAGGGCCTGACCACTCTCTCCATGAAGAGTTTCTTCCTGATGGCCAGTCTAACCCTCCCCTGGTGGAGCTGGAAGCCCTTCCCTCTGCTTCAGTCGCTAATGACCCAGCACCAACATCTCTACAATGTCATTTCAGACAGCTGTACAGAGCGATGAGGTCTCCCCTCAGCCTCCTCTTCCTCAAACTAAACAGCCCAAATTCTCTCCATCTCTCCTCATCAGATTAATTCTCCAGGCCCCTCCCCAGCTTCGTTATCCTCCTCTGCCCTCGCTCCAGCACCTCAACGTCTGTCTTGTCCTGAGGTGCCCAGAACTGTGCTGGTGTCTTTCCCACAGGAAGGTGGAAAGATTACTGAATCACAAAATCATTGAGGTTGGAAAAGACCCCTGGGACCATCGAGTCCAACCACCAACCCTACTGTAGAAGTTCACCCCTACACCAGGCCCCCTAACAGCACCATCTCTACAAGTACACTTGCATGGCACGCGACCTTACCTTGATGAACGCCCACCTGCCTACGGGAATGCTCGTGTAGGACACACGCTGACACTGAGGGACAGGTTCTTCGCAGGCAGCATGTGCTAAAATATTTCACACTCCTACACACATGAATCAGAATTCAGTCTACAAAGTCTTTACTCAAACCAGCTGACAGTTTACCCCTTCACGTACAGCGAAACCAACAGAGATCCTAACTAGAGGTCTGTGCTGCACTTGCCTCTTGTTTTTGCACACAACATCCACTCTGTGTGAGTAGGCTGAGTCAAAGAAGGACTGCAAAGATTTGTGTAGAGACCACGTACTAGAAAATCAACCTCACGTATCCTCTGTACTCCCTACCGCAGAAGCTGACATCAACTGGCAGTTCAGCAAAGACTTCACCAGATTAGCACAAGCAAGACTCTCCAATACTCCAAAGAAGGGCTGGTTTTTACTGCCAGAGCTGCACTGCAGACATTCCCTGCATCGTGTACGTCGATAATGTGTTCACAGAGCCACACAACAGTAGGGATTGGAAGGGACCTCAAAAGACCGTCCAGTCCAATCCCCCTGCCAGAGCAGGATCCCCTAGATCCTGTCGCACGGGAACACACCCAGGCAGGTTTCACACGTCTCCAGAGAAGGTGTTCATTGCAAGCTCTCACGAACACTACGTTCTAGCTGGACAGGAGGTGCAGTGACATTCAAATTAAGAATCATCTCTTTGGTGCCTCCAGCTGCTGCAGGCATTGGCTGACAACACGAAGGCATGTGAGCTGCTCAGGGGAAGAGCCCAACCTTCTGCTTGTCGCTGCCGCTTTGAGAACTTGAATATTTAACACAAAGCACTTGTTTTGAAAACCTGCCTTTTTGAGAGATCACTGAAAAATCACTCAAATGCCTGGAAGCTAAAAGAGAAAGTTCCTTGCCTCAGATCCTACAGATCACAAAATAACGTGGAAGAAAAACATCCTGACAAAAGCTCATTTTCTGTGCCATAGAACAGAATCACAGAACATTCAGAACTGGAAGGGACCTCGAAAGATTGTCCAGTCCAATGCCCCCACCACAGCAGGAAACAAGTTAGCACACTAGCCACAGTCTCCCTTGAACAGAAGGAAAAGCTAACCCCACAGTTAAAATTGAACTGCATAGCTAGAAGTTAACCATAACAATAGAAGTGAACCCCAAAGACTACCTTCCACAACACATCTTCAAGACCGCAGGACGTGCTTTGCCTTTGAGCACTGCATTTGCTTCTTGTTCTACATTTTCTGCTGCAAAGATGATAAATAACAGGAATTTGTGCAGAGCAGTGCACAAAGGTGATACCTAAGCACGGTTTGCTGTTCTATGAAAGATTAATCTTCCTCCCACATGCACTGGTAAAAATAAACTTGGTACCATGTGGAGAAATAACAAGAAACATTGAAAAATTCATGCGAGCACAAATGTGAGGTGAATTACAGCGACCAAACCGCTTAATGCCCATGCTCTTCACCTCCTCCACTAGATGCTCTATGAAGTTTAGTTCAGGCTGGACTTAGCCACGGTCACCAGACAGAAACAAAGAGCTCAGTTTTCTTACAGAAAGTTACTGGACTTCTCTTTGCTCCCTGAAGGGAAGGGACTTCTCTTCCAGGAAGTGGCAGGCTGTTCCCTTCAACTGCTTCCTGTGGCATCCGCAGCACTGGAATGGCGCCAGGGTGGTGGTCTCGCCAGGGCAGAGCAGAGGGGCAGAGAATCCCCCTCGATCTGCTAACCACCCCATTCTGACCCACTGACCCACCCCAGGATGCCGCTGGCCACAAGCACTGGCTACCAGTGGTGCTCTAAGGATTGCTACACTCACATCATCATCAAAGCCTGCACTTCCTCACGCCCTCACCACGCTGTGCACTTCTGTAGCTCCTGCACGCTCCGAGTTACCCTCTCAATTCCCTTCATGGTTCACACTTTGCTAATTACTGCTGCACATCAACAGAGGTGATCAGCATGCAATGATGGCAGAGCTGCAGCAGCTTCTGCCTGTGGGACTGCTGAAAAAGAGAGAGCAATTGCTAGGTGGTCACCGTGCTGCACAGTGTCGGAGACACTGGGAATATACGCAGAATTCCTAATGTTAGGTGAATACAGATGAGCCTTCAGCAAGCCACAGCTAAGAGTGCTGGAGCTTTACACAAATGGCCTTTGCCATCACTGATCGATACTGGATCTGCTCCCTGGAGAACAAAGGTGGTTCAAGCAACAGCCCGTCTTCTGCCTTGGTGATTAGAGAATCAGCTCTAGTCTGAAAACATACCAAGGCAGCTTCGGTCCCTTGTCTGAGCACCACAGTTAGGGCACAGAGGCCACTCTAACGAGACCAGTCTCCTCCTGCTCTCTCTAGGTCTGCAGTTCTGGAATCCCTTGTCTCTCTGAGTATCACCAGTCACACAGATGAAGCAGACAAGTTTGAAGGACAGTGACGTAAGTTTTCCTTAAGAATTACTGTAGTAGAGGGGAGAGTATAAGCACTGAGAATATTGATAAAACTTACACACACAAGGGATGAAAAACAGACAGGAATAAGCAGGATGACGAGGATCATGAAGCGGAGGAGATGCTGGCTTCTCAGAACGCATCATACCTCATACAACACCGTTGTATTCCCGTGAAGGAGAGGCCCGTAGCAAGTGTAGGAATGGCCAACAACCCAGCCCAAGTCAGAAGCTGCCCACCACACCTAAAATGAAAGAGAAACATAAATGCAGGGAGGAGTTTTTGAGAAGAGTTCCAAACCACTTAGACGGCATGTAAACAGAACTACCTCGCCAGGCTCGAGTCCATACACAGCCGACATCGTCCAGTTCAGAACAACCGCACAGCCACCGGTCGGTCTGACCACACCCTAAGCGAGAGGATGTCACTAGTCGAGAGTATTTGAAACAAACAACAAATAAATAAGCAAACATGCAATAAACAACTATAAAAGAGCACAGGAAGGGGCTGCCCAGGGGGGCTGTGGAGTCTCCTTCTCTGGAGATGTTTAAAACCCGCCTGGACATGTTCCTGTGCAACTGGATCTAGGGGATCCTGCTGTGGGAGAGGGATTGGAGTGGATGATCTTTTCAGGAGCACGTGCACAGGCAGGCACTGAAGATACCCAGGGTGGTGGCTGAGTTCCCATCCCTGGATGTGCTGAAAAGTTGCTGAGATGTACCGTTGTGGGATCAAGTTTAGGGGTGACCTTGCAGAGTAGGGTTGACGGTTGGACTTGATGATCTCAGGGGTCTTTTCCAGCCTGAATGATCCTGTGATTCTGATGTGCTTAATTCCATGTAATCTACAACGTCACTCACTACATCTTATCGCTGAGCAGATTACCCAATGAGTAGGCAAAGACTAGTCAGCAATAAATGCTGTCATACAAGTGATGTATGAACTAATCTCTGTATTAAGTGGCTGTCCTGGGGTTAACTAACATTTAAAAACCAGAAGGTATTAAAGAATAAAAGATACTAGCTGCCCTCCAAAGTTTGTTTGTTATATCATACAAACATTTTGCAGTGCGCTCAGTTTTTCTTTAGATCACTACTACTTAAATAAGTGTTTGTCTTTCTCTTACTGCTGTTTGTATAAGCAAACACAACTTATTCCTAGACACAGACCTTAAAGTAGTGAGATATGCATAAATGAGATTAAACCTCATCCTTTATAGCACTGAGCTCTGAAAAACATCTTCAACATTCTCAGCCTATGAAACGGAACCTTTTCTCAAGTGGAAATGCTAACGGGCTGCTCACAGACACTCAGGCTGCAGACAGTCCTTTACCTTGGGCAATCCTGTTGTTCCAGATGTGTACAGAATGTAAAGGGGATGGTCCGAAGGAACGGAGACACATTTACAGCACTGAGCTTTTTCAAGCTCTTCCTCCCAGTCAAGATCTCGACCTGGGACAAGAGGAACATGGCCCTGCCCATTGAAAAACAGGAAAACAAGAGAAATAAATGGAATTTGGTAAAAAAACCACGCAATGTTCTATTTTTAGTACAGTACTATTGAATTTTTTCTCCAGTAGTCTCCCTGCTGCCTTAGTTTGACTATTTAAACCTGAAGTGCTCGTATCAGTTTCACACACAAACTGCAATAGACACATCTGAATGTCACTCGTAAAGGAGGAAACGCATCTGCACTACATATGCACCGGAGAGTTAGCGCAGAGGAACAACAACTGAACACCCACCAAGTTAGGTCGCCTGTAAACCAGAACCTTATCAGGTTTGCTCTGCGCCCTCGTCAGTGCTCCTTCCAGAAGGGACATGTATTCCACCTTCCTCTTCGGCTCCACTCCAAAACTTGCTGTTACAATAAGCTTGGGCTAAAATAAAGAAGACAGATGGTTACTATCTGCACTTGCAACACCTTTTCTATACGTAAGCTGCTTTCCACATCTAACACGTTTCCCATTAAATTCTTTCCATACTGACGCTCAACAATAAAATCTATCTCCACGTAATTAGAAGCAGAGGTTCAGATCAGCTGTCCAAGGAAACCAAGATTACACCCAATGCCCAGTGTCCTACCATTAGATGACACTGAGCAGAGCCTGGCTCCATCCTCCTGATAATGTTTATCAACATTAATGGGGTCACCCCTCAGTCTCATTTTCTCCAAGCTCAAGAGCCCCAGCTCCCTCAGCCTTTCCCCATCAGGGAGATACTCCGCTCCCTTCATCATGTCTCCAGCAGTTCTGTGTCCTTCTGGAACTGAGGGGCCCACAATTGGGTGCCATATTCCAGGTGTGGTCTCCAGGCATCTCTTTCTTGTTCAGGATCACACTACACACTCGACCTTTTCAACCAAATTTCAGTAAGAATTCTGCAGTATTTCTTGTAAGTGGCACAAAAATTAATGGAGAGAAATTCATTTCATCCCAGCCCCTCCATTAAGTAAAATGGGCACAGTGATGGCAACAATGAACACCGTCCTGCTCACGTGTTAAGATGAAAGACTGCTGTCAGCACCGGGTCTGCAGTCAGTTGTAAGTGGTGCCACGTCTGCTGGCTGCTGCGTATGCAGTTTGGAAGTCTGCAAATCACCAGTGCTACACTGACTCGGGGTCATCTAATGGCAGGACAAGGGGCACTGGGGGTCAGCTCAGACAGAGGAGGTTGCAGGTATTTATGTTTCCAAACTCTGCTGATCTGCCACTGGACATGTAGAAAAGGGTTAGGAGGAGGAGTCTTAATAGTGGAGTAAACTCACTGCCCACGCACTGCCGAGCCCTGCTTTATCTCGTTTGTACCTCATTGTATTGGGTGGGGTTTTCTGCAGCTCATTATTGCTGCAAACCTTTGAACTTCCCTGATTTTCTCACAAATTAGTTATATTTCTGTCTAATCTTACTATGCAGGACTACATGGAGCTACTGAGGAGTTAGGAAGTGCGTGCATCCAAGCAGTACAGGAGCAGATACTCAGGGCAAGCGCTGTCTGCAGGCAGAGAGGTAAAACACTACAAAACAGCTGTCACATCCAGCATCACTAGGACCTTTGATTGTCACACCGCGTTTGTTGTGCAAGGTAGGAGTTACCTTTGCGTGATCGATGCGAACAGAAAGCTCCTTGGATGCGAATCCCCCGAAGATGACGCTGTGGATGGCTCCTATCCTCGCGCAAGCCAGCATGCAGTACACGGTCTGTGGAATCATGGGCATGTAGATGACCACGCGGTCTCCCTTCCTCACACCGTGCCTCACCATGACATCAGCTAGCTTGGAGACCTGCGGGACAAAACATTCACCGCGTGTTCAAAGTTTCTTCAGCTCTGCTGCTGTCCCACGAGACCAATTTTCATGCAATCAACAGATGCAGGACATTAAGGAGACAAGTCAAAGCTCCAGAAATAACTTCCCCTTCCTGCCAGTAGTGGGTAACTCCAGAGAAGATGAAAGGTTACTTGAGACCAGAAGATACTCCTACAGATATGGGGAACACCCCACTGCCTTCAGCCTGTGCTTTGTTTTACTAGTGAGTAGAACTTTACATGATCCTAAGATGAAGAATAAGATCTACTCTGTCACCCTGCTTATGCCCCGACTCCTTTATCTACGCCCACGTCAATGCTGTCAGGGATTCACATGAGACACAACATTGATGGATGAGGCAGCCTAGGCTCAATAAATGCAGGATAATTTCCTTTTTAGAGCAAAACACTACTGTATATTTTTTTCCTTTTATAAAATGAGAGTGGAAGAAAGCTAATTATTTTACACTTGGGAGAAAAAATCAATAGTCATGTTCTGAGGTTTTTTCAGTGACACTCGAATCCTCATCCTTTTAGCCAGTTAACTGCTCGTGTTTCTCCATTTTAGCTTTTGAGAATGGATGTGAACAAGGCATTTCATGACAACAGTTCTATCCCAGGTGATCCTGCTGTGTCAGGGAGACTGGACTGGGTGATCTTCTGAGGTCCCTTCCAGTCCCTAATGTTCTACGATTCTGAGCAGCTAAGTTTGAAAAACAGATCTGTAGGCAGCAATACTTTCTCGACTACAGTGTGATAATGTTCTCAGAACCTGAGACAAGAAATCTTACACTCTGGACCAACTGCAAATACAAGAGAGAAGATGGAGTAAAGCATGAAGAACAGGAAAGATTACTAGAAATAGAACAATCCAAGTGATTCCTCAGTCATGTACAGGAGAAACAAGCAGAGTAAGACAGACACGGACATAAATCCAGACCGACAGGAGCTAATGCAGCTTTTCTGGAAATCAATGCCTTTAGAGGTGGTAATTATCACAGAATCACTCTGGTTGGAAAAGACCCCTGGATCATCGAGTCCAACCAGCAACCCTAGTCTACAAGGTCACCCCTAAAACAAATCCCCCAACACTACAGCTAAGCGACTTTTTAACACATCCAGGGGTAGGGACACAATCACCACCCTGGGCAGCCCAGTCCAGGGCCTGACCACTCTCTCCAGGAAGAATTTCTTCCTGATGGCCAGTCTAAACCTCCCCTTTTGAAGCCTGAAACCCTTCCCTCTGGTTCTATCACTAGTGACCTGTGAGAAGAGACCAGCACTAACACCTCTACAGTGTCTTCAGATAACTGTTGAGAGCGATGAGGTTTCTGCTTAGCCTCCTCTTCCTCAAACCAAACAGTCCCAACTCACTTAATCTCTCCTCATAAGATTTATTCTCCAGGCTCTAATTAGATTTCTTCCCTAATTATGGGAAGTACCTCCCTGCAGGAGAAATTGTATCCTATACCACTGCTGATAACGTGAAGCCCTTCTCTCCCACCCATGTTTCTCTAACCGTCAGCGCTGTTACAGGCCTGGGGGCTGCTGGTTTTGCTAATCCAGTCACATTACCACGCTCAGAAATTATTTATTACAGCACTGAATCCAACATGCTAATTGTGCACTGGTATCGAAAAGAGTACCAGAAATCCCTCTGCTTCTGTGTAATGAGCTGTCAGCTGTCGAAAATGCCAAACGATGTGACTGAAAGGATCTCTTTTCAGCAAGTGAGGTGCTCTGGAGAATGCACCTCACGATGCACACAGAAGGGTTCTTCTCTCCCCTACCCATCGGCCATGCCTCGCCTTGAAATGGCAGGCTTTTCCAACACAGTAAGGAGAGCTCCTTCTGAGTGAGCAGAAGCCACTGCTCCTTGTTTCTCCCCAGTATCCTTCCCTAGTACAACAGCACTCAGTAGTATTGCTAACACAATGTGTTAACTTTTCTTGCAATATTGCTTTTGGAATTAAAGAACCTCCCAAGGCGTACGCACAGCTTTTCCCTGCACAGTCATTGCACTGGTTTCATTCCACTGCTGCAAAGAAGAGAGTCTTCACACAATCACAGCACAGGACCTCCTCTGCTCCAGCTCACACCCACTGCCCCTTGTCCTGTCATTAGGTGCCCCCGAGCAGAGCCTGGGTCCACCCTCCCGACACCCTCCCTTCACATATTTACAAAGATTAACCAGGTCACCCTTCAGTCTCCTTTTTTCCAAGCTAAAGTGCACAGCACATGGATAAGGAGCTGGGCCCTTTCAGACTCTTCAAGTCTCATAAAACACTGAGGCTAGTCATTCTAGCATCAGCACACTGCACAGTGACTTCCAAACTCTTGCTTCAGAAAACCAGTGAAGTTCGAATGTTTTCTGCGTATTCCTTCACAGGCACCCTGCAAGGCAGGGCAGACGCTCGACTTGATGACCCCACAGGTCTTCTCCAACCAGAGTCATTCTGTGACTCTGCAGTACAGGTTTACAATGTTTGGAGCTCTGTCACGCTGTGTAGCTGTGTCTTGCTACAGTGGAAATAAAACCAGTAGAAAAAAGTTCAAACTTTAATTAACCACAAAAAAATCATTGAACTGCATTTAAAAAAAAAGAACTAGAGGAAAATCATACCTTTGGTGCAGTGAAATTGGGTCCATGTGCCGAAGCTTCTAAAACCCTACCGAGGGCACCGAAAGGAACGAACTAGCAAGCTAGACCACTTCTACCCCTTTAGCATCTCCCTGCGGTGCAGCACTTACTGCCCTTTTCAGGAACCAGGTTGCTCTCAACCATACCTGCTCCAGAAGCTCCTTGTATGTTATTTTCTCTTTGGTGTTTGTCACAGGACTGTCGTAAATAATAGCAGCTTGGTCTCCTCGTCCGCTCTCAACGTGGCGATCAACAGCATTGTAGCACATGTTCAGCTCTCCACCCACAAACCTGGAACACACGTGGGAAGGACATAACAGACGGCCTCCGAACCAAGGTTAGGGGACTTTTTCTGCATTTTATGGGATTTTTTAAGGAATCAGAGCATTCCATTAAAATACAGCTCATAAATATGACACTCACAACAGGAAGCCACTTTCTATTCTCCAGCTTCACAGCTGATTTAGCTCTTTTAATGAACGGTGAGGTTACCATAAATCACAGAATCACACAACATTAGGGGCTGGACGAGACCTTGAAAGATCATCCAGACCAATCCCCCTGCCACAGCAGATCACCTACATCAAGTCACACAGGAACACGTCCAGGCAGGTTATAGACGTCTCCACAACCCTCCCCGGGCAGCCCCTTCCAGTGCTGTCACCCTCACTGTGAAGAAGTTCCCTCTCATATTGATGTGGAACCTGCTCTGTTCCAGCTCACATCCATTGCCCCTTGTCCTGTCACTGGGTGCCCGAGCAGAGCCTGGCTCCATCCTCCTGACAGAGGATGGCAGAGATTGGACTGGATGATCTTTCAAGGTCTCTTCCAAGCCCTAATGTTCTGTGATTCCATATTTATCAACATTAATGAGGTTACCCCTCGGTCTCCTTTTTTCCAAGCTCAAGAGCCCCAGCTCCCTCAGCCTTTCCTCATCAGGGAAATGCTCTACTCCATCATCTTTGTGGCTCTGCGCTGGGCTCTCTCCAGCAGTTCTGTGTTCTTGAACACTGCCATGACCCAGAAAGAAGGTCAGTGGACCACAGGTCTCCCTAACGACCCATTAGCACTTGTGACTGTTCCACAGTGCTGCTGACTCAAAGAAATTTACCCTGGCTGAGTACTGTTTAACATCCAGCCGAAGTCATTGTTGACAGAAGGAAACTGACAGAGCTCAGCTACTGACAAACAGAAACTTGCAAAGCTCAGTGGTGTTGATAAACACCTGGCAGCCAGAGCAGCCAGAGGAGCCCGCTGAAGGTGCTCTGCGTTCTCACAGCAAAGGAGGAACACCAGGCACTCTGACAGCTGCAACTCTATCACTCCGCTGCTTACCGCCAAGAACGTGGCAAGGGATGCGACGCCTTGTTCGCAGGAGCTTTAGCTGCCTTGCAGTTCCTCAGTCACCAGGAATCCTCACGAATTTGTACCACATTGCACGGAAACAAACAGTGTTTTTGCACGAGACCTACGGAAAAGCCTGTTCCTGCATCTGCTGTCAGGCTCCGAGCCACATAAGTGGTGCTGTTGGTGCACCGGCCTCGCTGCTTACAGAACAGCCAGACTGCAAGCACCCAGGCTGTTTATGCATCTGCCATCACAGAATCACAGAACATTAGGGACTGGAAGGCACCTCTAAAGATCATCCAGTCCAATCCCCTGACACAGCAGGATCACCTAGGCCTGCAGTCACAGAACTTGACTGCACGTAACTTTCACACAAATATCTTTCACTGCCAGAGGTTTCAAGCAGTAACATCAGACAGCAATAACAAGTTCCACTCAACTCCTTCCTATGTCTCTCTTCCTATGAACAGATTTGAGGGTCATTCATATTTTTAATCAATCATATTTTTATTAGTAGTAGTATTTTTCAATTGAAATCAAACCAGAAAAATATAATCAAGGTAAAGAATGTCAATGTACCAGAATCACAGAATCATTCGGGTTGGAAAACACTCTTGGGATCATTGAGTGCAACCAGCAACCCTACTCTACAAGGTCACCCCTAAACCAGATCCCCCAACACTACATCGAAGCGACTTTTAAACACATCCAGGATGGGGACTCAACCACCACCCTGGGCAGCCCAGCCCAGTGCCTGGCCACTCTCTTCAGGAAGAATGTCTTCCTGATGGCCAGTCTAAACAGAAGGGGGGGTGGTTAGTAGATTCAGAGAAGTTCTCTTCCCTCTCTCTCTATTCTGCCCTGTTGAAGCTTGAAGCCTTTCCCTCTGCTTCTGTTGCTAATTCCCTGTGAGAAGAGACCGGCAACTCAGATAGTTGTGGAGAGCGACAAGGTCTCCTCTCAGTCTCCTCCTCCTCAAACTCAACAGCCCCAGCAATCTCCATCTCTCCTCAGATTTATTCTCCAGGCGCTTCCCCAGCTCTGCTGCCCTCCTCTGCACTTGGCTCCAGCCCCTCGATGTCTCCTTGCACTGAGGTGCCCAAAACTGGACCCAGTCCTCAAGGTGCAGCCTCCCCAGTGCTGAGTCCAGGGGGACAGCCACCTGCCTACTGCCGCTGGACACGCAGTTTCTAGGCCCCTGTCTAACTTGAACACTTCCAGGGAGGGGGCATCCACAGGCTCCCGGTGCAACTCGTGCCAGCGCCTCAGCTCTCTCTGAGTGAGGACGGTCTGCCTCAGGCCCGAGGATCCACATTTCACGCAGCTGGGGCTCCACAGGCCACCCCGGGACACAGACTCACCACGAGGCGCTGCCCTGGTGGCCCCTCTGCAGGGTCCGGTTCCACGGCTTGGACCACCGGATCCGCTCGGCGGCTGCTCCCCAGACCTTCTCAGGCTCCGCCACCGAGCGCCGGAAAACTTCCTCGTACTCGCCGGGCTCCCGGGCGGGGGCGGCGGCCCATCCCCGCAGCGGGACCCCCGCGCGCGGCCGCCCGACTCGGTGCCTGCAGCAGGAGCCGCCTCGCTGCCGGCCCGGACGGCGGCTGGCTTTGAGGAAGCGTCCCGGATGAAAGGAGGGATTGCCCTGGACTGGGAAAAGACGTTTATTCACGGTTCCGTAAGACCGCCGTCACCTTGGGGGGATCCTTCGTTCTCACAGAATCACAGAACGTTAGGGGTTGAAGGGACCTCGAAAGATCCTCCAGTCCCGTCCCCCCGACACAGCAGGATCCCCTAGATCCAGTCGCACAGGAACACGGCC